>NQII01002528.1:138057-167895 GCA_002778355.1 Clitarchus hookeri | reverse complement strand
CAATAATTAGATATTTCATGTCGCCCCCTCCCCCAATAATTTAACCCCGAATAGTTTTCTATTTCCATATAAAATGTGGTAGTAAAAAATAATAATTTACATTTATAAATATAAGAAGTATATACGGAAATGAAGGTACAGGCGATTGTTTATTTTACGGCTAACGGTGTTGCGTAGAACTTCAGGCGGTGATAGTTATAAGGAAGGGAGGAGGGTGGGATGATCGAGCAGCTAGGTTCAAAGGACGGGGAAAGGCACGGTACCTTGCCAGTGAGTCATGGTACTTAAATAGATGTGGAAAGACGCCAGACAAGTGTTTTAGCTGTAAAATAAAGAAGCGTGCTGCAGCCTCACGAGGAAAAATAACAACTTTCTTCAGCAAGAAACATGAAAAAGATAAACAATACTAAATACTGGTGGAGTTGAATTTTTTCTAATTTCTTTTAGGCGTGCATTTGTGGGTATGCATGATAATATAGTACTTGTAATCGGTGTACCATTTTGTTACGTACTGTGTACCTAGAGCATGTTGCTGTACGGAAATGCTATATTTTTGTGTGATCCACTATGAGTGATAAAGTAGTAGCCAGTTCCCCTTCTCGGTCGCTCAATATGTCCGGAATTAGATACAATAGTAAGCCTGGTCCCACGAAATTACGACATTGTCTTTGTGACGAGGCGTTTTAAATATTGATTTACTAATGTATCACGCAATTAAGCTCTGCTGATAAAGTTATTTTCTTAAATAATATGACTGTAAGTCACATCGCAGTCACATCGCCTACGTGGCTTGATCACATTTTACACCATTTAGTAACCGTATCACTGTTCACGGACAGTATGAATTGCAGTGCTGGGAAACTTACAACACAATCTCGTTTATTTATGGTCTTTATTTTGAGTGCCTAAATTTAATTAACTTAAAAAAAAATGAAACTCNTACAACACAATCTCGTTTATTTATGGTCTTTATTTTGAGTGCCTAAATTTAATTAACTTAAAAAAAAATGAAACTCAGCTAAGTGCAGAGGCTGCGGCGATATAACGGTACTTAACAAAAATTATTCAGCAAAATTATTACTATCTTTCTCCCTAAATATGCCCTTCTGGAAATACACCAGCACCTTGGATATATACGCAGGTAATCCGTACACTAACGGATATGTTTAGTTTCTTTTTTAACCACACTCTTTTGCCTTCAATTTTAAAATATGTAGTGATTATCCTTCACCTGAGGAAATAGACCTACAGAAGTTTATGAATTTAGACTTGTTGGTATTTTAACCTAACTGACCACAGTAATGTCTTGAAGTAGAGAAGTACGAACTTGTTAGTAAGTACAATTTGATGAAAAAATGTTAGTGGTGTTTTTGGAAATATCACAATAAAGCTACTGAAATTTTTGAACGACACAGATGATATGTGCCAGGTCATAGTCGCGCTTTTAGACTTTTCGAACGACTTCGACTCAATAAATCCGTAGGCAAAATTAATAAAGTACTTTAACTTTTCTTTCAATTTCTTAAATTGGATGACATCTTACTTAAGTGGATGACAGTGTTTCTTGTTTGGTTATAAGACATCTTTACATTAAGTTCTGAAAAATGGGGTCCCGTGGGAATTAGTATGAGGTCCATTACTATTTACCTTACACACAAACTATTTAATCGTACTTTTTCCTATTATAAGTATCATCTTTAAGCAGATTTCATTTACTGGCAATGAAGACATTTTAAAAAATACAACAACGAAACACCTGCATCATAACCTCATCTCGATACTTGCATGGTGAACTAAAAATTACTCTGAAAATTATTCCTGAAAAATTACAAGCTATCTTAGTAGTTACTGTGTTGTCCGAATGGAGGAGACGCTGAACTAATGACGTCAGTGTACTAATATGCAAAAAAAAAATATTTCTTGGATTCTTTTTAAAAACTCAAATGATTTAGCTAAGAAAAAAAACAATACGACTTGTACAAACACAATGTCCCTGCACTTAAATTATTGCGACATACTATATACCGAACTAAATGCTATATACCGAACTAAATGCTATATACCGAACTAAATGCTATATACCGAACTAAATGCTATATACCGAACTAAATGCTATATACCGAACTAAATGCTATATACCGAACTAAATGAAAATGCGTCCGCGGTGTGTTTAAACTCAGTATTCCTGTAGTCGTACGCTATTCTTAACCAAAATCAGGAAGACATTACGCGCCATTTTACGACACGGTAGTACATATAAGTAGTTTTTACTGCTTCATAACCAGCACGTAGCGGTTGCAAAGACATGGATAATAGACCTGATCAGCATGTCGAATGCGCAGACAGGAAGAATTGAGGCTCTCCAAAATATGTTAATGTCCAAACTGGCTGCCAAAACCAATGTTGCGATGCATAGCAAGAAAGTGCTGGATGCGTGAATCGACCGACCGGAAATGATCGAAAATTCACTTTCCTCAACTCGAGAGTGAATATATATACACGCCTGTGTGGTTGTGTGTTTATTCCATAATATGAATGATGGCAGACCGAACCGAACTGACGACTGAGCTGTAGCAGGCCATCGAAGCTGTTCGCGCGAAATGTCTACTCGCGGAAAGTAACAGACTGGCTCTCGAGAATCGAAGGGAAGAGGCTAATAAGCCGATAACCAGCCGTCTCGACGAACTTGGTCGACAACGCCAGGAGGAAGCTTAGCCTTGGCCGGATATCAAACACGAAATCAAGGTGGAAGGACCGATCCCGACGCATAAACAGATAAGAAGTCCAGGACTGCCCGAATCGGAAGGGGGAATCACTAGAGACGAAGACGATTTTCTCCTGATTGATTTGCTGCTTGCGCGAGAACNCTGCCCGAATCGGAAGGGGGAATCACTAGAGACGAAGACGATTTTCTCCTGATTGATTTGCTGCTTGCGCGAGAACGAAAATGAATGTGAGAGCATGTACCTGAGGTTGGCATCCTGGTCGGGCACTTCATCGCTTCCTATTCTGATCGGAACAGCGGCAAGATGTGCGGCTTGCGACACCACGATGAAAAATGGTTTCCTAGACGCAAGGAAGTGATTTTTTCCATGAGATGTAATGCAGATCGTCAAGTGCAAAGTGAAAATGATGCATGGTCTGTGCGAAATTTTGTTTNCTGCCCGAATCGGAAGGGGGAATCACTAGAGACGAAGACGATTTTCTCCTGATTGATTTGCTGCTTGCGCGAGAACAAAAATGAATGTGAGAGCATGTACCTGAGGTTGGCATCCTGGTCGGGCACTTCATCGCTTCCTATTCTGATCGGAACAGCGGCAAGATGTGCGGCTTGCGACACCACGATGAAAAATGGTTTCCTAGACGCAAGGAAGTGATTTTTTTCCATGAGATGTAATGCAGATCGTCAAGTGCAAAGTGAAAATGATGCATGGTCTGTGCGAAATTTTGTTTGGTAAACGTCTCGGACACTACACATAATCGGATTTGCGCAAGTACAATCGCCTGCTTATTATGCGAACAATAACCCCTCAACTCAGTGATTTAAGGACACGATGCATACGAAATTCGGCATTTGGGACTGTTTTCACGATTGGTCGAAGCTATTGGATCGGGTCTGCTGCTGCAGAGGATCGATGCAAAACGCAAAATAGACTACGTGTTTTGGGACGATCCAAACAAACTCGTCGATATACTATGGCTACTGGTCGCTTCGCAGTCTATAGGTAACAAGTCACACACCAATGAGATTATATCCATCATCGAAGAACTCGTAGAATCTGGCTATGTCGTGAGATGACAAAATATGCCGTTTCCAGGGAATTTCACAGATCGGCCAGAAGGAGAAATTACATCACGAAAGGGCTGGACGATACTTTCCAATGCGACCTGATCGAAATGCGAGACTTTGCTCGTGCGAATAAAGGCCACCACTATATTTCGACCATAATAGACACTTTTTCTAAGTATGCCTATGCCAGACCCCTCAAGTCGAAGAATGCAAGTGACGTCACCGAGGCCATGGTGAATGTGTTGAGCAAAGTATGCATACCGAAAAATCTCCACACCGACGATGGTAAAGAATATTTTAATGCTACTTTCTGTGCACTGATGAAAATGTATGGCTTAAATCACTATTCCACATAGTCTGGACTCAAGGCTAGTATCGTCGAGCGTTTTCATCGTACTCTAAAAGCCAAATTGTGGAGACATTTCACTGCGAACGGTAACTACAAGTGGCTTGAGCTACTGCCGAAACTCGTTCGTGAATATAATTCTACCGTTCATTTTACCACTCACGTGAAGCCCGAAGGTTTCAAGGACGACTCCCTGCTTCGGTCTGTTTACGCTATTGCGACGAGGGGGGACTCACGCAAGCCTAAAGTCAAGATCGGTGACCTAGTGCGCATCTCCAAACAGCATGGTATTTTCCACGAGGCCTATCGTCGCAACTGGTCGGCAGAATTGTTCAAGGTTATTCGCATACAAAATTGGTACCCGCGCATGTGTTACCTCGAGGACCTATGAGGCGAACCCATCGTTGGAGGCTTTTACGCAGTGGAGATCCAGCCTACGAAGTTTCCCGATGTTTATTTTTTTTTGGTGGAGAAGGTGCTGAAACGATGTAATGGTCGCATGTACGTGAGGTGGCTCGGACACTCGAAACATGACTACTCCTGGGTCGACGAGAAATACATTCTGAAATAGTATTTATACATGTTCTAAAAGTTTAAGATATATATATATATATATATGTTCTTATGTACATATACTGTTTTTAAATACCTTAAAAAAGACCTTACTTTGCATTCATTGTATGCTTTCACTTGCCTGTCCTTGTACATAATATTTAGTTGGAAATAGCTAGCTCTGTGCAGGTTCAGAGCCGTGAAAATGCTTACACAGCTCTTCCCATGTGCATGCTGACTTATGCTATCTGACACCATGTAGATTGTGAAAACGACATGGAAGCACATACACATGCACATGCACAGTTACCCGACACCATGCAGGAGCACGCCTGTGAAAATGCTAACACTGCTCTTGCAATGCGAGCACATTTTTTTTTTTTAACTTTCTCAAGATTAGCTGCCCTGCCTGTCCATGAATGCTCGCAAACTCAACTCCAGTAACTTAAATGGTATACATATTTTATTCAGAAAGTCATTTTTTCCATAATTTACTTTCTTATTGTATTAGTTTCCTTTCTCTGTTTTGAAAAATAAAATGTTTAGTAAGTTTATTTTCCCCACAATTTTTCTGAATTGATGGGGTACATAACAAACAATAAAATAAGAGGTAACATTGTTGTAAAATTGTACACATATTTTATTCATCAAACTCCTTTATTGTGTTTTCACATACATGTTAGGCAATATTAGTTTACATTGACAGGCAAAAAAGGTTTTTTAATGTTTTTTTTCTGCAATTATGTTGCGACATATTTTTGCATTATTCATACATAGACAATTTTTAAGACATAAAGATTTTTTTTATTAATAATTCCCTGCTGTTTCCGTTTACATACACCGACACACACCATGCGACTAAAAATAGAATTGTCAACTATAAATTTATTCACACAAAGTTTTCATTATTATCTACTTAACAAATTATTATCCACTTGAAATGAATGCGGGGGCTTATAATTGTTAGAATTTCTTATANTCATTATTATCTACTTAACAAATTATTATCCACTTGAAATGAATGCGGGGGCTTATAATTGTTAGAATTTCTTATAGTGAATATCAGAGATATACAGAAAAGAAAACAGCTGCGTTCTTCCTAACTGCAATACCGAAAACGTGGCCAGGAATCCCGTTTCCAAGCTACGTAATTCGTTTTGTGGTTCGACGTGGGTGTAGACGAGTAGCAACAGCGCTGGGTGACGTAGCGGAACACAGACTGTTACCGTAACAGCCGTATACATGACAGTCGTCGCCGCGACATACTTTCAGCCGCAGAGACCCNCGGAACACAGACTGTTACCGTAACAGCCGTATACATGACAGTCGTCGCCGCGACATACTTTCAGCCGCAGAGACCCGCTAGTTAGGTTTGTGCGACATTTGGAACTGTGGCCTGACAATTGTGTCAATTGTGCACTTGCTTTCTTATTTAGATACCTAATACCGTTATGGATCAGACTAGGCTAATACTATATTATTTTGCTGATGATACTTGTATTGTAGTTAATGACGCTAAAGATGCAATTACAATTCTGTCTTCGTGGTTGGATACTAATAAATTAACAGTTAACTCAGGTAAACAAAATTTATTGAATTTTCAACAGGTAACATTGGCAGGTTAAATGCACCTGGATATCAAGTAAATGACATCGGCCAGGTGGATGCTGCTTAATTCTTAAGTGTACTGATATACAATTAAATTGGAAATACCACATCCAGTACTTAATCGCAAAACTAAATTCTGTTCTGTTCCTCACGCTGTATGCCTGATATATTTAATAACACAGTATTAAAAGTANTGTTCCTCACGCTGTATGCCTGATATATTTAATAACACAGTATTAAAAGTAGCAACTTTCTCACATTTTCATTCGCTTATGTCTTATGGTATGGTTTTATTGGCACCCATCGGATCATAAGCACGTCTTATGTCTACAAATAAAAGGCAATAAGATTAATTCCTGGAGCAAGAAAGCATGATTCATGTCGACTATTGCTCGTAAATATTTACTTTTGTATGTCAGTACATATTTGACATAAATTTTGTTGTAAAGAATACTTATCTTTTTGATCAGAGTTGTGACATGTATTTATTTATATAATACTATACATAAAGAAGATATACATTTACCAAGTAATAGACTATGTGTACACCAAAATGGTGTTTACTATTCTGGCATTGAGCTATGTAAAAACTTGCCAAATAACCTGAAAATTGTGAGTAAAATTAATTTTAATTTTTTTAGAACAAAATTAAGGATATCTTCTAGCCAATTAATTTTACACCATTAATGATATTATATTCATCAACCTAGGCCTATATATTTTTTTCCCCCAATACTTTATGTAGTTTCTGTTGCATCTTCTGTGTGTTTTTGTATATTATCGTATATCCATTTGTGTATTTTATAAAGAAATATAATTGTTATGTGCGTATTTTCTAATAAATATAATTGTTATGATCTTGACATGTTCTTTGCCCTGTAATAAATATGTTAGTATTAGGGCCGTAGGGATGTACAATATAGACATGGATACTGGTTATATTATTATTATCATCGTGCTCAAAGTGGTATCGTTATTAACTTAATTTGGATTCTATCCCGGGCATCCTTGAAGCGCGTTCGGGCCGAGGCTGTCTCTTGATTTCGGGTTGAGATTCGGGTTGAGATCGGCGAAGTGCTATTTAATTTGGATTTGATCCCGAGCCGCTTTGAAGAGCATTTGCACCGGGGTTACGTCTTGTCTACCGGCCAGAGATTGTATAAGTGTGTTCAGTTAATTTCAGTCGGTCCAGAGGTAAGGCGGGTTGCAAACTTTCGCATAGCCACCTAGTTGCACAGTTCATAGGTCAGGCATTCGTGTCTGTAGGGAACAAAACAAAAACCATGAACTTATTATTTATGGTCTAGTTTTCCTAGGTATCCCGCATCCAAGCACAGAAAGAAGGGGCCGCGGTGGTGTAGTGGTCAGACTAATTGCCTCCCACCTATGCGAACCGGGTTCGATTCCCGGCGGGGTCACTCCCGGATTTTCGCGCGTGGGAATCGTGCCGGACGATTCCGCTGGTCAGCGGGTCTTCTCGAGAATCTCCCGTTTTTCCCGCCCTTACATTCCGGCGCTGCTCCCTACTCGCCTCATTTCACCCTCATCGGCTCTTAACTGACCCAGCGTACACAATTGTGTACATTACGCACGTGTAGGTAATTTTTGGTCTGTACTGCACACTGCGAAGTTCACTGAGACCAATGATCTTACCTGTGGGTAAATTATTCGCAAACCCGTCTTATTGCTCCAGGTATTCATTGGTTCATAGAACTGTATCCGAACATATCGCCTACAACTCATTGGCTGTAACAACGAAACAAGTGTTGTGTCGACAAGTACAGCACGCATCATAAATTGTTTTTGTTTGCAACACCTTAAACCGTAAATTAAAGTGGGTCTGAAAGGGTTATGACACCGGTATTAAGAGCCACCCAAATCTCTCCACTTGACTCCAGAAAGAAGAGATCTCCAGCCTCTCTTACAACTGACTATCCGGCACCTGGCAGCGCTTTGAAAACGGGACTGGAGAATATAAATATCGGAGTGTACAAAAATAAGCTCCTAAGTGACTTCTAGTCTGAGCAGCTCACTAACAAGTTGTAAATAATTGCAAGTTTCCTCCTTTAAAAATTCCATATGTCTAAAATTGTGGACAATCTGTGTGCTAACTTTAATTGTGTGTTAAAAGTTAAGGGTATATTCATTCATTCCAACATCAATTTTTCTCATAAAATGTGCGAATGCTCATCACTAGCAGTATAATCTACCGATTTTAAAATAAGTTATGACCTGAAAATACACGTCGTGTGAATGAAGAAAACATATTTTTTTGTTACAGAACATACAAGAAGCTAAAGCCGAAAGAACAAAATGGATTTCGACGAGGTGCTGGACGAGATAGGAGAATTTGGTCGTTTCCAGGTCATCAACTACTTCCTGATTTGTCTGCCTGTGATGTTTGGTGCTGCCAACAGCCTGAGTTACGTCTTCACTGCCGGAGTGCCAGATTATAGGTGAGTCCTTGTGGCAGGTTTACCCGTCCCCCGATGCGAAAACAACAGGCGTTAAGAATAGTTCTCTATTTGCAATTCATCTGAGATAATAATAGTTGTATGAATTTTTGATATAAATGTAAAGATCTTTGTCTCTGAAAGTATCTCTGTATAAAGTAGATATTTTTAATATTATACCTCCATGTTATTAACTATTATTAAAAGTTACCAGTTTAAGACCATACATCATGCACCTCCTTGGCTGCTATACTCGTAATGAGCATGAAAGTGTTTATATATGACTTTATTCCTGTTCATTAGGGAAGTGATAGGTTGCATGTTGGTGCACACACAAGCTAAAGGTAATATAATTTTTAATTTTTTTTTCAAAATCTCAATACACAGTTGGCAGTCTTTTTTTCCAACATTCTTAAGTTTTGGCATTTGTATGTGCTGTAAGAAGTACAGAGAGAGGCATTCTGGACCAGGGATCACGGATCTACTCTGGCTCTGGTATCCGCCATGCTGTTTCTGGCCAAAATTTTATTTCAAAATTACTTACTGCCATTTTGCATTTCCTGTTAGATATTAAGCTTTGACCCACTAAACTCTAAGTCAACATTCAGCAGCTCCAATTTTAACATTTTTTTATTTCTGTACCCTGAACATATTACATACACAAATACACATCAATCGTCCATTTCTACTTACCAAAAAGACAAACAAAAACTCATAGATAGATAATAACATACACTTACCAACTGTATAAAACAAAATTTATTGGGCAAAAACGAACTATACCAACATTTACTTTTTTCCTAGCCACATTCGTTCCGTGTAATTTTTAAACATTAACCTGAAACCTCTGAAACACAGTTAATACTTCATCTTTACTTTTCAAACATACTGCAGTAGAAAACCTGGAATATTCATCAATAAAGTTAACGACATACTGGGATCCTCCCATTAATATTGGACTTATTTTCCCAATTACATCTGAATGTACCACATCTAGTGGCTTGTTTGCCTTACGTTGACAATTTTTAGGAGCACCTTTACGATATAGTTTTCCTTGTGTAGAAACAGAACAACCAACAGTTTCATATTTCTTCAAATTTAGTACAGGCATTTTTAACGATGATTCCTGATGTACATGTCAAAATCTCTCATGACATATCTGCATATTACTAGCACATTTTAAGGCTATACTATTTTTAAAAAATTTTCTCTGGTTTAGTAGCCAGATTACATTCAACACCACCCTCATTAATAATGTTTTTAGTTTGTAACATATACACATCATTCTTAGCTTTAACAGCTATGAACAATATTTCCTCTCTCTTTCTGTCCCACACATTTGCTTTATTTTCTGAAAAACTTAGTTAGAACACTTTGCTGGCTAGTTTTCCCACTGAAACCAAGTTTGTTCCCAGATTGGACGTATACAATACAATACATTATGAAATTGTATTTCCCATCCTGTCTCTATCTGCACAAATCCTGTTCCTGATCCATAAATTTCTAGTTTACTGTCATCACCAAATGATACATCGCCTTTTACTTCCTCGTCCATATCGACAAACGAACCTTTGCATGGACTCGTGATGAGAAGCACATGGATCCAAATACCAAATTCTTTCTTTGTTTCTCCTGAAACTATTTTCATGCACATCACTTTGTCAACCACTTCTGACTCTTCTGCTTTTAATGCACTTGCACTCACATTTTCTGAAGATAATTGTTGATGTTGGACTTCTCTCCTTGAGGATCGACAGTCTCTCATTATGTGATCAAGTCTTCCACAATATGACACTTTAATCCGTTCCTGCAATATTTTGACACGTGCCCCTGTTTTCCTTATTTAAAACAATGGTATGATTTATCTTGATTTGATTCTACATGTTCCATTCCTCTTCTATCATACTGATGCTTCGAGACAAAGTTGGCTTGCACTTCATCTTCTCTCTTAGTACTTGAAATTCTGGCCTTTCTTCTCTCTTCAGTCAACAATTTTCTTTAACTTCTACAGTATTCACTCTCTCATTATCTTCCATGTTTCGAACTACTCCATCATATTCCTCTAATGGCAGTCCAGTCAACATAATTATCACTATGCACTTATCAGAAAGTTGAATTCCTCCTCTCAATAGTTTCCTTTTTAGACTTTGTATTTTAGCAAAATAATCACTCATTGATAATTCTAGCATCTTTGTCACATTCATAATTTCTTTCAAATGTATGACACAATGTAACACAGTAAATGTATTATACAGAATTCTTAACATAGCCCATATTTCCTTAGCCAGCGGACTATCACCAATGTCTTATAGAATTGAGCTCTCACAACAGAAAAAATATATGCACGTGCTTTCCTATTCGCTTGCTTAATCATCGTTCAGATCAGTCAATTTTGCATCTCCAAAACCAGGCTCAACTGCTTTACTACAATTTCTGTTGACTGGTTCTGCCTTGGTTCGTATGGACTACGAATGATAATTTTCTTCTCGTAACAACATGACTCTTAATTTCAATATCTTCGTGCTATTTTACACCTTGTTTCCCTTTAGTCTGGGCCTATAACCTGTTGGATATTAAGTTATGGCCCACTAAACTCTATGTAACTTTGTAGGTTCTCCAATTTTGACACGTTTTTATTTCTGCACCCTTAACGTATTACATACACAAATACACATCAATCGTCCATTCATATTTACTAAAAAGAAAAAAAATCATAGATAATAACATACACTTACCAACTGTACAAAACAAGATTTATGTGGCAAAAACTAACTATACCAACATTTCTTTTTTTTCCTAGCCACATTTGTTCCATATCATGATCTGTTACTCCACCCGATGTCCGCCATATTCTTTAGACTAAGAGTATTTTTTTTGCCTTGTGTAGGACTTGGAATAATTATTTTTTCAATTGCAAGACTTGAAATATTTTCTGAATTGTGTTAGACTTAAGTATTTTTCACTCTTGTAGGGCTTATATATTTGTCACTTAGTGAAATACTTAGAAAAATGTATACCTCTATTCCCACGCACCTTCATCGCTGTCTTATATGCCTTATTTCATGTAGGCATACTCCATCCTATTTATCCTTTATCTATACTTTAGTAAAACTATAGCCTACCTAACTTAACACAGTCCAGAAAAATCAAACCTAACCCAACTCAACACAGTCCAGATACAATCATACATACCTACCATAAATACCTACAATTTTATCTCAAAGTCAGTGGGCTAAACCAAGTTTGTTAAGGGATGGAGGTCTTAATTAAATAAAAGAGTTTATTATAATTTCCTAATTTTGTTTTCAATATCTTCAAACAAAATTCTCTCTACTCAACATCTCACAATAAATTGATTTCACTTGCGGTTTACAATTAATGACTTCAATCAATATAATTTACAATTACCTCAAAGAAATTAATGCAATTAAATAATTCAAAATCAGTCCCAATAGACAGTGTAGCAAAACCTATTCAGTTATTTTACAAATTATATGTCTATATTTGACAGTTCCAATATTTACAATAAAGTCCATATCATATGTTATTCAGCCCCACCTCAGTTTAGTCCAGGTCCCACCAGTCCGCAATGTTCTAGAGTTCTCCGAACGCCCTCATGCACAGTAGCTTTCACTCGTCGGGTATCACGCCCTCTCGTCCATTCCCGCCACAAACACCTTGTCCGCCATTGCCTCGCAGTCTCGCGTCGTCGTCCGCACTCGACTTCGCCCACCGCACTCACCCAGATGGCCTCCGAAAAAGGCTATCAGCCATTGGACCGCTGCAATATTTATAGGGTCGTTGGCCATCGCCCAGAAATTTCTCTAAATGCTGTGTTACACCGAGGGTCCTAATTCCTAGTATATTCTTGTGTATCATTTTCACTTGTCGGCTTCTCCAGCATGGGGGACGGTCTGTGACGCCAGCTACGTCACAGCTGTCAGTCATTCCCATGGCTGCCCGGGGGGATGGCGACGAGGTAGTGTCTGGGCCTACCTGGAGGGAAGGGAGGACAGAGGTGGGTTTCTCTCCCCCCCCTCCCCCACAGAGCTGGACCATGCATAATGGGAGCTAACGGCCGGTGCGAGCTGCAGCACAAAATACTGCCTCCTCCTTAAGTTTGTTCATCCCTATCAGACTCTCCAACAACAGGACCTTCGTACAGCACCAGTCGGTCCATGTGGACAACCTTAGTCTTCGCCTGTGAGCTCTGTCGATAAACCCACTAAACCATATCATTGATCTGTTTCAGGATCCTGTATGCGCCTTCCCAACATTTCTGTAGCTTCGGGCAATATCCCTTCTGCCTCTGAGGGTTGTACAACCACACCAGCTGTCCTTCTTGAAAAGTCTCTTCAGTCATTCTCCGGTCATATCGTGTTTTCATTCTGTCAGTATTAATTTTTAGGTGGCTCCGGGCAAACTCATGAATGTCGACTAACTTTTGACATAGTTTAATGTCATATTTTGGGGCGACTTCTTCTTCCACTGGACGTCCGAACAGCAGGTCACCAGGGAGGCGGAACTCTCTTCTAAACAGCAACCTTGAAGGTGTTAGTTACCCTTGTAGACTCGTGAACCGCCGGGCGATATGCCAGGAGAAATAAGGGTACCTTGGGGTCCCAATATTTCTTGTTGTCTTCTACGAAAATCTCCAGATACTGTTCTAGGGTGCGATTTAGCCTCTCGACTATCACATCCGACTGAGGGTGCAATGCTGTGGTACAGCGTTTCTTCATTCCTAAAATCCTCGTTACCTCTTGGAAAAGAGTTGCTTCGAAATTTCGTCCTTGATCAGAGTGAATCACAAGTGGCACTCCAGACCTGGAGAAAACATGTTCTACAAGTGCATCTGCTACCATACCAGCCTCCTGGTTTGACATGGGTATGACCTGGGGATTGTGAAATAGTCTTGTGCTACCATAAGGTACCTATTCCCCCTCTCAGTGATTGGTAGTGGTCCGAGAATGTCCACTGCCATCCTCTCGAATTGGGCCCCAACATTGTATTTCTGAAGGGACCTCGTCCCTTAACCTCGGACCCTTCCTCGCGGTACATGCATCACACAGATGGCACAACTTCTCAACATCCTCCCGACAATGCAGCCAATAGAATTTTATTCGAACTCTGTCAAGGGTCTTATTTACACCGAAGTGACCACCTGCTGCTGTAGTGTGCAGTTCTTTTAGCACTTCTGGGATTCGGCACTCTGATAGGACCACTTGTAAATGGCCTTGTATCCCACCATTACTTTCCCAGATCCTGTAAAGCACACCATTCTTTATAACAAGGGAATTCCACTGTGCCCAGTTTGCCTTGATTTGCATGCCTAGGCTGGATATCTCCTCCCATCTTATTCGACGCCCGGATTCCTTCCACTCCAATATTGGATGCAAGGTGGGGTCACTTAGCTGATCGTTTTTTATGTCCTTTTCGTCCCATGTAGGTGTACCCACCGCAAGATACAGGGCCTTGAATTATTGTCCTCGATTTCCACGATATACCACCCCTTTCCCTCCTGGCATTCACAATTACGACACAATGGTTCGCATGGTCTCGTGGAAAGTGCATCTACATTGCTGTGAAGGCATCCAGACCTGTGATGTATTTCAATGCTATTTGACCTTCGGGGTTCTTGAAATTTAGCAGCCAGCATATTGAAGCATGATCAGTTCTTAGGATGAAGTGTCTGCCATAAATATACGGGTGAAAACATGCAACACCACTGCCAGAAACTTCCTGCTTGTCACACAATAATTCCTCTCAGGCTTGTGTAGCACCTTACTGAATTATTTCAATGGCCTCTCCTTTCCATGCTGAATCTGAGATAACACAGCCCCGATACCTACATCAGTAGCATCAGTATCCAGAATTAATTCACCCTCTTTACTCAGGAAGCCCAGTACTGTGCGAGATATCAGAATTTCCTTTAGTCTATTAAAAGCAATTTTGCACTCTGGGGACCAATAAAATTTTGTTTTTGCCTCAGCCAATTCATGCAGAGGCTTTGCGATCGTGGCGAACCCAGGCACAAATCGACTGTAGTAAGCATATAAGCCCAGAAACTTCACATTTCTGTTTTATCCTTTGATAGAGGCCAATCCCTTTTAGCTTTCGTCTTCTCAAGGTCTGTTTCAATCCCATGGGCCGACACAACATGACCCAAGAAATTTATTTTCTTTTGGAAAATATGGCATTTCTTAGGAACTAATTTCATGTTGGCTACAGTGACTTTCTGAAACACAGGATCTAGGCATGTCAGGTGCTCTTCAAATGTTCTTCCCATGAACACAATGTCGTCTAGGTACATCTGGCAAATGTCTAAGGGTAGAATTTTCTCCATCAGTCGTTCGAAGGGGACAGGGGCATTGCATAGACAAAAGGACATAACCTTGAATTGCCAGGTTCCTTTCCCTTGGACACAAAAGACAGTGTTTTATTTGTCTTCGAGGGCCACCTCGCACTGTCAATACCTGATCTTCATGTCCAAAGTAGAAAACCACTGTAAACCTGCTAGGCTATTCAGTGTGTCGTCTACCCTAGGTAGTGGGCAAAAATCTTTCTTGGTCACATTATTAAGTTGGCGGTAATCAACACAAATCTAATAGAGCCATCCTTTTTTTTTTTACAAGCACAATGGGAGAAGACCATGGACTGACTGATGGTTCTATCCTATCTAAATCCTTCATCTCTTTCAGAATACCGTCAACCACCTCATATGAAGCCAGCGGTAGTCGCCTTGGTGGTTGCTTTATGGGCCTGGCATCCCTTGTGTCGATGTGATGGCATGCAGCATTAGTTCTGCCAAGGTCATTGGGCTCACAGGTGAATGCACCTCTATCTTTCTGTAGCAATTCTGAAACTGCCATCTCTTGTCGCCAGTTGAGGTTTTCTCTTGTTCTTGTCAGCAGTTCCAGAGTATCTGGTAGAGGACATATAGTATTTTGTGGCATCGAAACTTCTGGAACATTTGGAAATACCTGTGAGGCCTGCTTCCAAACCCCTATGTGCCCCCTCCTCAAGACAGATAGCATGGTCAGATAAATTAATCATCATAACATGCAAACTGTCAGATTTTGAAGAAATGTAAGTTATTGCTACAATGACACCACCTGGTAAAATGCCACCCTTCTGGGCTGGTTCAATTATGCCCAACCACCTGACATAATGTCCCTGGCATCTGCCTGGAACAACAGTTTCGCTAGAAGCAGGGAGCACAATCGTCTGATTACACGCTACTGGGCAGCTCATTGGCGAAGATAAATCTCGTTGTTTTGACACTACCAACTCGGTATTACCAGCCTGTAACACGCCCAGTCGCGTATCGATACAGCACCCCAGCTTACGTGATACAGCACCCCAGCTTACGTAATACACCAATTCCCAAAATGCATTCGTCCTCTATTTCTGCTATGTAAATATCATGCTCTATGTTAAGGTTGCCGAATTGTAAGAGTACCCTTCTCTTGCCTCTGACTGGTGTGGTCTCGCCCGTTACTGTAGTTAAATAGCAGTGATTCATGCTCTTATCGGATGATCACTGGGGGGGGGGCGAGAATGTCCTGTCTTACCACCGTTATAATCACCCCTGTGCCAACGGACATCTGACAAGTAATATCATCTAGACTCCCCTCCACCAATATGACATCCAAGTCCTGTTTCATTGAATGCACCTGCAAAAGAGTTGAGGGGGGCCTCCTCTCCAGGAATCACCGACCTTTGCCCCTCAAGACTGGTGCTTACAGGTTTCCCGAAGATGTTGCAATCTCACATGCCCCTTGTTGCCTGTTTCCTGGTTGCTATTGCTGTTACTGCTGAGGATAGTTGGCTCTCAGGTGCCCCGGCTGTCCACATGACCAACATGTGATGTATTTCAAAGTCATATTCTTGTAGGTGTTATGTCCACCCGCCCCCCGACAGTGCCGGATCGCACATACCGGGAACTTGCGGCCGGTGCGAGCTGCAGTGCGTAACAATACTAAAACACAACTATTTCCCAAACACCCATAATTATTTCAGCCATTTTGAATATTTGACATGTCCTTTCCAAATTCGTCGATCTCAGAAGCATAGTTGGTTCGGTCTACAACCTCCACATTAACCAAGTAACTGTCTTGGTAATCAGAATCAGAATGCAACATCCATTTATGTGCCATCTACTATAACCCTACATAAAATTAAGCGATGCTTATAAACGGTGCGAATCGCTATAAAAATCCAAGGAAAACTATTTCATATCAACCAACTATAACATCAACCCAGCAACTATACAGTGCATACATGGCATGCCATAACAAATATAACTGCGGCCAATACCACCACACCATACAGACATCACCTGACAAATATGTATAATAGACACCTTATAACCCAACATACTGTCCAACAATACTGTTGCTATAACCCAAGAAAAACTCAGTCACAGCATAATACAGACAAAACTCCTGTCCTTGCCATCTGCCATACAAACACCAGACAAATTACTAAATACTATACTACCAACAATACCTCCAGCATACTTCGCCCATATGTGGCAACAACACAGTCCTCACCAGCTATAATGAAAACAATAACACAAACATGCCATCCATCATATCGTCCACCATACCAACATATCCGATTGACATAAAAAAGTATACTAGGCGCCATACCACCTGCCATACAGAAAAACAGTACACTCTAACAAAAAAAACTCTCGATTATTAATCAACCATATCATCTACTCTGACCCAGGCATACCTCAGCCAGACAGTTCACACCGACCATACTAAAAAAAATCATAGAGAACAAAATTGTACCTGCTCCCCATACCATTCACCTTATCGACGACCAACACCCGGCAAATATATTGGGCAACATTACACATAATACTGACCAACCATACCGCTCACTATAACCCAATAAAAACTCCATAAAATCTGCCATAAATACTAACGGTAGATATACTAGGACCATATCACCCAACATACCGACCAGCCATAATATTCGCCATCTACTATAACTCAAGTATGCCTTAGCCATACAGTCCGCGCCGCCAAAAAAAAAAACACCTAACATTACAACACAAAATTAATTCCTGCCCATGGAGCCGCGGTGATGTAGTGTCTAGATTGCTCGCTTCCCACCGAACCAGGTTCGATTCCCGGCGGGGTCGCTCCTGGATTTTCGCATGTGGGAATCGTGCCGAGCGATTCCGCTGGTCGACGGGTTTTCTCAGGATCTCCCGTTTCCCCACACTCACCTCGTTTCACCCTCGTCGGTTTCCAAGACCTCGATTTTACGAGTCGCCCAAATCTCTTCACTACACTCTTGAAGAGTGCTTTTTCGATTGCCCCTTCTGGAAAATGGCCTGCGTGCGTCAGTGGCGTGTTCGTGGTGCAGGTGCGAGGTGCCCGGCTGCGACGACCCGGTGGCCCCTAACTACTCTGCAAGCTGGGTGGCGCGCGCAGTGCCGGCCTCGGACTCGCACCGCGCCACCGGCTACAAGCCTGCCAGCTGCCTCCGCTTCCAGCCCCTCGACAACCTCAGCCTCGCCGGCGACTGCGACCACGCCAACTTCTCCACCTCCATCGTGCACTGCAACTCCTGGATCTACCGCGACGAGAAGACCATCGTCAACGAGGTGAGTACCACACACTGGAGGTCAGGTAGATTCTGGGCATGTACCCAACATGGACCCACCCCACACCAATACAACTGTCAAAGTCACGTGATCAGTAGTGATGAACATGTTTGTTTATATCATAATTAAAAAAAAAAAAAGCTATTTTATATTAATAAAATACCTTTAACAATTTTAATCTAATCAAGTTACATAGAAAATTGGCTAGATTAAGTCCATTCACGGTTAATTTCAACTTTTCTGAAGCCCTGTTAAAGTTCTACTTCCAGAATATTCCACTGCCTCAGACAAACAAAGCTCAACCTAGTATAGAAAATTACACCAAAGGGACAACAACGCACCGCATTCGTGCGCACTCAGTTACATGATACATTTGATTTTACACAAGAAACACACATATTTTCTCCATATTTTTATTCATGTTCATTAGTAAAACATTCTTGGATGAGAATAGAATAGCTGGATCCAGGACCGGTTCTAGAGCCGATCGACCGCCATATTGAATCTCGATGCCTTTGACCTCATGCCCGTGACCTTGACCCCGTGCCCGTAACCTTGAATGACCTGAAACCCAAAAATACCGCAATATACCTAATTTTAAAATGTATTAAAAATTCCAAAAAAAGTTGAGCCGGCCGAAGTATTGTTCAAATAGGCTTATAAATGGTCAAGACTATAGTCAGATATATCGATATCTTTCAGCTTATGATGTCAAATTTCAATTGCCTAACCCTAATGGTTTGCGAATAGCATCGACGACATAGGCAGTCCAGCTGGAGTCAATGATGGTACCACCGAGACGAAGTCGGGGTGTTAACTCTTAGGCATACCATTAAACGAACACTTCATCTTTAAATATGCACTCCAATTGCTCGCTGGTTCGAATNTCTGAAGCCCTGTTAAAGTTCTACTTCCAGAATATTCCACTGCCTCAGACAAACAAAGCTCAACCCAGTATAGAAAATTACACCAAAGGGACAACAACGCACCGCATTCGTGCGCACTCAGTTACATGATACATTTGATTTTACACAAGAAACACACATATTTTCTCCATATTTTTATTCATATTCATTAGTAAAACATTCTTGGATGAGAATAGAATAGCTGGATCCAGGACCGGTTCTAGAGCCGATCGACCGCCATATTGAATCTCGATGCCTTTGACCTCATGCCCGTGACCTTGGCCCCGTGCCCGTAACCTTGAATGAGAGAAGCCAGGAGCCGGCCGAAAGTATTGTTCAAATAGGCTTATAAATGGGCTAGACTATATATAGTCAGATATATCGATATCTTTCAGCTTATGATGTCAAATTTCAATTGCCTAACCCTAATGGTTTGCGAATAGCATCGACGACATAGGCAATCCAGCTGGAGTCAATGATGGTACCACCGAGACGAAGTTGGGGTGTTAACTCTTAGGCATACCATTAAACGAACACTTCATCTTTAAATATGCACTCCAATTGCTCGCTGGTTCGAACTGGTATTCGATATTTTAGGCAGAATTCGTATTTTGGTGGGGAAATATATGTGTGATTAATTACGAGCACATTTGATAATACCCTACAGAATTTGATGGACGAGATGAACATAAAAAAAATAACACGTTAGACTGACTGGTGGAAACATCAGGAAAGAGAGTGCGATCTGTCACCTCTCGCATCAGATGAGAAACTGAGGCGAGCGACAACTTTGTTCACATTAACTACTTTTCCCACAATAGCGCACTCTGGCGGACAATGTTGAAAATAAAGCGGTAATGTTATGGGATTAAGCGAGGGTGAATTATTGGTCGGACTATAGTGGTAGGGCGAGGGGTAACAGAAAAATGCCCAGTGAAGAACAAGCTAAATTTATTGGAGAGAAGGTGTGGCGGTCGCCTTGGTGTTGTGGAGCTGGAGGGGGTTCAAGTGAATACGAGTAATCAGGCAATAAAAAATGGAGAGGTTGGTGGTGGGGGTCAGTCGTCTGCTAGTCTTAGTGTCGGGAGCTTAGTCACCGATCGCTACACCTGTCGTTGAACCTCGGACCTCCTGCGTGTATGTCTTAAAAAAAATTTTTTTCAAGATTTTTCAAAAATGTTTTAATTTTACATTTTTTGTAAATTTTTTTGGGAATTTTTTGAATGTTTGGGTTTAAGGTCATTCAAGGTAATAGGCAGGGGATCAAGGACACTGGCTGAGATCAAGGTCGAGTACCGCCGCTTCACGGCAGTGTGTGCACAGAGAATCTAAGTAGAGAGATGACAACGTAAAACACTCGCACTTCAGTACCGGAAACAGCTATGAATTCAGGTGTTGGCTACCCTGATGACACGAATATAACGAATCGAGGTGACCTATCTTCCCAAGGTAAACGTTTTGTATGTGACTTGGCTTTTAAATTTCTTTTCTACAGTCCATCCAGCGGGAAATTGGGGTACCTTATTTCAGTGGCTGATTTCCACTACTTTCTATAATCAGGCATTGAAGTTTGGCGCCTCCTCATTTTCTCAAACTTTTTCGTATTTTCAACGTTCTTCTACCAAACCAATTCGAAAATCAACAATCTCGGCACGCACAACAGCAGGCAAGGCACGAAGCGTCAAGTGGAACGATTGCGTCAAGTCACAAAATTGTCGTTGTGTAATGCGCTATATATTAAAAATGAAATTATTTTTCTAACCACTTCGTAGTAATAAATTGAGTAAATGTGTTATGGTTATTGCTAAGTGTGTAATTTTTGAATATGAATACATTTCCATGGTATTTTTGCTGTTGGAAACACGTCAGTGAGCTGAGGAAGTAGTTGCCCGGAAGGACCTGTAGAGTGTCGCCTCCCAGTGTTTGTGCTCGTGCTGGCTCGCCACTGTGTGCTCTTCCTCAGCACAGGGGCCGCTGTTGTAGTGGTTAGACTGCTCGCCTCCCACCTTGGTGAATCGCATTGGTTTCCCTGCATGTGGTTAACGTGCCGGACGATGCCGCTGGTCGGCGGGTTTTCGCGGGATCTGCCGTTTCCCCCGCCCTTTCATTCCGGCGTTGCTCCATGCTCGCCTCTCGTGGCTGTCAAGACCTCGATGTCAAGAGCCGCCCAAATCTCTTTCCGCTGTGAGGTAGAATAAGTTTCGTAGGCTTGAGATCTGTTTGAAGTATGTGGAGTTTGGTATTTTTGAACCCCATTTATCATATCAATCTTTGCAATGGCGTTGAAATGTTTTGGTTTGTTTTTAAAATCATCAATAAAATAAAATAAAAATTATTTATCTTCTTCATCCATTTCGCGCTGCTCTCTAGTTGCAATACTTATGTTTAGTACATGTATTATTCGCATGCCAATGGGATCTTCAGCATTACGTATTTTCTTGTGATGTGAACGATGAATGCGACCATGTTCGGATTGTTGAGAGTCGTGATCTGATGGATTCTCTGCACTGTTATCAACCCCCTCGAAGTGGATCTCTGTTCTATAATTACTAGATGTATTCCTCAATTGTGTTGCTTGCCATTTGTGACGCAGATTACAAGTTAATTTATGTAGATATAGGCTCCTATGGAAAATGCAGTGATTCAAGTGTATTTAAAGATTCAACATTTTTCCAGAAATTGACTAACAAGATACTGCAAATACCAGACAAACGTCCTATAACTATTACTGACCCGACACCAATGCCATAAATTTTTTTTTGTCGGGGATGAAGCTTTCCCGCTTACAGAAAACATAATGCGGCCCAATCCAAGCACTAAATTAAGTTCAGAGAAGAAAATATTCAACTGTATGTTAAGCAGGGCTCGGAGGTACATTGAATGTACATTCGGAATTTTGGCAAACAAATGGCGAATTTTCCATCGCCCTCTTGATGTTGATATTGACCTTGCTATTGATATCGCCAAAGAATGCTGTCTATTACACAATTTTTTTCGTGCCAGAGATGGTGCTATGTTTGAAGATACGATTACTCGTTTCCCAACAGAAGAGGAAGACGCACATGGAGCTCAGAACCACAACAGATGCTCTAGGTATACGTAGTCACGTCGAGATAGGTTGGCACGATATTTTCTAAACGAGGGCCAAGTTGAATGGCAAAATAAATACATATAAATACGTACCTAGTTGTTTCTTTTCTTCCAATTCCATGTTCTCTGTTGGAAATTTTACTGACGATTTCTTCCTCGTATTTTTACCACTACACTCCTTCAAAGTAATATTCCATATTGCAGGCCGCTCTTGAATCTCTGATATCAATGCATCTGTGTCAACACCATCACCTTTCGACGCCATTTTTCTAACGTGGAACCGAAAAGAACCCACAACGATCCGTCTCCTGCGGCGTGACGCGCGCGACTGGTAGCTCTTTTTTTTTTNGTTTGAAGATACGATTACTCGTTTCCCAACAGAAGAGGAAGACGCACATGGAGCTCAGAACCACAACAGATGCTCTGTGTTTACGTCGTCACATCGGGATAGGTTGGCACGATATTTTCTAAACGAGGGCCAAGTTGAATGGCAAAATAAATACATATAAATACGTACCTAGTTGTTTCTTTTCTTCCAATTCCATGTCCTCTGTTGGAAATTTTACTGACGATTTCTTCNCATGTCCTCTGTTGGAAATTTTACTGACGATTTCTTCCTCGTATTTTTACCACTACACTCCTTCAAAGTAATATTCCATATTGCAGGCCGCTCTTGAATCTCTGATATCAATGCATCTGTGTCAACACCATCACCTTTCGACGCCATTTTTCTAACGTGGAACCGAAAAGAACCCACAACGATCCGTCTCCTGCGGCGTGACGCGCGCGACTGGTAGCTCTTTTTTTTTTCTATCATACTCTAAAACTAAGTGTTATGTTNCGGGATTATTGCGTCTCAGGGCTAACCCCTTACGCTTACAAGGGAAGGAAAAACATGCAAAGAGACGTGCATCGCGGCAAAGAGGGATTGGGTTTCCCATGGCCGAGTTTGGCCATGAAAAACCTCCGTAATGTACTTATAGTTAAACTACATCTAGAAGAGAAAGGGAAAAACCGGCACAGACACCGTAAAAACCCTTTCGACAGGAAAGAATTAAAAATTGTTACGTGCATTACGAGAAAATGCTACAGGAGAAAGATAGGTGGGTACCAAGCTCTTTATTATTGGGAGAGGAAAAACTAGTAGAGAGGTGGCTGGGCGTCTTACTGGTCGCTCTGGTGGGTTGTGCTCCATATGTACCCGCGGTGAAGTTGGTCGCCGCGCCGAGTCGCCCCTCGTGGTTTAGCCGCGCGCGACCACGCTGCAGTGCCGCGTCAGTGGGTCGTGGCCTATGTCACGCGCAACAAGAGCGCCCTTCGCCACTAAGCGCAATGTTCTGAACTGACGTGCAGTGTTGTGCTGCGTCTGCCTTCGCGACTTCAAGCGGCGACAACGTCATTTTATTGGCGGACAGTCTGTGGCAAGGTTCCATTCCGGGCTGTTGAGGCTGGAGTGCTCTGAAATGGTGTTTCTAATGTGCGTGACGTCTTAAAGATGCTCAACAGGCCTCGTCTGACGTGTGTGTTCTTTACATAGATGAGAGCACATCGTGTGTTTCAAAAACTCAGCAACGCTGTGCAAGAGCCAGGTAGACGAGAGGTATTAAATATTACACTTGACTATGTTTTAAACTACTCAATATCTTATTTACACAACCCCTGGATAAACAAAAAAAAAGAGAGATTGAGGTTTAAATTTGATCATTTTAGCGGGGGAATTCCTTATTCTGAAGCCTTTCGGCAGCTCCTAACTACGTTTTTTTTTTAAATCTGGATTTAGCTTTGTTTCCAGCGAAGGCTCTCTGGGTTTAAAATATAAAAATTAAGCCTTAAATTATGCGCCGTGACGTGTATAGAAAAAAACTGAAATTGAGTTACCGTACGCACTGGTTTCCAATGGAACTCAGTAGGTTGTGTGCATTGTTGGGATTTCCTTAAGCATAGACATGTACAAGCATTTCTTCAGGTGGACGTACGTTTTACGTCATGCGAAACGATCGTGATAACTGATAAGTGTCGTTGAAATACACAAGTCAAGGCATAACCGTCTCACGAGAACTGCTCACTTGTAACGTGTTAATGGTAACGTCATCGCATTCCCGGTCTAAAACCGAATCTTGTGATACGGTCGCGCGACTTTGTCTCTAAAACCGAAACATACTCAAAGGGTTGATTGAAATGTGTTTATAATTTTAATAAACTCTAAAGATTAAATATAAGTAGTCTATTAACGGTTATTGAATAAAACCAAAAATTTAAACTGGATAGTTATTGAGGGTAACTTAGAATTTTCCCTTTTAACAAACATATTAACACTTGTATACACAGAATTTTATACAAATCCACTAGGCAAAATGAGAGTTAAAATGTCATCAAAGAGCCAGGTACGTAAATAATACAGTTTAGACGTGACTCAGTGTACATTGNAAAAATGAGAGTTAAAATGTCATCAAAGAGCCAGGTACGTAAATAATACAGTTTAGACGTGACTCAGTGTACATTGAAATGTTACCAGTTACAATTCCGCCAATGGGAACTTTGAAGCCAGCAGATTGTTACGACTGATCATTTTCACAGATAGTGACTCGCAACTGCTCGTTGCATTCCACCGCTCCGGTTACACCTACATCCCACTGATTCACCAGTAGAGAGAAGCAAAATAATGTAATTTTGTATTTATTGTTATGCCACTGACTGACTGATAGAGCGTCTATGTGTACACGGCTAGTATAAAAGGAGTGGCGTGACCGACGCCGTTGGCCGGTGGGTTTTCTCGGGAATCTCCCGTTTCCCCACCCTTGCATTCCGCCGCTGTTGCGTCTTCACCTCGTTTCACTCTCAACTCCTCTTCTAAGTGCCGACTTAAACCTCTCACCTCAACTCTAAGGAGTGACGTAGGAATACAACGTGTATTTACGGATGGGAGAATTACGCGGAATCAATGGACCGTAGGCTTAACTCCCACAGTCCTTTGTATATTCGAGCTTCGACTGTTTCTCCATATGCTGCTGTTGCCGCTGCATACCAGACCTGTTGTCGCGAGACTCGGTATTCGTTTACTTACAGGTTTGTTGTTGGCCCAGAAGGATCATCCAGGGCGTGTTTGATAAACTGTGAGCCAGTTGCACGAGCTGATCATATGTACATGTGTTTGACGTATTACGTGTCTTCATACAGGGGCGTAGGCGGGAGTTCCGGGTCCACCCTCCACCCCCGTCCCATCACCCAAAATATGATGGATACGTTTTAAAAAATNGCGTAGGCGGGAGTTCCGGGTCCACCCTCCACCCCCGTCCCATCACCCAAAATATGATGGATACGTTTTAAAAAATAAAAAATTGTATTGTTAGTTATCACTAAAATGCGTGGAGTGGAGATATTTGGGCGACTTTTGACATCGAGGTCTTGAGAGCCGATGAGAGTGAAAGAGGTGAGTATGGAGCAGTACCAGAATGCAAGAGCGGGGGAAACTGGTGATCCCCGAGGAAACTCGCCCATCAGCGGCATCGTCCNGCGTAGGCGGGAGTTCCGGGTCCACCCTCCACCCCCGTCCCATCACCCAAAATATGATGGATACGTTTTAAAAAATTAAAAATTGTATTCTTAGTTATCACTAAAATGCGTGGAGTGTAGATATTTGGGCGACTTTTGACATCGAGGTCTTGAGAGCCGATGAGAGTGAAAGAGGTGAGTTGGAGCAGTACCAGAATGCAAGAGCGGGGGAAACTGGTGATCCCCGAGGAAACTCGCCCATCAGCGGCATCGTCCNTTGGAGCAGTACCAGAATGCAAGAGCGGGGGAAACTGGTGATCCCCGAGGAAACTCGCCCATCAGCGGCATCGTCCGGCACGATTTCCACATGCTGAAATCCGGGAGGGACCTCGCCAGGAATCGAACCTAGGTAGGAGGCAGGTAGTCTGAACACTACACCACCGCGGCCCCAGTAAAATGGGAAATTAGGGAAACAAAACCGAAAAATAAGTAAAATAACAAAGACAAGTGTCCACCCCTACTGTTGTTCTTCAGCTGAAAAAAAAATTATAGACATTGCCTTATCAATAAAGAATCCCTTTTTCCCCATTACCCGAAAAAAAANGTACGGAAAGTCCCCCATCCCTTCTTGTAGTTAACCATGTATGCGTGAGAACAGAACAAGAGCGTGTAAATAGTTATAAATGAACGTTTTTTTTTTTTGCACCCGCAGTGGAACATCACGTGCGACGAGAACCAGTGGATGCTGTCCATGGTGGGGACTGTGCACTTCGCCGGCATCCTCGTGGGCGCTTTCGTCTTCGGCTTCCTCGCCGACAGGTACGTGTTCACTCCTTATCTGGGGACATGAGCTATCATGTTCGGCTGGTTCCCACGTACTTACTTCGTCCTGCACTTGCGTTGGCAAAACAATCAGCAGAGTAGTGTCGTTTGTCAGTTCTGCGGTCCAGATTCTTCGCTTAGTGATGAGCTCTTTCCTTCGGTACACCGTGGGCATTTGGTTTATCGTCGAGATGTTTTATTTGTGAAAGGATATACAAGTTGGAACTGTACGCTGCCGACAAATTTTGGCAAGTTATTCCTCATAAAAAAAATAGAATAATTGTATGTGTATGTAATTGTGTGTGCGTCATATATATATATATATATATATATATACACACACACACATATGTCCTATAGGTTAAGTCTATTCTGGAAGTGTGTAACTACCCTTGAAAGTGTAGCTGAAGAAACAGATGTTTACTGTTAGTAACACAACCAGAATAAGAGATAAATCTCTGAAGTCCTGGAAAATGCATTATTTGACGACAAAATGCAAACCATACGAAACTCCGTGCCGATATAATTTCCCTTTAACAAAGAAGGATGGTTTGGAGGTCTCATCTGTGGATTTAATAACGTAACTCTCCAGCCTTTTTGGGTTGTTCCCTGCGGATTAGTTATCTCCCATACGTGGTAGAATAAATGATCACCTTATATTTATACCCTACACGCCACCATTTTCCAGAAATTAATACATAATGTTCGCACACTGAATTGCAACGTTTGCAGCGTTACAACAGTGTACATTAATTTCTCGGAAACGGTAACTAGCAGGGTAAAATAAAACAACCCCAGTGAAAGCGAAAATATAAATGCCATACTTCTTACTACTTCCTTCCGCATACTAGTATCAGAAACCAGCCTTTATTTTACTACTAGTGGGNTATAAATGCCATACTTCTTACTACTTCCTTCCGCATACTAGTATCAGAAACCAGCCTTTATTTTACTACTAGTGGGGTGCGGTTAGTGGCGCGTGGTTCATAGCCGATGGCTTCCTGCGTGAGCGGGCGCCAGCTCATGTTCGCTGTTCCNGGGTGCGGTTAGTGGCGCGTGGTTCATAGCCGATGGCTTCCTGCGTGAGCGGGCGCCAGCTCATGTTCGCTGTTCCTTCACACTTTTTAAATCACAGCTTTGAAAAATCACCCCATGTATGGCGTATTTGGTTGTTTCCTAAATATGCCGTCTGTCGCAGGTGTTTCATTCTTGTGTTAACATAAAGCATGTGTTGTTTTTTATTAAATTAAACATTTGTTTGTATTTTATCTCTAAATTACAATAGTACCTATATAATGGCGGTTCGAAGACAGCATCATGACAGCGACACAGGGACACCGAAGCTTGGTAAGGAAATGACCAACTTCATGCGTTTGCATTACGCTTCGATGGCGGCCATCTTGGCAGCCAGTGCCAAAATTTGTCAACATTTTCAAAATTTTGCCGAAAAAATTCAAAAAATTAATTTTAAAAAAATTATTATTTTTTAATTTATTTTCACAAAATTTATATTTCAAAATTAATGTTTTAAAAGATTGATTTAATATTTCAAAAGTTCGATTTAATATTTCAAAAGTTAAAAATGTTTTCTTAACATTTCAAAAGTTCCAAAAAAAATTGCTAACACATTCCCTGGTGGCCATGTTTTTTTGTGTGTCCCAAAGACAACACTCAGACGTAAGTCGTGTCCCAAGAGAGACGCCTGCCACGACATAACCTCGGGCTATGGGACTTCACGTTCTTGCATTCCATAGCAGGGGGGGTGCCACGGTGACGCAATGGGTAGAGCGCATGTTAAGACTTCATGATCTCGCATTCACAGGGGAGGGCAGGCATGTCCCAAGAGAGACGCCTTCCATAGCAAGGGGGGTTCCGTGGTGCCACAATGGGTAAAGCACATGTTAAAACTTTATGCTCTCGCATTCACAGGGGAGGGCAGCCATATCCCAAGAGAGACACATTATATGACAAGTTAAATGTCACTTTCTAGCATTCCATCTCAACGGGGGCAGCGGTAACATAGTGGATAGAGTGCATGTTAAAACTTCGCGCTCCCCATTCACAGGGGAGGGCAGACGTGTCCCAAGAGAGAGAGAGAGAGAGAGAGAGAGACGCCTGCCATGACATACATACCCTGGGGGAGGCCCTTTACAGCAACGCGTCCACCACGAGGGTACCGCGGTGACACAGTGGATAGAGCGCAGTGGCTCCCAAGAGAGAGAGAGAGAGAGACGTCAGTCATGGAAAATATGGGGGGCGTTAATAATTTTAATCATACTACTTTATGTATTTGTTAATATATATTTCCAATAAAAATGCCTTTCTAAGCATTTTATCATATGGTATCTGGTGAAGCGTCGTAGAAGCAAGACCTACAATGGACGGGTGTGCTGTACGTCTGTAAGTATGATCGGCTCTCTACTTTACGTATTTTTAAATATATATATATATATTTCCGAAACTCACATCTGGGGCTGGGATGTGCATAATAAATACGCCTTTCTAAGCATTTTATTATATAGTATCTCGTGAGGCGTCGTGGAAGCAAGACCTACAACAGACGGGTCTGCTGTACATGTGTAAGTGTGAAACAATTTAAGTATACTCGGATTTAGGAATACTCTGACATCACCCTCTCGTCTTTGCATGCACTATATATATATATATATATTTATATTTATATATATATATTTATATATATTTCCATCGCTCTTGGGCCAGGGTAGTGACGTTAAAACCATGCAAACATATTTTTTCTCTCTCTCTCTGCGAGACGAGGGGAGGGGGCTATAACATAATATTATTATTATTATTTTAAAGAAAATTCGAGTTTGTTTTCTAAATACTTCCACTTGGGACACGACTCAGCTACCGCTTACCCCTACCCTGTGAATGCAAGAGCATGGATTTTTACATGTCCGCTCTATCCATTGCATCGCTTCGGCCCCCCTTGGGATGCGAGAGCTACTTTACATTGATGGCCTTGTAAGTCTGCCGGCTGGTGTGTGCCTGCGTCCCCCCTCATCCAGGCTCACAGTGCCTCTGCACATGTCTCTTCACATTTAAACATATTTTCTCGATGCTTCCTGCGACTTGTGTCTTGGAAGTGGACGTGCGCGTATGTGTATGCAAGTATGTTGCATGGCTTCTTTTTTTTT
>NQII01002528.1:115012-138005 GCA_002778355.1 Clitarchus hookeri | reverse complement strand
TTCCATCGCTTGCGCCAGGGGGGTCTGATGGTAAGACCATATATATTTTTTTCCGCTCTCGCGACGAGGCGGGGACTGGGGGGCTATAAAAATTATTATTATTTACACACGCAAGGCTGCAATATATATGTCATGGAGGCATGGCGGACGTCTCTCTCTTGGGACATGCCTGCTCCTCCTCTGTGAATGCAGGAGCACGAAGTGTGCACTCTATCCACTACACTACCGAGGCCCTCTGTTGAAATGGAATGCTAGTGGGTGAAATTTAACTTGTCATATATCCGTTCCATCACTGCGGCACCGCGTAGCAATGGAGTGCAAGTGCTTGGTGTTTTTTTTCATGCTCACTCTATCCGCTATGATACCGCGGGCCCCATTCGAAATGGCATCTCGCAACATCCCCGCGGCCCGTGGCTATGTCATGACAGGCGTCTCTCTTGGGACACACCTGACCTAGAGCGTGACATTTAACTTGTCATATAAGGCGTCTCTCTTGGGACACGGCTGTCCTCTCTGTGAATGCAGGAGCATGAAGTTTTAACATACGCTCTACCCATTACGTCACCGGGGCACCACCCTTGCTATGGAATTCAAGACCGTAAAGTCCCATAGCCCGAGGCTATGTCCTGGCAGGCGTCTCTGCTGGGAGCCGTCGGTGTGTGAATGCGAGAGCATAGAGTTGCGCTCTACCCATTGCATCGCAGTGGCACCCCCTTCCAGCGAATGCAAGAACGCGAAGTCCCGTAGCGCGAGGCTATGTTTTGGCAGGCGTCTCTGTTGGGAGCCGTCGGTGTGTGTGATTGCAAGATCATGGAGTTGCGCTCTATCCATTGCATCACCTCGGCACCCCCCTTGCTATGGCGCGACATTTAACTTGCCATCTACTCCATGGCAAGCGTCTCTCTTGGGACACACCTGCCTTCCCCTGTGAATGCGAGAGCATGAAGTTGCGCTCTACCTATTGCATCACCGCAGCACCCTCTTCCAGCGAATGCAAGAGCGCGAAGTCCCGTAGCCCGTGGCTATGTCGTGGCAGGCTTCTCTGTTGGGAGCCGTCAGTGTGTGTGTGTGAATGCAAGAGCATGGAGTTGCACTCTATCCATTGCGTCGCCTTGGCACCACCCTTGCTATGGCGTGACATTTAACTTGCCATCTACTCCATGTCAAGCGTCCCTCTTGTGACACGCCTGCCCTCCCCTGTGAATGCGAGAGCATGAAGTTGCGCTCTACCCATTACGGCACCACGGCACACCCACCTTGCTATGGAATGCAAGAACATGAAGTCCCCGTAGCCCGAGGTAGGCGTCTCTCTTGGGACACATGATCTCTGTTATGTACAGTGTGTGTGTGTGTGATGCGGTCTGCCACTTCGCTCCTGGATGTGGACGCAAGCGCATGTGTATGTAAGTATTGTGCTGCTTCAGGGAGGGAGAGAGAGAGAGTGTGTGTGTGTATGATGGTAAGACATATATATATAAATTATTTTTCTCTCTCTCGACGAGTTGAGGACCAGAGGTGGGGGCGGGAAGGGGGTATTATCATTATTATTTAAACATGTGCAAGGCTCTAGCGAATTTGTCATAGCTGGCATATCTCTCNATTTAAACATGTTCAAGGCTCTAGCGTATTTTTCATGACTGGCATCTCTCTCTTGGGAGCCGCTGCGAACTATCCACTGCATCACCGCGATACCCTTATGGTGGGCGCGTTGTTGTACGGAGCCACCCCGAGGGTATATATGTCAAGGCAGGCGTCTCTCTCTTGGGACACATCTGCCCTCCCCTGTGAATGCGGGAGCGCGAAGTTTTAACATGAACTCTATCCACTACACTACCGCAGCCCCTTCCCATGAAATGGAATGCTAGAGCGTGACATTTAACTTGCCATCTATCCGTTCCATCACTGCGGCACCCTCCCCCTCGTCGCAATGGAACGCAAGAGCATGATGATTTTTACATATACTCTAGCCGCTACATCACCGCGGCCCCCTCCCAATTCTAAATGTCATCTACTCGCAATGTCCCATGGCAGATGTCTCTCTTGGAACACGTCTGCCCTTCCCTGTGTATGCGGGAGCGTGATGTTTTAACATGCACTCTATCCACTATGCTACTGTGGCCCCCCATTAAAATGGAATGCTAGAGCGTGACATTTAACTTGCCATATAAGGCATCTCTCTTGGGACATGCCTGCCCTCCCCTGTGAATGCGAGAGCATGGAGTTGTGCTCTACCCATTGCATCACTGTGGCACCACCCCCCCTTGCTGTGGAATGCAAGAATGTGAAGTCCTGTAGCCCGAGGCAGGCGTCTCTCTTGGGACACACCTGCCCTCCCCTGTGAATGTGGGAGCCCAAATTTTTAACATGCACTCTATCCACTACGCTATTGCGGCCCCCATTAAAATGTAATGCTAGCTAATGCGTCTCTCTTGGGATACGGCTGCCCTCCCCTGTGAATGCGAGAGCATGAAGTCTTAACATGCGCTCTACCCATTGCATCAACGACCCCCCTCCTTGCTATGGAATACAAGAACGTGAAGTCCCATAGCCCGAGGTTATGTCGTGGCAGGCGTCTCTCTTGGGACATGACTTATGTATGGGCGTTGTCTTTGGGACACACAAACAAACATGGCTGCCAGGGAATGTGCTAGAAAATATAATTTTTTGGAACTTTTGAAATATTAAGAAAGAAATTGGCACTGGCTTCCAAGATGGCCGCCGTCGAAGCGGAATGCAAACACATGAAGTTAGTCATTTTCTTACCAAGCTTTGGTGTCCCTGTCATGATGCTGTCTTCAAACCGCCATTATATAGCTACTTGCAATATTTCATTTATCATTAATATTCATAAAAACTGTGAAGGAATAGGTGTGTTGGTAATACCTAGTAAGAAATAGTTATTATGCAGAGTATTATTGAGCTGAGTGCGCACGAATGCGGTGCATTGTCTATTTGGTACAATTGTCTGTACTTGGTTAGCTTTGTTTTCACGAGGCGGAGGAATATTCTGGAAGTAGAACTTTAACAGGAGTTTAGAAAAGTTGGAAGTAACCGTAAATGGACTATACCACGGGTTGTAAGGTTATGTATTACTAATTTGTGGTAGATTACTGCGAAAACTTAACAAACCTTTAAGTGTAGGAAGTTGATTATCATGCTAGCATTTCTTTTTCTTTTCGTCCTCGTGAGTAGTTATAAATGGCCGGTTCTGGGACAGGGTCGCGGGAAGGGGGACGAGTGACGAGCAGCGGTCATCTAGGATGACGTCAACATCCTGCTGTATCAGTCCACACCTATGGCGGCCATTTTGTCAGCCAGTACCGACAGAATCCCTTTGGCAGTCAGTACCGATGTCGGCCATTTTGCTAACCAGTACCAGCGCCCATCTTCTTCCCTTCTTCATACTCTTGCATTCCACCCTACCTGTCCCCCCATGCTCTGTCGTTCCACCTGGCTAACGATGGCTACGCGAGGGCCTCGTCTCGAATTGACTATGCGAGGCTCTCGAAAGGGTCTCGTCTCCGGTAAACTATGCGAGGCTCTCGAAAGGGTCTCGGCCCCGATTGTCTATGCGAGGCTCTCGAAAGGGTCTCGGCTCCGATTGGCTACGCGAGGCTCTCGCAGGGTCTCGGCCCCTATTGGCTATGCGAGGCTGTTGAAAGCGTCTCGTCTCTAATTGACTATGCGAGGCTCTCGAAAGGGTCTCGTCTCCGGTAAACTATGCGAGGCTCTCGAAAGGGTCTCGGCCCCGATTGTCTATGCGAGGCTCTCGAAAGGGTCTCGGCTCCGATTGGCTACGCGAGGCTCTCGCAGGGTCTCGGCCCCTATTGGCTATGCGAGGCTGTTGAAAGCGTCTCGTCTCTAATTGACTATGCGAGGCTCTCGAAAGGGTCTCGTCTCCGGTAAACTATGCGAGGCTCTCGAAAGGGTCTCGGCCCCGATTGTCTATGCGAGGCTCTCGAAAGGGTCTCGGCTCCGATTGGCTACGCGAGGCTCTCGCAGGGTCTCGGCCCCTATTGGCTATGCGAGGCTCTTGAAAGGGTCTCGTCTCTAATTGACCATGCGAGGCTCTCATTGTGTACTTATAAGCACAGTTAGTTATAATTTCCGAACCGTTTAAAACACAGTCACCATATTCAGGGTCATTTATTCCCTATGTGAACTTATAAGCATAGTTGGTTGTAATTTCCGAACCGTTTAAGATACAGTTACCAAATTCATATCATAGGCATCACCTCCAACAAGGAAAATAATCGCAAGGTCATTTATGTCCTATTCATGCATTATACATTATAAGCATAGTTGACCATAATTTTCGAACATTTTAAGAAATAGTCTACAAATTCGTAACATATGCATCACCCCCTACAAGGAAAATGATCGTAGGGTCATTTATGCCCTAGGTGTACTTATAAGCATAGTTTGCCGTAATTTTCGAACCGTTTAAGATACGGTCGCCAAATTCGTAACATAGATATCACTTCCATCAAGAAAAATGTTCGCAGGGTCATTTATGCCCTAAGCATACTTATAAGCATAGTTGACCCTAATTTCCGAACCATTTAAGATACTGTCACCAAAATCATAACATAGGCATCACCCTGGACAATGAAAATGATCGAAGGGTCATTTATGCCCTAAGCGCACTTATAAGCATAAATCGTCGTAATTGCCAAATCGTTTAAGATACAGTCGCCAAATACCCCCGAGAAGGAAAATGATCTTAGGGTAATTTATACCCAAAGTGCACTTATAAGCATAGTTGGCCGTAATTACCGAACCGTTTAAGATACAGGCACCAAATTCGTAACCTAGACATCGCCTCCAGCCAGGAAAATTATCGCAGGATCATTTATGCCCTATGCGTACTTATAAGCATAATTAGCCGTAATTTCCTAATTGTTTAAGATACATTCACCAAATTTGTAACATACACATCACCCTCGTCAAAGAAAATGATCGCAAGATCATTTATACCCTAAGTGCACTTATAAACATAGTTGACCGTAATTTCCGAACTGTTTAAAATAGTCACCAAATTCGTAACATAGGCATCACCCCCGACAACGAAAATTATCGCAGAGTCATTCATGTCCCATGCATAATTATAAACATAGTTGGCCCTAATTTCCGAACCGTTTAAGACACAGTCGCCAAATTCGTAACTTACACATCACCTCCGACAAGGAAAATAATCACAGGGTCAGTTATGCCCTAAGCGCACTTATAAGCATAGTTGGACGTAATTATCGAACCTTTTAAGATACAGTCACGAATCCGTAACATGTACAACATACTCGTCAACGAATATGATCGCAGGATCATTTATGCCATATGTGTACTTATAAGCGTAGGTGGCAATAATTTCCGAACTGTTTATACGAAACAACACGCATTTAAACTATTAGTCTTGCAAGAGAGAGACGACACTGTCGAGCACTGAGATAAACAGATTTAAAAAACTAATTATAAAATTAAATAGTTATTTGCATTTACCAATAAACACATATGTGTGAGAATTGTGCGCTGTATGTTATGTTAGGCAAAGAAATTTCCGCTATAAAGTGCGGGAACGATAAGATAAACATTACTATACAGTGATGCNTGTGCGCTGTATGTTATGTTAGGCAAAGAAATTTCCGCTATAAAGTGCGGGAACGATAAGATAAACATTACTATACACTGATGCAAACTGATATAAAAGTAAAATGAAAAATGAAAATATTTATAAACACTTACCAACAACCCTTATCACACATTGCACATACATGTTCTTTTACGAGAGCAATTCAGTTATACAGTACAAGTTAGCAATTTATTTATTTTGTTTACATCAAGCGTGACTATTTATAATATTGCCAGTAGACATAAAAAGAAAAGGAAAATAATTATTATCACCTACCAAACAACACGTATTGCACAAGTGACGAGCACTCTACAGAGCATCGCTCGATCGTATACAACCCCAAGAGTCTGGAAACTGGCGTGGTAGCCTTGGTTAGTACAGCCAAATAGTAAACGATTTTCCCCACATACACCCTCCGTCCGAGCTATGATACAGTACAGAGGCACGCGAATTCCACTACCAACCAACGTACAATGTACGAGCATCGGGCAAGCAGGGAAAGCGACAAGGTTGGCACTGCCACATACCGATGCAAATAGATATAAAACATAACATGTAATGGAAACAAGTTATAAGCACTTGCCAACCAGCACTTACTGCACAAGCGTCGGTTGCTCTACGATGCTTTAGGTGATGCTAGACAAGACCAGACCGTCCTGGTCAGTACAACAGCCATTCCACCTCGGTTTTCTCATAATTCTTCTCGCATCCTTTCACCTGGCGTCGTACCGGGGACGTGTCGCATGCTCTACCATTCCACCTCGGTTTTCACTCAACTCAACTCGTGTCTAACTATAAGCTCGTATGATTTACNCTCTACGATGCTTTAGGTGATGCTAGACAAGACCAGACCGTCCTGGTCAGTACAACAGCCATTCCACCTCGGTTTTCACTCAACTCAACTCGTGTCTAACTATAAGCTCGTATGCTTTGTAGCGTGTCTGTTTATTTACTCTTTTGCCATTTTGAAATGGTGTGCAACCTGTGTTTTGTTAGTCTCCTCGACCGTGGTAAGGTTACTTCGACTCAGGTTTGGGAGTTCAATGCTTTTCATTTGGCAACTAAGATTTTTCGCCACTAGGTAAGTGCTAGTGTCGCATGTGTACCGGATTTTCTCTATTCTCGACGTTAAAAGAACAAAGAAACTGCAATAATCATAAATCAAATATAAAATAACTTCGTAATTAAATAAAATATTTCTTTTTTATTATTCACGTAGCTTAAAATGTTAATAATAAGTCCCTCTTTGGAACACTTCGCACCTAGCGGCGGGAATTTTCCCTATGCCAAACTCTCCCGCAAGTAAACTCGTTTTATTCCTAAACTGAGTAGAATTAACCTTAACCTAGGCAAGTGTTAGGTGCCTGGCATGTATGTGACGGAATGATTGAGGGGGGTTCCGCATCATGTCGGCGCATGCCCNCCCCCCCTCATCAACCACTTCATCCATTAGTGACGAGTGTCGCCGGTGATAGCACCTGCGTCACGCGCGCGATAGCCCCTGCGACTAATTACCCCGCGTATCTGCATAGCAATCTTCCCCCTGTCGCGTCCGATAGCGGCCGCCGCCACGGTCCTTCAGCCACCATCGGCCATGCAGTCCGCCGTGCTTTGCACAATGGCCACGCCGTTAGTCAGGACCTGCCCTGTGCGGCTTCTGCTGCTGTCCTCGCCGATATTGTCTGTGCCGATCGAAATCGCACTGCGGCATGCATCGCAAATAACTTCGCAAGGCAATATTTTATACATATTAATTTTATTATCGTAGTTTCCTACGGTGTCGGACGTGTCCCACACCTGCAGTCGTTTATAACTCTTTGTTATGGGTGTGCGGGAAATCACTTAACGGAAACTTGTTAATTCATGCCTGCACACTTTTGGTAGCCAATTGAAAAAAAAAAAAATTGCATTGCTTGATAGTGGTTTGTTGCCAAACTTTGTGAACAAATGTATTGTCGGATTGCTGAATTAATGTAGCGTGATATCTTGCTTGGGCCGCAGTGAACAAATTTGCAACGTGGGAAATAGCTCGACGGATGCTGAGTATCTTCGGGTACCTCCGGCAGTCCCGAGTGGAGCCGAAGTGGATGACGTTTATGTTCGTCGAAGACTGTCGAGCACTTCCGGGTCGAGCCAAAGTAATCGAGCCACACAACCCCCAAGTCCCCCGTTTAAAATACACCGTCAACGTTCTGCCGTATATATTTTACCACCATCGTAGAAAACAGGTGGACAGATATGCGTCACTCTTGCATAACAATTACGTTCAAAATTCTTAACAAAAAAAATTAGTTAGACGCTGGATTTTTTTGGCTATTTTTAGCATAGCCCCAGGTGCCTCCAATACTACCGTGTTGTGTTGTTTTCAAGGGGATTTAATGGAAAAATATTGTGTATTTCATTCACAGAAAATGTTAAAATGTCTTGTGATTTTTCATGTCGTCTTACTTTATCTTTATTGTGTCCTTTTCTATTTAGTCGATTTTTTTTACAATACCGTCGTTTGTGATTCGAAGCACTTAAAAAATGACATACAAATTTTGAAACTATGTTTAGATTCATTACAATTCTTGTACGTCATTGCACTTGGCCTGTGCCTATAGTAAAGCGCGGGCTTCCGCTCTTGTGTTGTGTTGATATAAAAAAAAGGCTATTCACGGTAAAGCGAGCACTTTTGAAAGACTCCTCATTTGGAATAAATATATATTTTTTTTGCCTTAGACGTTAACTTTCGAAATATACACGTTGTGTTTATTACTTATATGGGATTATTTATTTTAAAAGGTGGTTAAAGGATAAAAAATGGCTGAAAGGTAAAAGTAACTAGGGCCTCAAAAGTGCTCACTTTACCGTGAACTGCCTATAGCAACGTGGATTGTATTATGTATGGGGTGTGATTACGACCCAGTGTGGTTACTGTGAAGCTCTATACACTACACCCACACATCATGAAAGAAAAAAACTATCATCATCGTTATTCTAGGACCTTGTAGCGTTAGTCGGGTGAGTTTGACATGTAATGTTTTCCCTCGGATTAAATATTTACCATAGTCTATGGGAACTTACTCTCATAAAGAATGTTTACGCATTACATCTTAGAAAGAATAATCCAACTTTATCTGCCTTACAAAGCAAATAGGAGTTACCTTATGACTCGATAAGCACTCATACAAGCGTTAAGTTTAAAGAACGATAGGTTGAAGAAAGTTACAAGCTGGAAGTCGTTTCAAATTTAAAGAAAATTATCTTCCCCATTCCTAATAAATAACGTGTATTTTGGAGACATGACTCATAATGGAGCACACTCATGCAAGTTGTTTGGTTTCTTTATTTAAGTAGGATACACAATTAAAAAAGCTTTCTCAAATTGACGTAAAACGTTAATAAAAAGAACGAAATTATAACTCACAAGAGGCCGCGGTGGCTGAGCGGTTAGCGTGCTCGTCTCCCACCAAGGCGAACCGAGTTCAATCACCGGCTGGGTCACTCCCGAATTTTCGCATGTCAAAATTACGAGACTTTTTTTGTTTTAAGCGATCGATTTTTCGAGATGGTGGTCAAAGGTCAAGGTCATATGATGTCATCCAAGGTCAGGTCAATGTCGCTTAACATCATTAAATCTCAACATGGTTGCATGTTGAAATGGTTTCTTCTGTTGCGAGTGAGTCAAATGCATTTTCTCCGAGTGATTCCATGATTGTTTTATGAACATAATAAAGGTTTTTTACCCTCCAGTCATAGCTTATATATCATTCGAAATAAGGCCAAAGGTCAAGGTCGTCACACATTATGTTACCTGCCATTGCGAGCAGGGACAAATGGGTTTTCTCATTTCTCAGAGTGTGTTTTTAGCAAGTATTTTCTTCATCCGATTGGTTTGTGTTTGTGTGTGTGTGTGTGTGTGCGTGCGTGTGCGCGCTGTGTTTAGGACTTAAAGTTATTGTAGTTTTGTTATGTCAGTTCTCGTTGTTTACGAACATGTATAAAACCGGCTTGCCGATACACACATTTCAGTCTTATGTATTTATCTTTCTATTATTAAGTGAGCAGTTTTGGAAATCAAGGCCCCTGTCCCTAATTGCATGTATTTTAACGGACATGCTCGTAGTAAACAAATTCCTGCATGTTCTTGACTTCTGGGTTGTGGCTAAAGTAGGTAACAGTTACTACTCATAGCCGCCGACTTCTTGTCTCCACGAGGAGGCAAGTTTTTAACTCTACAGTACCCATGTTCATTTTAATATTCTCTCCTTCCCTCCCTCCCTTCTCATCCCTCTCATACTGTGCCTTGTATGTTCGTACGTGTGGGATATGCACGTATTTAACACAATCCACGTAATCTAATGTTTAAAATATATAAGTAAAATAATTTCTACTGAAATATTAAGGTTTACGGTTATGTGAATTCCTGTAAACAAGACATATTTTTAAAATAATGAGGCACGTAGACTAAAATAAGTAATAAATAATTATTACAAACTGAAGTGGTGACCAACCACTGCTTATCAACCCAGGATGGGGAATGAACTTGCTAGCTGGAAAATAGAGGGGCAACCACTCCCCTTGCCCCCTCCACCACATACGCGATGCCTTTGTTACTGCATTTGCTACTTCACCCTGAAGACGTAGTCTCAACGTCTTCCGGAACATTGGAACAATGGCTACCTACTACTCAGAAGTCAAAAACATGCTCCTAGTAAAATTTGCAACGAGTTGGGAAAAGTTAGTTTCACATCTCAACGTAGTATTAAAAGTGCTTCGATTAAGGTTTTAGACTCTGAATATATTTTATTTTATTTTTGTGCTATTCAAATAAATCTAAAAAAATAAATGGTAATGCTAGTAACATATTTGACCTAATATTCCTAACAATTTCACATTTTCGCGTGATCGGCGCACAAAAAAAGTGATCAGATCCAATGCAGTGTTATTGTAACATGTGGCGGAAGGATACAAAAACGGGCATAAAAGCAAATCCTAAGCTGCGATTTTAAAAATGTCCATATCAACTGTGAATAGCATGTGGAACCTGTAACAATCTATTTCTCTCCCCCGACGAAGAGGCCATGCAGGATCGTATGGTAATGAGCATGAACTAGATAGGTTAGTATACGCTAACACGCCAAAAGTGACGGGATAGCAGTCTGTAAAGGTAATAGTCGGAGCGCCACCACAGTGTTGCACCTTAGAAGTGCCCAGACCTGTATCAGTTGTCCTCTGACATCGCGTGAGTGAGTGTGTGCTGGTCATGGCGTCGCATTGCAGTCATTGAAGTAATAAAGGAATAATATTATGTATGAATTCGTTAGCAGACACCTCTTGGCAGTTTTTAAATGACAACTGTACGACTGTAGCTCTGCGCCCTTGACAACTGTACGACTGTAGCTCTGCGCCCTTGACAACTGTACGACTGTAGCTCTGCGCCCTTAACAACTGTACGACTGTAGCTCTGCGCCCTTGCGGAACTGCGCCACTGTAAAGAGAGGATGGCACCACCTGGGAGAAGCTACCCGCAGTACCGCCGGCTGGAGTCGAACCAGCGACCTCCCGAGTGTGAGGCAAGCCTGCTGCCGCGTGACTCGACACGCGCGACTTCGCCTAGTTTGAGACGTTGTAGGTCACAGCCACGTCGCTGACGCGAGATAATACAACAATGCGTCGCCTGCCGTGCGGCTTATCTTTCAGTGCCGCGCTGTAATTGCAGGTGATAAAAGGTTAGAGGGGGAGGAACTTTCTTACGGAGATTATGACACTCTTTGATGATGATATTAATTCAAATCATAGTTGTCATCCGTGTAGGCGTTAGGGCACTCCTTCGGCAAGCCTCCCTCATACGGTTAACAGTGCCATCGTCGTACTTCACAATGTTGAATGTATTGGAACCAAGTTCTTTCTGACGTACCCTAATATATTTTAATAAAGTTTAATGTGTCCGTTGCTAAACAGATAAAAAATAACGAAGAAAGGACGCCACAAACAACAAGATGACAAAGAATTAGGAGTATCGCAGCAGTCATTGAAACTTCGACAACAGGCAGTAAAGCATCTAACAACGAGAAGTTACCAACATAACTAATTAGTCTACATTACATATTTATGCAAGTAAACTTGATGAATAGGCCATACTCTAATAGTAAGATAAAAAAGAACATGTGTGTTGAAATAAAATATTTATATTGCTATTAGTTTGAAAATAAGTGCCTAAGTCACTTAAAACACAACCTACCATAGCAATACTTGTTTTCCACATTTTGTGGGAACCGGTTTATTGTTTCCAGAGATGTGACATGAAAGTAGCGCTATCTTACAAAATGGTGGCAAAAAAACAGGATTTGTGTACACGCATTTGATGATTGGTTGTAATATAGGCTACCGCCAGCATATTAAGTTTGGTTGAACTTTGCTACATGGTTTCGTAGAAATAGCATACTAGTAATTTTAAAAATGTTTATATTGCCGCCTTTTTTATATCAGAGCATATGGCTTAATGTAGTATTTTTTGTTTACGGTTGATTGTTTCCCGAGATATACCAGAAATGTTATTTTTCATGTGGGGCTATCTTACGAATTATTGGACAAAATGGGCTTTGTATCAGCATATTTAATCTTTGTAGTTTATACTTTCAGCATACGAAGTTTGGTCGAAATTGGTCAAACGGTATATGTTAACATGACATTCCATAGTTTTAGTTACTTGCCAACATACGATTGAAATTGGTTACATGGTTTCGTAGATATAGTATAGTAATAAAAACGTTTACATGACCGTCATTTTGCCCATAAGTGTGTGCTGCCAGAGTCGCATAGTCCCTACAAACACAGCGCCACACGACAACACCGCAACCAAGCCACGTTTATATATTCAAATACAATGTGACTGCGTGAATTTACAGCACAACAGTTCATGCTACACGAAGAGTAGAATTTTTCGGAACCATTTAGAAGGCGCTGATTAACTAAGCTAGTTCCAAAGGCAGTGGACAGACGGGACATTTGGAATACCTACATGATGGTGACAACGATGATATAGCACCGATTGAACTGCAGTTTTGGTGAACTTGAGCTTGAACACCGATTGCGCCTTCGTGTACGACACACGTAGGTATACGAACCTTTTAAACGAACGAACTTTTAAAATCAGTAGACGGACTTGTACCTACAATTGCCGGAACAAGTGTGGAGAATTCGTTATTTTCAGCTTTGCAAGTAAACATTTAATTTTATACGCCTGTATAAATTTAAGCACTGCAGCCTTGGTTCGCATTCAGTACACAGTGTTATTAGCTTTATCGTGACCAACATTACAAATACTTGTACGAATGTGCAGTACAAAATATACATTTTTGATTGTGTTTCAATGCGTCAGGTTAATCTGAACTTACTACTCTCTGCATTCCAAATTCCACAGGACTCTAATTTATCATGCAGATTTTTTTTTATGGATTCCTTTTGACGTAAATATGCCAAGAGTTACCACAAGTTGCCGCTAGATAGGGTTACTTCTAATTAAGAATGTATTTAAGAGGCTTTTATATTTTAATTAAGTTACCGTAACTATATTCAAGAAAGAACTATGAAACGCTTTGCCATACTGTATTAAATAAAAAAAAATGCTAATTCAGTAGCTACACTATTACCGTTTATGTTTTGCTCACGTAAATATACAACTACATAAATTTACGCTAACATTCCACCGATGGCTGTTATCTATAACAAATTTTTCATGAATATTTGCCTGTCCAAAACAGATTTATTACGTTTTGATTCACACTACTAACTACTTTCCACAGCTGCAGCTTTTCTTGCAAAATTGAATTCATTGTTTTTTTTTTTATGTTCCTACGGTTTCGTGTTATTTTTTACATCACACTCGTAGCAATTCTGTCACGTACCAACTTAACTTTGTGTAAACGATTTTTCCACAGATATTTACAGCGCCGTTGAAATTTTATGTGTGGTAACAGTTTTTACTCTCCTTTATTAATTATATTTTTATTAAACTACAAGGTAGTGTCTATTTTAAAGTTTTCTACGTCACAGAATTGAATTAAAAGACAAATCTCGTAGAGGAATGACGATTCCGGCAGCTACCTTGTCGTCGGAATCATTTCGACACTTCATTGCTGGATTCCGGTATACAATTCCGATATCAAGTGTTCAAATATTGGCTTTAGGCATTCCGATAGCGGAATGACGTCATTACTCTAGAGGAATAATTCCGACAGTTTCAGTAATTGGACCAGGGCCAGGCCTTGACATTTTTCAAGTGTAAGCGGACAATTTTTTTGCGCCTTCCCCCTCCCCCCACCATCGACGCGTAAAAATATTATCAAATTTATATGGAGTTGTGGTTCCTTCTTCCTGGAATCTTGGTGTGTGTCAGTAATTGCATTCAGGGTAACATGCTTATTCTTACATTTTAAACTTATTTTATTACAAAATTGTGAAACAATAATGAAAATTGACACCATACATGCACTTCCATCTCACACACACTGCGAGTTTGACGAGTAAGTGCAGCTTGGTGCGTGCCGGTCGGAGTGTTGTGAGTCAGTGAATTTATCTTTGAAAGAGATGTCTTCTGCTTTCCACTATGAGAATGGGCGAAGGAGAGAGGAAAAATATTATCTGCCTACGCGCCCCTTTCTTTTTTGACGCGAATATGTCTTTAAATTTGCAGCCATAGTGGGAAATCCAGAAAATCTAATGATAAACTCGGGGGATACAGTTTGGCATTGTAGCTCCGAATATATCGTATACATCTAAAATCCAATCACACCACTCGATTGCCAAAGGATCAAAGAATTTGTTACATTGAGTGAGGACTGCGAAGCATCGCGCGCGGCGGTGGTGGGGTCACCGCCATTTTGAGTTCGTTTCGCCGCGTCTCATAATTTCCGCGTAGTATAACTTTTGACGCGGAGTAGCTACGACGCTCGTTTAATTTTTAATCAACAGCCCTCGTCGAGATCAATCGATTGAGTGTATAAAACATTTGTGTGGCGTGGTTATGGTGAAATTGTTTGAGTTTAAAGTAAAAAAAAAAATTGAAAACTTAACACAATGTCGGCTTATACTCCTCAAAAAGCCAAGTCGAAATACAAAAAACCGTGTACGGTTGAAAAGATAATCTCAAGAGAAATCCAGTGATACCCATGAAACCCCATATGATCGAGTGAAGCGGTGCCGGGAACGTAAAAACGTAGACGTATTCACGCAAAACAAACGGCCGTGTCCCCGACACAGCCACACCCCATGTTTTTTTTGCAACACAAGAACGGGTTTGGCTAGTTAAATGTGTAATCATAGTGAGTTTAAAAAGTGCCTCTTATTAAAACGTTTAATTTTACATAATTTAAAATTATAATATAAGTATACTGTCAAAGAAGTTGCCCAGTAATTATTTTCTCGATTCCTTTGTGTATTCGTCTTATGTAGTGGAGCAGACTCGTGATGCCGTAGACGTCCCGTTTCGCTTGGCGCCCACTCGGTTGCTTACTTCGCTCATATCAAGGGCCGGCGCTCAGTCGGGCCGCTGTTCTTCAGACTTGCCGATCGAAGCTCTCCAGTCCGAGCGTGTCCACTTGCCGCGAGCGGAACACTTCTGTTGTTCCACATGACGAGGATTCATTCTTTCAGGCAGAATTTTGGCGAGAAATAAAATGGTCGAAATGCACAAGGAACCTGACGGCACTCCACCCCACTACTATTTCGTATGAAAATTTTTTACTCAAGTTTTGGTTGTGATGTTCAAAGACTACTGTTTTTAAAAAAAACTTTTTTTAACAATTTTGTTACACATATAGTCGGTTCACGACTGGAAGAGACTTTCTTGAAGCCATGCTAAAGATCTAGTCTCAGGCCCATTTCGTATCCTTCCGCCAAAGGTAAACAAACATTGCCATGTGACTGCCATGTGGCAGTCACATGGCAATGTTTACATGCAATGTTTACATGACACTGTGTGTGTGTGTGTGTGTGTGTGTGTGTGTGTGTGTGTGTACATGTGTTCTTACATGCACGTAGCCATTATAAAAATCATGTATATATTATTAATGGATATTCCACAAGCGTAAAGTTTTTAATCTTGAGAATTACACACAAAAGAGTATGCGATGCAAGCGAAAAACATTTCATTCTATAAACCCAAAATTCGAGTATTAAAAATTTTGATGTTTCGTGTGTGTGTGTGTGTGTGTGTGTGTTTGCGTGCGTGTGCGTGGGTGTGTGTGTGTGTGCAGGTTTGATTTGACTGGGGGGACGGGTAGGGGAGAAAAACGTTCACTTTGATTACATATTATAGATGTGGCACAATACTTTGCACTGAAATGTGTCAACATTCAAGGAGTCCATCCAACAACATAAACATGGTACCGCCAATCTCTCATAAGACCCCGGATGGCCGTGCTGTCACGAGGTCAGGAACCGAACTTCCCATAACTCTTATAATGGGTTTGCAACAAAAATGCAACCCAACAGACTTTATTCAAATAATTGAGCCAGCGGTAGGCCGCTGTGTTTATGTTTTAGTTGGGCTCCGGGCCCGTATTTAATGCTGTTAACCTCTGCTGCTATCTTAAAATATTTTTCCAAACAAAAATCTAACTTAAAACTAATACGGAAATACATTGGTTTCACTAATGTCTAATAGTCAAACAATTAAATTGAAACATGTTGCTAAGCAAATGCTTAAAGGAGGAACAAAATAAGTGTGTCACAGATTTTGTAAAGAAATGACAATAACAAATTAAACATAACTAAAAAATGTGGCCCCAGTAAACAAAATATTAGAGAGAACTGTTGTTTACAATAATTAAAGAAGCTGACAATTGTGTATCCTAGCATCTCCAGTTTGCATTAAGTTAAAACATCCTAAAGGCATAAGCCGCAGTACTTATAAATACTGTTTATTTATTTATTAGTTAGTGAGAAGTACCGGTAATAACTTATGGATTGTAGTGATTCCTTTTGCTACAGAAATGCCATAGATCAAAACAAAAAAGTACATAAACAACGCAACATAGCAGCAACTATAAAAAAAAAATGAAGACATCCATCTCCACTCCAAAAATTAGAAACCAATTATTCAAAAAAATGACATGCTTCAATAGCTTCTGTCTGATGTAGACTGCTACTTTCCATATAATGCTATAAAGCAATGCTCAACAACATTACCCTACAATTTAACACTACACAAAAAGATTTTGTAAAAAAAGGATGCTGGGTGTACCCAACTTACCATCGGACTTACCATGTAGAACACCCCTCTACTTCACCCAGTGGCACTGCTAAAACGCCTCCATCATCACCTCTAGCATCTTATTCATCTGTTGTGTCTAAATCCGAGCCCAGGGGAATAATGAATGGAGCCATATATTCAATGTCTTGATGGACCTCACTCTGCCAGACCTCTACAATGATCTTCTCCGCGTGATCCACACATGTTGACCATTTGAACACAATATTATTCATGTCAGAAATACTGTTTGTGCATTGAAGTGTTTATTTGTACTTAACTATGTATTAATTATGTCAATTGTTTCAGTACGAAATCATAGCAAAGGAAATGCAGAAAGTGTAATGTTTAAGCATCAAAGAGAGTTAATACGGAGCTTGTCAAGTGTGTTTATGAGACAACAGAACAGTCCAGAAAATAACACAGAAAAACAAACAGTTCACAACAAAGATATCCAAAAGCATGCGTAAGTTAGTAAATAGTATGAGTTAGTGCACAGGATAAGTTGATTTAATAGTTACAGGTTAAGTAGAAAGTCAGAACAGAGGTTATTGGAAAAGACTAGACAATGGTTATTACACAACAGCACATACAGTATATACTACTGATGGGGATGAAGAGTTGGACCACGATATGAGGGTGAGGAGAACTATGCTACTGTACTACACTCTACACGGGCCAGCTTCCAGGAGTAGAAAGTATGGTATCATACTATCCTGAAATAACTGTAACTCTCAAGATAATACATACGGACCTCACAACATCTCTGTAAAACACATGAAATTCAGGCTGGGGAAAAAAAAAAAGACAAAATTACCTCTCGGGGGGTTACCATGTTATGGGACTCTTTCCAAATGATCTCTACAGCTACATCAAACTTTCTCCCTCTGCCCATGTGGCTCGTGTAGTGCTTCTTTGCCTGGGCCCACATTAATAATGAATTTCCAGATACTGGAAAAATATATGTGACCCATGTCTACTACAAGAAACATTTTAAAAGCACGTTTCAGTATCATGTCAGAAAGCCAAAACAATAAGCGACTATCGAGGGAATGACATGAATTCCATAAATATTTATGAGAATGTTACTAAGACTACAATTATCACAACGTATCATGGTTCATACACGGGTCGGATATTACTATGAATGGACGTTAAAAGAATGTAGCATATTTTGAAGAAACATGTTGTTAGCGATACCGTACATCATGTATTGGAAAATACAGTTGAGAGGGGCTTCAACTGGAGTAACCAATACCTGGCACCAGGGGAGTTCAAGTGAAGTTTACAGTACAGGATAATCGCAAACTAATGTACTGACCAGACCTAACAAACCCTTCTTATTTATGCATGAATTACAGTTTGTACCAATTATATGTTATCCTTGGACAGATGGAAGTGAGTACCACTATCTAATCACCTACTAAACTAATCTAAATTAACACAGGGTAGAGCACATCACATTGTCACACATCATTTGTAAACAAACCCTTGTATGTTTTTGGTATCAGTAACTGTAGTTGACCCAGAAACTGAATTATGGTCCTTTTTAAATTATGCAAATTAGGTAGGCTATGTAGCACTGAAAGTGAAAAATATGACACTGATAATTTACAATAACTAAATGACAATGGCTGTAGAACAGCGGTGTTGGGGAAGTGCATTAATACACAATTGTTTTCTTAAAAGATTATGACTGCAATTTCTTCGATTACGATGTCCTCTCGTGTTTAGTGAAGTGTCAGGCACTTCGTAACCTTGCGTAAGGTGGATTATTTCTTCCAATTTACGTACCAAACATTCCCTTCTTGCGTGCGGATTATGCGCGAATATATCGTNGTAAGGTGGATTATTTCTTCCAATTTACGTACCAAACATTCCCTTCTTGCGTGCGGATTATGCGCGAATATATCGTTGGTCATTGCAGGTATTCCTAAGGGACAGTTTTCACACCACAGGTATGAAATAATATCGTGATCACCCCGCAGCTGTTGTGGCAAATAATTGTATACGTATTTTATTTAATGGGGTGCGAAGTAAATGATAAAGTCTNATCACCCCGCAGCTGTTGTGGCAAATAATTGTATACGTATTTTATTTAATGGGGTGCGAAGTAAATGATAAAGTCTTTCGGAGATGAAGAACCGGGTGGTGTGGCCAAGGAAACTTTAAGGCATCTTATAAGAATATTCGACCGACATTTCCCGTCCACCGAAGCTACGACCACCAAATTCATGTCACATTCATCACTCCCGACCGCGGTCAAGGAAATAAGGACAAGTGGACCTTAAGCCCTGTTACAAGCATAGTTGGTCATCATTTTCAAACTTTCGAAGTTCGAGAACAAACCCTTAACAACCAGTTATACATTGAAAAGCTGGTTTATAATATGAATTTAATGCATATAGCTTCTATGGGTGAGAAATTGCGGGCAACTATGCTTATAAGTGGACTTATAGCACACAATTTGTCCGTCACCTCAGAAACACCAACAGACGTAAAGGACCGCAGGGTCAAGTACGCCTTAAGCGCACTTGTAAGCATAGTTGGCTGTAATTTCCGAACCGTTTAAGGTATAGTTACAAAATGTATAACATAGGCATCACCCCTGACAACGAAAAGGACCGCAGAATCAATAAAGCCAGTTCGTTTACGTTGTCTAATGTAAGCAACGTCTCCTTTGCCGTATGCTAACATCGCATAAAACATGCGGGACCATTTAGAATCGCAGTTTTCACAGCAGTGTCTTTGATTCATCGTTTGTTGGAGAGAAGTGTTTGTAAGACACAATTGCTGTTTTTTTTTTTTTTTTCTGTTCCCTTGAAAAGGGAGCGTTTGTTAAAGACGAATGAACCTTCGCAGGCTTGCTTTCCTTTGTGGGCCGACACCTCATCCCAGCTGATGGCGGGGTCCAGGCCTCAGGTAGTGCGGCAAGCAGAGCGTGATCCTTCGTGGTTCGTCCGGTCACTCGTCCGCGTGCATCAATGTTAATGTTATATACGCTAAGGTACTCTCAACCTATATTCTATTGCCACTGACTAATGCCAAAGCAGGTGGCGTCACACAGACCGGCGCGGTTTGGTTGAAAGTTAAAAATACACAAAGAATTTTTTAAAATATATTTCCGCCGAACCAATATGGTGGTTACCCCCCGCGAGTTTTTTTTCATCCCTATAGTGTATTGGTTAACGGATGTGCCAAGCCCTCCGTGCGGGGAGGGAGAGAGTTACGTTCAGTTGACCCTCGAAGCCGGAGGCGGTCGGACTCCCTGCAGGCATGCGCTCGGCTCCCTGACCTGTATTACACAATCCAAGATGGCGGACGTATATCACAAGCATATTAGCTATTCACAGCTCAGTTGCGTTTGAGAAATAGTCGGGGTAGGACGTGTACTTAGTGTGTAATTACTCTCTTGGTGCGTGTACCAAGGACTCACCGACTCCTCAACCTTCCTGGTCCAACCCTACACCCCTCTTATCACGCCTCTAGCACACGCTCTCCAGACTTCCTCGAAAAATTTCAAAGTCCTGTAAATGTAGCTTGGGCGCTTTGTCTACTNAGTTTGTACCTCACAAGAGTTGCTCAAAGTGACGGCCACCAACCTCAACGTAAACATAACAACGGCGTACGAGATTCTGGCGCACCCGTTCAAATATACCATGCGTGATGCGTCTGACGTTGATACACGCATGTTCTGTGGCAATGTGACAGAGCCACCTTGTGGGCGGTAGGTGAACCACACTCGCATCATGGGTCACCCACGTGTTTACTCCCATAACTCCTTATGCCGGCCTCGCGGACCACAAGTTCCCAACCTCGAAATGTTCCTTACTGCGGCCCCTATTTCCAGTTTAATTTCTGCACACTTTTACTGAAACAGCCTGCATCGTCAGGAATTGTTCGACAGATTCCCATAAAATCTGAGGGAAAATTCCTTCTGCGTAGTCATTATTTTATAGCACACAGGATCCTAATTTTACAGCCTTTGAGTGTACTTCAATATGTTTCTAAATGGTGGGGCTAATTATTTATATCGTAACTTCCTGTTTATATTAATTGGAAAAATTGTGAAGACGTATGTTTAACTAAAGTACAGCCCGGGTTTAAAGCCAAACTCCATTTGCAGCGTTAGTGCCACACTGCATGTTGAAGTTCAGCAGCAGCGCTGCAATGATATCCAATATTTTACTCGTATTTCCTCTAAGAGACAGCAACCATGAACGAAGTGCTTGCTCCAGAGCCAAGTCAAGGAGGAAGATGGCGTGCTGCTGGTTGGCGTGTTCCACTAGCCTCGCGATAAGTTGCAACACGGCCACTTCCTTGTACCGCCGCACCCTCCCCTCCTGTGGGCATCTGCGACCCAGCACGCTATGTGGCGAGAATGCCCTATCTCAAACTTATCGCTTCTAGCTCTCCCCGCCTGTAACCAATGTCGTGTCTCTGGTGGCCCAGAGAGCGCTCTCTCGTGCTCTCGCCCTCGCGAGTACGTCAAAATGTCGTCAGAGAGAACGCTCTCTGGTCGTCTCAAGTCGTCGGAGAGAGAGAGAGAGCGCGAAAGAGCGAGAGCACAGAGAGAGAGCACGGAGTTGCGCACTCTCGCACTCTCTGAACACGCGCCATAATTGTTTACCGTGTTTCAGCGTTTAAATGAGGTTATAGTAGCTTTCCCGGCCCAAAACCATATCGCATTTTATTTGTACTTAAGTAATTGTAACTGCTTTAGTCAACTAAATAACTTACATAACACGTATTTATAAATATATAGATAAGGAATTCTGACAGTGTCTCGGGTTTACCATGCTATGTATTTATCATTTTCGCATAGTGTGCACGGTTACATACAGTAATTGCTGTAACGAGACGACTTATAATGTACAAAACAAGTAAAAATAGCATTTTATGTGTTAATGTTTATTTCCGTAATGCTATTATTTGTGAAAATTTCTGAACAACTATAAAGTATTTCCAATAGCTATGACCGTGATTATAGCTTAATATTATTTCGCGCTTTTTGGCATCAGCTGTGTACGTGACTTCAGAGAGTGATTTTTCTCAATTTCGTAGATCGAAAGCGCGAAGTAGTGCTCTCGCCAGTTTTACAAAAGAGCGCTCTGTGCAGAGAGTGCTCTTTTGAACAGCACTGGTGACGTCACTTCCCGGGACAGGTACGTGAAAGTACGCACTTCGTGTGAATTCCGTAAGCATATAAAACCACCCTTGTCGCGTTTCCTTTTCGTCTTCCGGCTCCGGCAGCGCGTTACGGCGGAAGTGGCATGTGTTTGAAACTTGTATCCTAGAACTGACCTGGGTTAACAGTTTTTTTTTTTGTTTTACGTGAGAATCCCTACACCACCAACCGTATGGTGGGGACGTGAACAGTTCCCGTAACTCTTGGATAGTTTTAGTGTTTCGTAGAGTACTACACGGTGCTGTACCAATAACATTTCGGTTTGATGCTCTCGTGATACGGTGATTTTGTGACATCGTTGTGTCACGTTTCAGTAAACTGACCAGGATTGGAGGCTGTCGTCCATAAAAATAACCGGAAGTCGTGCCTGACGCGATGAAACGCAGCCATTGTAGTTGAAGCGGAATACTCGTGCTAATATCTCGTAAAAGTTTGTATAAAAATCGCACATTTCTGTTTGTCTGGCTCCAGGTTCCAGTATGACAGGTTCTTCGGGAAACAAGGAATTCATGTAAATTACTGTTTAAATTGCATAATAACATTTACTCTACCGATCTAAATAAACCGAAAGTAGTAGAGTTACGTTTTCAGATTCTCAGTAGACTTCCCACGATTTTTGTGTAGAAATTATGTTGATGCTGGGTCTAGCAGAGGTGGAATCATAAAACGTCCAACAAAGCAACAAATACCCGTAAAAATGCTTGGTCGTTGAATAACTATAAGCCTTAAAGTAAGGGGCATGTGTATGTGTATATTTCTACGCTTAAACTTAAGACTGTTCAAAAGTGTTTTTATTTATTTTGAGGGCATTTTATGATTTTGTTACATGATATTGATGATGACTTGGTAAGTGTGCTAAATTGTTTGAAAAATAATATCAACGGCATTTTTAGAGCGCAAGTATAAGAATTTAACTTCCAATCTTGATTCATACAGATATATA
>NQII01002528.1:4436-106385 GCA_002778355.1 Clitarchus hookeri | reverse complement strand
GGTCACCAGCTGCTCCTCGACAATCCAGCGTTGCGGCAACGTCTCGTTCAGGTATCCGCGGACAGCTAGGTGCCAATGGTCGGCGCACCATCCTGCTGGAAAATGAAGTCCCCCGCCGCCTCTTCTCCTTGAGGAAACAACCAGTCTGTAAGCATGTCTAAATACGTGATTCCAGCAACAGTGGGCTCGTGAGAAAATAAAGGGCCGAAAACAGTGTCTTCGGATACAGCGCAAAACACCTTCACTTAGGAGGAAGCGCGCTCGTGTTCGGTGGTTTCATGTGGAGGCAATTCACGTTGAAAAGTCGTAACCGATTCACATTTAGCAAACTGACTAACACAGAAAGCCATATGTTGTTCGGTCGCCATCGTGATGCGAACTAACAAACAACACACGCTCATTGTGCGACGATAGACGCTCCCAGCATCATTTCTCGACACATAAAGGAAACATCAGACCGTCCCCTTCACATTGGCGTGTTGAATGCGAGCTCGCACGTCAAACCGAGAGTTACGAACGCCATCAAAACCGTAACACTGGACATGCTGACAAGAGCGTGGAACGAGTTTGATTATCGCGTAGATGTCGTTCGGGTCGCTCATGGTGGTCAAATTGAACATTTATGAATGTATGGTAAACAAACCTCACAGTTCCACGGTTCATTTGACTGATCAATCAAGGTTGTAGGTTGTTTGGTTTTGATATTATATAACTTCAAAGTTGTGGTATTCTTTTATACTCAACCTGTATATCAGTTAATAGTTTCGTCGTCACTTTAGATAGTTTGTTTTTTTAAGGTAGTTGCATTTACTTATCCCGGATTATCTACAAATAAATAAAATACACATTACTGTGTTTTTAATTAAATTTTCCTACTACAACATATTTAACGTGATTGGTTCAACTTCGCTGATGAGAAACGAATTACAACGATGCCAAATTGTAAAATCTATTCTTAAAATTCCATGCATTTTATTTAGACAGTTGCTAGTAGTCTCAAAAATTCATATTTTGGCATCGCCACACTCGCTACCAGCATGGAAGTATCAAAACAATCCGCTAAAGAATTTTTTCCGATAGTTTAAAAAAATAGGGCCCCTGTTTCGTTGTTTACACGTTATTAAACCTGAACGTTTTTACATAATTTAATATGCTGTTTGTATTTCCAATGCCATATCTGTTTTGCAATTATTTGCTTTGTTACGCTCGTACAAACAGCAAAGTCTCTAGTTTATTGTTACTTTGAACCACAATCACACATTAAAGCGGATTTTTCTTAGTGTCTCGTCGTTGTCGTGGATGAGACTGTATAGGCCCACTTGTGTGGTTGCAACCTGCAGAAACGTTTCTGGACGTGGTAAGAGTGCGTTAGGTTTTCTTAGATCTCCAGACGATTATGATGTTTTTATACCATTTGTATTAACTTGTAAGCGACAAAACAAGTTCAATCCGAAAAATGTAAGCATTTGTTCGGATCACTTCGTTTCCGAAGTCTTCGAAAGATACCTGCTGAAGTGTTGGCAGTCCTTGAAGTCACATGTAAAATCATAAATGAAATAGAGCGGTTAACAATTCTGTCATTTGAAAGGGTTTAATGTAGATTCAAGATTATGTTATGATCAATGTGAAGATGAAATACTTGGGCCAAATAGAAATGTACAAGTTATTATGGATCGAGGACTGGCTTCAAAGTGGAAACAGAATATATTTTATTACTTATAGATTGAAAACTGGCAAAAGAACTGCTTTTCGGAGTAATAAGAACGTTTGAAGAAATGTAATTTTCTTTCGTTGCAATTGTGACATGGGCGAAAGTAATATAGGCTGATGAAAAGAATTGAATATATCACCATCCAGCACCATGTTTGAAAACCCCCACAGTAGAAATCCTGTGTGGGTTTTCGCAGATATGCTATATGCCATAAAATTGTTATGAAATAATATTTTGGATTATGGAATACAACTCTCGTGTGGAAAAGTTGTTACGTGCAAGTCATAATTGAAAACACGGAACTGAATTTTGTCTCTAAAACTTACACCTCTTCACATTCAGTTAAAGGGAAATACTCACTAGGAAATAAAATTTGCCGTACAATTGTTTTCGTAACACACAGTAACACGACAGTCATCAAGATATCCTGAACACCCGGAAATAGGTTTAATTTTTTTTAGTTGACCGGTTTTTTGATGTGATGAATACAAGTTTCACTCATTCGGGTTTCGTTTGAAGGAGCAGTTAGAAATAATTACAGAAATGGAAGAAATGATGCTTAACATGAGAATCGTAGGACACAAAACACTGATCCCATTTCAGAAAGGTTTATTAATATCTATACGATCTTTACGTGGCTCACAGAATTATCTCCAGAAAACCAACTCATTTAAATAACTTGCATAACATATCGCTTCAACAAGAACTTACTTGAATGTTTCGTTTTTCATCGCAGAAGTATCGGTAGTACTTATGATAATCCAACACCAACAGATTTTAAGTACAGGATCTGGCAAATGTTACTAGTATATAAACTTCTTCTACCGCAAAGAGAATGTGTTGAGGACGATGGTTCAAGACAAAGCCTTATCTGACTAGCCAGAAGTTCACTGAGTTAAGTGTGAATGCCACAGGAAACAGAGACGAAGAAAACGAGGAGGTTCAAGAAGAAGCTGTGGTCACGTCCTTGACAAGATCGTGGGAAGAAAATGAAGCTTTAAGATACGTAGCTGGATATTTTGTTCATGCAAGTGAAAACGAGGGCTTGAGAAAAGTTTGAAGGCACCGAAAACAAAGGTAACTATTAGTTTATAATTCCCGCTGCATTGTAATTAAATTAAATTCGTATGTTGTTTGCTGTGTGAACGTGTCTTTTCATATTTTGTATTTTTAGGTGAGTCGTGGAAAATTAACTGTCCCATCATCAAAATTTGTGGGAACACTATAGTGCACCGAATAAAAGTTTAATAGACACCACGAGTTCGGCTTACAAAACTGGAAAGGTTTTATCTAAAACTTTTACGTGAAACTGGTCGAACATTTCCACAGATTGACAAAAAAGTGGTAAAGAAGTTTGCGAGAACTAGGACATTTATAAGAATGCGGCATTTACATCGTCAAGCGAAAGTCATGTGTGCGGAAAAGAATAAGCAGAGGAAGCTTGCACAGCTTCTTCAGAAGCACTGACCTTAGGGTAATATATTGATATTCGTCAGTATGCTAGTTTTTGTGTAAGAACTTTATTACATATAATGTATAAGTAACGTTTGCTAACATACTAAAAGCAGTAAAACTTTCATGGCTCCCAGCAGTATTAAAAATATTTCCAAATAATATATTTTTTGTTATTTTTATTTAAACACCGCAGGACAGATTGGTGTATATATAATTTGAGTATATTTATTTTATTAGGTCTGACTAATATTTAATAGTTATCTTCAGCTAATTCCAGGAGGATATTCTGCGGAATGATTCCATGAGTATGAAACGCGATTTTCATCTACCTTTTTCTTGCATAAGCTAATGACGATTTTATTTTTATATAAATCTCTTTCCTGACAGCAATATACGTATATCAAAGAAAAGAATATGTTTTATATATATATATTGCAAAACAGTAGCTGTACCAACGTGCAAACGAGTACTAGATACAAGTTTTACCCCTAGCTGCAGTCTCGACTGACTTGTCTCTGCGTCATAGTGACGTCAGCGCGCACCACTCAATGTACCATTACTCAAACGGCTCGCTCGGGCCAACCTCCCTTTGGTAGTCGTCTTGCTGCTAGCCCTTAAACATGTTGTTGTTATCGCAGAGAGTAATCTGCTAGAGGCGACTGGTCATTAGAGAGGCGGGCGGATGACCTGCCCTGCTCACTGACACTCCATGGCTTTTACCTTAAGTCAGTTTGTAAGCCTTCAGGCAAAACATCGGGGGACGTTAATAAGCCCTATGCAATACTTTGATATACTTTGGAAAGAGACGATACATGCTCCTTCGCAATTAAATTTTTTTCCTCTTCCCGCGCTATCATCACTGCGTCACTGGGCGTGACGCATCAATATGAGGCAAAGAATACTGAAGGATGTACTAATGTTTATGAAAATTCATGTTCTAGGCTTGAAGAAAGAGGAAAGATTAACAGTTCTACTATTTGACGAAGTAAAAGTAAGTGAATTGTTTTATTTAATATGTTTTTGTAAATTATGTTTGCTTAAAGTCTCTTCGACAGCGGGGTCATTGGAGACGCGAACTCACAAAATCACCACAATTGAAGGGAATCGGCCATTCCCTTTATTAAGGGACCATACTAGCATTTGACTGGAGGGAAACCATGGAAAACTGAAATTAGGATGGCTGGACCGGGACACGAACCCGCATCCTCCCGAATGCGAGTCCAACGTGTTGCCATTGCACCACCTCGCTCGGTATTTAGTGTAACTAAATTCACAATGAAAGTTAATATCAGTTTATAATGTAGTAATTTTTATTCCGTAGTAATAAAAATATATCATATTTAGAGTACATAAATAAGATAAATGAGACAGGTAATTGAGGAGAAAAAAAAGTTAGCTATATTAAAATATATATTCACATTTTATTTTAAATGTTTTAGGTGTTTTATATTCACAAATACTTATAATTTTATTATTATTTCATTACTTCACAAATATAACGATCTTAAAACGTAAAGCTGAGTCGTTTATTTCTTGTAAGGTTTTATTTTGAAAGACCCCATTCCTCTTACAAATATTTCTTCATTTCGCAGAAATACTGCAAAATATGATAAAACTTATTCGTAAATTTGTCGGCAGTAATTTTATGTAATTATAGTGTATTTTACGTAGCATCTTTTATGGGCAGGCAATTGTTACAGGTAAAACTTTTCTACGAGTATGACAAAAGCTGCAGGTCGCATTGCGGGGCCACACAGTCAAGCACAAGTGATTACGGCAAGAGGTTTATTGTCTTCATGGAGGTAGCCAGTATTCATAGATTTCGACAAAAAAATAACAGTATTCATATTGAATGTTATTATAATTGAGCTGTATGACTCTGTGTTTCGAGTTGTAGCATGTGTTGGAAATTGTGAGTGGTGGCAACTTGGCGCTTTGGAATGGATTAGGTGTGTCTGTTTCCAATAGAACATTCTGTCATCTAGTATCAAGTGAACGCTTCATTTACTTTTCTCCTGATGTGCCACATCTTCTCAAACTCATTAGAAACTGGTTTCTTGACAATGGTTTCATGTGGCCCAATGGAAACTTTGCTAACAAATATCCAGTAAAGGATTTAATTGAGGATATCTCATCTTTAGAAGTGCGTTCTTGTCATAAGTTATCTACACTTCATGTATAATGTGGAAAAACTCAAAGACAGAAAGTCAGACTGGCCGCTAAGTTACTATCTCCCACAACAGCAAATGCAATTAGAAAATATAGCAAGCTAAAGGAAGCCCCCGTCATTGCAGATTTCATTGATTTGATAAACTCCTGGTTTGATCTGATGAGCAGTTGTGTTCTAAATAAGCAATATTTTGAACAAATTCAACCCAAATGTGCTTACATTTTGAATAAAAAAGCACAAAATCGCATTTTAGATTTACTGTTAGGAAATATTACTGAAATAAAATGTTGCAAAGCAAAAATCAATACAAATTTTTTGGAAGGCCATTATTACATCCATCACTTCCATCAAGCAGTTCTTTTCGGATCTGCAACTGCAGTAACCCAACATTAAATGTCACAGAGTCAACCAAGACTGCCTATAAAATTTGTTCAGCCAACAGGACACAAGGAGCACTGAATGACCGCCTGTCTCATATTGATGCACTAAACCGGCTGAGAATGATAATTCGCGGAAAAAACCCAAGTATAGTTCAGATTGAATTGAACACATAAGATAATGCAGCTGGGCCGGAAGAATTCATTGTCGTTAGTGTTTTTAAAAGTACCAGTATTGTTGAAGACTGTGAAAGGCAACATGATACTGAAGGTGGCTCTAATTTACTGGCTAAAATAGAACTGCTACCAGTTAATGCAGAAAATCCAGTCTCAGAAGAGTGTTCCATAGATGGACTCCAATACTTAGCAGGCTGTCTAGCAAAAAAATTTCACTGGGAATTCTCTGAACTGGGTTGCCATACTAATGCAAAAAATTACTTGAACATGTGATCGTGGGCACAGCATCTGCTCTGTGGTGGCTTGCTCCAGCCTTCACATACGTTCCAGGAGGAAGTCCAGGAAATGGAAACTATTTTCCAGCGGTGTCTGGACCCTACGTTTCGCATAAAGCATGGCGTCTAAAAAAAATTACCAACACCATTTCGACAGAAGTAAATGAATTGAAAAAATGGTTGCAACTTTTGTAACGCTAAGAATTTTCGTACCAGTGAAATACCACAATGGAGTCAATCAACGAAGTTCACCGAATAAAAAATACGTTGAAAAACACTTAAGTTCTTCTCTGTCTCACAGAAAAAAAAGATATAAAAAATTTTTGCAGTGAGGCAGTATTTTTTTTCTTCCAAAAACTGAACCACTATTGAAGTTATTTCATTAATGTGTTATATAATTATTGCATAAAAATTACATCATGATTGATAATGTATTTTTAATTTGCCAATTTTTGTTGAGTCTTGAAAATGTTACGTGTTACATATTGTTCATTAAATTAAGTTTTTATTTTTTTACCGTTGTTTAGCTCTATATTTATTTTGGGCTGTACACATTTTTACTTTCTCGTACAGAACATTTTCCTCTTCATACGGCATTTTAAATTTCCAAATTGTTATAAATCTGGCATTTGTTATGTATTTCATAACTGTATATGTTTTCTTGCAGAGAACATTTTCTTGTTGTAATGCATTCTTAATTTTCTAATTTTTGTATATCATGAAAAAGTTATGTTTTATAATAGTATTTTTGCATTAGAGAACGTGTTCTTCATAATGTATTGTTAATTTGCCAAGTCTTGTATTTACGTGTTTCAGAACAGTATTTTGCTTTCTCGTAGAACATTTTTCTTTTCGATAATGTAGTTTTGATTTGCATATTGTTTTGAGACTTGTAGGTGTATGCTATTGTATTTAAGAATATTATTTAGTTTTCTTGGCGTGGCATTTTCTTTTCGAAAATGTATTTTTGTTTGTAAATCACTGTAAGTTTGTACTTGCTACGTGCCTAACAATTAGTTTATTCTTTTGCATACAGATAAGTTTCCTTACGTAATGTGTTTTGATTTAGTAATTTAGGTATGGTTTTTGCGGCGTATTGTGAAATTATTTTTTAGTTAGAGTGTACGTATTTCATCAATACAATAAAGTCTTGTCCTTAATGAATTGTTTTTTCTTTAAAGTAGTTTATTTTATTTGTAATGTACAGGGTGAGTGTCAAATGGTTTACGATGAAGTTTCTCTGGTACATCTGGCTTTTGCAAACCAGCCATTTATTAAAAAAACAGCATGCAAGAATTTACGATTTTTTAATGTAGCGTGACTTGTATGGTCAAATATTGACTATATTAAGAAAATTTGGTACATTTAATACATTTTATAAGCTGAAATTGCCTACCTGAAGCAAATAGGATAAAAGTTTACCACATTTTGAAAATTTAATTCCAAACTTTCGAAGGTTACAAAAAAATCTTTAATTAATTTTTTTTCACACAAAACTATTAAAGATAGAATTAATTGAATCATACCGTAAGAAGCGTGATACATCTACGTAAAGATCCTCAATATTTCATACCATTTGAAAATTTGACTCGCCCTCAGCGACGAGTTTGCTTGTATGTACATGGCACGCTATTTTTCAACTACAGGGAGACCCTCCAGTCGGAGAGGTTTAGGCCGGGATTACGATCACTTCACGTTCGTGTAAGCCGACTACATCCTGACTAATGTGTTTCAAGGATACCTATTACGATCTTTTCACGTAACGTTCACGTGATGGAAAAGCTTGTCAATGTCTAAGTTTTGCGTGATGCGTGATACGTGATACTTGACTGCACCACGTGATATCGCTGGCCGATCACAAATGGAACGATGTTGTGTTATCGTTGCTTTTCATGTTAAGTTGTCTTTGTTTTTATTTTAACGATGTCGTCTGCTCACGTTTTTAATTCGTCTACCACGTATATAATTTTCTCCCGGAAATGAGGATAAAGGAGTAATAAAAGTTAGGCTACAATATATATATATATATATATTTGTAAATATTTAGAGAGCTTTACATTGCCATAGTTTATTAATTATGTTTCTCAGAGGTGTAAAAATGCGTACATGAAATGCAGAATGCTTACCATTAAGTTTGCAATTCTTAGTAAACCTACCTCATTAAACACAATTTAATTTTTTTAGCATATTAGAGTTTATTAGATACTATGTATTCCATATGCACGAAAAATACGTAAACATCTCCCAGACTCATTTAGTTCTGTAGGTTATGGCTATCTCCTAGGCCGTGTCTCAAATGTTTTCAAAGTTTGTATAAATCACGAGCGCCATACTTTCACAACCTGTTCTTGCCATGCCAATATTAAAACGCAAATACTACTGTATGACTCGAATTTTCAAAGTTTTCAATCTGAAAAGCAACAAAACGAATCCCCGACATTTTTATTCGGTACACACTGGTTACTGGTTACGTGTAGCATCATAATATGCCACCCAAAAACACGTTTTACGTACACGTAAACGTATAGCGTGATGCGTGTAACGTGAAGTCATCGTAATTCCGGCCTTAGGCCTGACGTCACGAATTCCACTAGAAATATGCCACGCCTCTATCGGCCAACCTTCCTTGCCTTGGGTGGACATCATGTAATGGCTAATCAGGGTAGTCAATAGTTACTAATCAATTATTTGTTTTCTATGCATATCCATAACTACGCCCCATGCGCTTACCACATTACTTTACAGTTTGGCAGCACCATGTTCCAGTTTGAACTCGTGCAACAAAACGGCCAGTGAATAAAGAATTTTAATACGTTATAAGAAACCTGCAACTTAACGTCAAATTGCGCGATGGCTTCTTATTATAAACTGTAAAGTGTGTTCATCACAGTTTTATCCTCCCTGTACAATATGAGGCGGGGAAAGTTGAATGAATATATTTGACATTTTGGCGGTTAATTTCCGAACATTATATTTAAAGAGTTCTGAGGAGGGCTGGAATACTCCACTAGTCGCATCTGTTTATAATCCCGTTCACCGGCGGTAAATGGCGCCGCTATTTGCTTAAAATGCCCTGATATAACCCACTATAAATCTAAACAGAAGTTTTTTCGAAGATGATGTCAAGCGTTTCGGTGTGTCGACTATCAAGATAGCCTTCAGAAATAAGACTTCGGCATTATGAACAATCGGGGAACTTTTTAATTACAACATGCATACAATTAGCGTAGCTAGCTATTAAAAACTACTAGATTTTTTTAAATAATCCTTTCAAAAGCTTCCGCGAACTACCTTGACGCTAATTGCATGAAAATCTTGAGTGAAGATTCTCTAATTTTTAATATACAACCACCTCTGAGGAATCTTGACTGTTATCACACTCTACCATTGAAAGATCGCTTTAGTCGTATATCACCAATTGCAACAGCATGCTTTAAAACCGCGTAGAATTAAATGTATAGGCATTTTAATACTTTTATGCCACTCGCGTAAAAACGGGGTTGTGTAAAGAATGAAGCAGCATTCCCCTCTATTCAGAAAATAAGAACAAAACTAAGTGCTTACATTTATATAATTTCTAAGGGGATACGATTTGATGCAAAGCGGATTTGCTTCTCAGCTGCTACGCTGTGCGCTGTTCATAAGCAACTTCGTGGTTCCGAAATCCGATCCTTTAACGATTTCGTCATTCATATTAAAACCAGATTTACTTGCCCCCTCCGCTGCTATATGAGTTCCTCTAAACACGTAAACAATTACGGCCCAACCATCCCCAATGAGTTAATTTCTCATTGTCATATATGTATGTATGTATGTATGTGTATATATATATATATATATATATATATATATATATATATATATATATATATATATATAGCCCAATCGGGGTGCGAAATTAAGGAATAAATACAACAAGCAACAATTTTAATAAATAGTTATATTTTTATTAGGAAAACCATCTATGGATTAAAAAATGAAATTAACAAAATGAAAGTGAACATGAATAAATACAAATCCACCCCACTTGCTTTTTGAATTCACCAATCACAGAAATTTTTGTTCTTGAAAACGGCCAAACCTTATAGTCACTAGCATAAGGACTAATTTTGTTAGGGAAACGTAACCAACAGCTAATAAAAACAGAAACAGTATGGCTTTATGTGTCACAACACACAAGGAGGAATGAAGGTTATGTTGGCAAAACCACAATGTCAGCACTACTTTCTTCTAACTTTCAAAATCTGCCCTCCGCACCTGATACTGATGTCTATCTAATTGTTGTAGTATTTTAATTATACACTGCTAATAACGGTATGTTAAGAATGTATCCCATTCACGTATGTGTTTGAATGACGATAACCTTACTAACATGACGTATTATTTACACGATTAAATTAAGTAAAAACTTTAAAAGGTGTACATGCTAAATAAATCAAATGTTCCGAAGTTATGTCCTCTTTTAAATACTGAACCCAAAATCCGCCTCTTTAAGTTGTATATCCCGCAAAATTAAAGCCAAACATCTGATTTTCTTAACTTCCTAAAAACATTTTCTACACATTTTGCAATTAATATAAACGTGGAGAATGCAGAAAAATTTAAATAATATAAACATTTAAACATACAGGATGATTCACGAGGAGGTACCATCACTCACAGGGCTTTTTCGTGAAATCATTTGGAGCAAAGAGTGTCACATGAATGTGGGTCACGTTACCAATATTTACAGAGTAATTCGAAAAATTGGAAAGGTGAACAAAAAAGAATAACCCTATTAGAAGCAAATGCTTTTGTGTAATTACAGACTCTATTGTTTACAGTTGAGCATCGAAATTGAGTGTAACAAGTTTACAAGATATGTTCGAAATGTTTCCGTCTACCTCCATACCTTGGACCTTGGACTATGAACCGCACGCGTCGTTCTACGTAGCTGCTCACGACTGTCTCTGCGGTGGCATGCAAGATGCACGCAAGTAGCTCCTCACGTGTTTGTGCAGTTCTTTGGTGCACAATATCCTTCATCCATCCTCACACGCAACAATATAGTGCAGCTGTTCACTGTATTGCGTTTCCAATTTTTCGTATTAGGCTGTAAATATTGGGAACTGGACCTACAGTCATGTGACAAATTTTCCTCCAAATGACTTGAGGAATAAGCCATGTGAGTGGTGGTAACTCCTCTAGAATCATTCTTTTTTTTCTAATAATTTACACATAATTTCAAAATCGAATTGATATCACATAACATAACTTCGTCTCATATTGCTAACAGCTTTAAAGCGACTTAATCAATACTACTTTTTTAAGAATACTTAATTTTCCCAATGAGGCGAAATCAGAGACTACAATTTTACTTTTTCACATTTTCTTTACATTTTCAAATTCAAATTATTCTCGGCAGAACTTGTATTTTGCAGCACTGTTCGTAAAACATTATTTGCCGCATATATTCAATTTATAAATAATAATGAAAAATGCTTGTATGTAGCTCAGCGTAGGTATTTATGTAATGCATACATAAATCAATTCCTGTTTAATATTTCTCGCCAACTACTTAGAACGTTTCGCAGGGAGTGCCCTAGCGACCGCGGTAACCATTCCGTCGTTGCGACGATCTACAAACCCTGCACGCTTAAAGCAATAATAATTTCACTATCACTGATTTCCGTCTGGAGTCGAATTAAACTCTTGCAAAATATATTCAGTGTTATAATTAGAGCACAGTGTTTCTAAAATCAAGCTGCTTAATCATTAAAGTAAAATATGAATAAAACTGAAATTATTGTATGTATTAGCTTCATAATAATCTCTGGCCACGTTTCTTGCAATGCATTCCACGTAGGTGGAGAAATAATATCGCGGTTTGGCGAAACAACGCATGTAGCGCTGAACGAGGAAAGAGTGTTTGAACTTAGGCTACTCTTCCTCGAAGCAGAAGCTGTACGGTCACTTGAAGCCTCGGACACTCGGCGCGTACGACTACGTGACGCATCAGCACATTTTGCCTCTGGAATGTAGCATTTTATGATTTAGCTTTGTGCTGTTTTCTTACGAAGCTTTCGTATGCCACATATTACTATACTGTTTCATCATTGGTCGGAAAAATAGAGGGATGAACTTCCAGTAAGCTCCGTGTACTCTTATTGGTTAGAAATAAGCCGTGACCAGGCATTCACGCTGTTGGCCAGTGCCAGCAGCGCGCAGTAGCCAGTAGCAGTCGCACGGTCACATGGTACCCCTCCATTAGTTTCACCTTCGAAGTATCGACGTCAGACCACAGAGTCGATAAGCACGCAGAGACGAAATGGCGTGGCGGTTCCTTTGATGTGGGCGTACCCTTTCGCTGATTGGCTGAGCGACGCTCTAGGAACGGGCCTCGTCTCTGATTGGTTACCGCGTTCTGCGGAAAGTGCCCCACCAGCTGGGCTGCCGCTGGCGAGTAGGTTGTCAGGCGTTGATCGAGGAACAGGGTTCCAACATTTTGTTTGCTTGTGACTCCATTTTGGTGGCGTGTGCAGCTGTAGTTCGTGGTGTAAGGGGCTATTATACCTCTGTGTTGTTAAGTTCTCTGTGGTCAAACCAAGTCACATTACGCAGATGGTGACCTTGGCGGGGCGTTTTTTAATGACCATTCTCCTTCCACCTTTTCCATTCCTTTTTTTTTTTTTTTCGCCTTGTTAGCTTTTTAAGTTTCTTGTACGGTTGTATAAACAATCATTACGTCTCAGTTATTAAGGAACACGGAAAAACTTTGAAATAAAAACTAGTTACCTCTCCTGTAGTTTGCTACGTAACCTTGGGAAACTTAAATTTTTTTAGGTTTATTTTTGACTGTGATTCTCAAAGACAGCCATATACAAACTTTCGTGCCGCCAGGAACGGGCCTTGACAATTTTCAAGTGTAAGCGAATAATATTTAGCCACCCTTCCCCCCTCCCCCTCTTCTTGACATAAAAATATTATCAAAGTGTTATACAGTTATGGTTCTTTCTTTGTGGAATGTTGATGTAGTCTATTCGCGGTTTCTTCACACTTTTTTAATCAAACCAATGAAAAATCTCCCCATATATGACGTGTTTTGTTGTTTCCTAAGTATGTAATCCATCACAAACGTTTTATACTTTTATTTACATAAAATTATCTTATTTTTGAATAAATTTATCTTTTACTTATATTTTATTTATAAATTATAATATTTAATTTGTAGTTAATATGAATAAAAACAGAGAGAAGATATGTGTGTTGGTAATTCCTAGTAAGAAATAGTTCTCGTGCAAAATATTGCTAAAGCGAGTGCGCACGAATGTGGTGCGCAGTCCCTTTAGTGTAATGTTTTTTACTTTTGGTTAAGCTTTGTTTGCATTAGGCGGAGGAATATCCTGGAAGTAGAACTTCAGCAGGGCTTCAGAAAGGTAGGAAGTAAACGGGAATGGACTACATTTGCAAGTAATTGAATACGCTGGCGAGTTTTTATTCTTACATCTTAAATCTCGTTTGTTGTAATTAAAACAATCTGAAACAATCGTGCAACTACGTAGTCACTTGCATAACTGTAAACCACACGTTCGCTCCAATCTCACACGACGGCATAGCACTCTGCAAGTTTTGACTAACAACTGCAACTAGGTGCGTGCCGGTCGTGGTGGCGTTTTGCGCGAAACGGACGAGTCTATTCATCATCGAAAGGGGTGTCATCTACTTCTCACAATGTTAGTGGGCGAAGAAGACAGGAGTCATATTCCCTGCCTCTGTGCAATTTTCCTTTCCACGACGCAACAACGGGTTGAACTAATTCTTAAAATTGTAGTTATTTTGGGTTTAAGGAGTGTCAATTAAGAAAATTATTTCAATATTATTTTAAGTTTTAATTAAAGTCTACTTTATAGAGATTTGTCTAGTAAAATTTCCTCTCCACCCCCCCCCCCTTTTTTTTTTCATCCAGCTTTTTGTTATCCGTTTTGTATACATTTTTCCTTATGTAACTTAAATTGTTTCATGGCACCTTAAGGGAACCTAGAGATGTGGTTCGTGGCCAAAAAATAAAAATTAGTGAAGAGTTCTGTTCTGCGACAAGAAGAACGTTGTTTTATTATTCCATTGAGATGTTACATACAAACCAAGACAGTGGTCCTCTTTAAAGTGAAACATTATAAAAATTAAATTCGTTGCTTTTCTTTTTTTTTTTACAACAAAATCTCGTAGCACAGTTCAGTTCTGAAGTGTTCTTCCTGAAGTTTCCGAACTGGTAGACTTTTTGCGGGTGTAAGCCTCAAAGACTGATAAGTATACAAGATGTGGGAACAAAGTTCACAAGTCAGAACACTCAGAAAACCTCAGTGCCACTAAAAACAACAAATATACCTATCCAAAAGGCTGTCATTTTGTTAAAATCTGACTCAAATTCCAGAAAACATTGCATGCTGTGTTAGCAGACATCCTATTCTCTGCACACACATCCAGATTTTATTCAAGCTACCCCACAGACAGAGAGACTATTGTGAGAAACTCAACTTTTTTTGACATGTCTCATATGCTGGCATCTTGTGCTTCCACTGATTCCTGCAAAAAATGTAACCGCAAGCACCATACCTTGCTCCACTCTAGCCACAACCCCAAGTCCATGCCCCATGAATCACAAATAACCCACAGTCCTGGCGATGTTCAAGGTGGTCAGTTTGTGAGTGTGTCATAGTAATAAAACATCAGTAAGGTACTGTCGGCTTTTGCCTTGGGTAAGGTTTATGGCACTGCTGTCAAACCTCATGTAATGTGTTGTTTACTCGATAGTACTGCACAAGTATCGTTAATCTCAGAAACATCAGTACAGATGTGTCACTCGTATGCAGCAAGGTTGCTGAAAAAGTTACTGTTATGTCGAGCAGTGTTGCATGCCTCAGGGATCCAATCGATTACAAGATCCATTCACTTGTGGAACCATCATATGTCCTTGATCATTCTCTTCTATATATCTATGTGTATATATGTACATATAAAATTATATATGTGTTTATAATTAGATAAATATATATATTTAGATATATAGATATACAAACGTAAATATATGTGTATGTATATTTATATGTGCATATATAATTATATATGTGCATATCTAATTACATGTATGTGTATATATAATTATATGTATGTATATGTATGTTTATATAGTTATATTTGTGTATATATAATTATATATAAATATATATAATTTGTATTAGTGGACGAATTGAGTTTAGTTAGCACACGCCTGTTGTGTTGGAGTCCAGATATGGATGGTTCCTTCTTGAGGAATGCCCTGAATATTCGCTCAGTTCTCCTGATTCGAGCTCTGAGTTAGTATCCATGTTTGTTTGCCATAGTGACTCTTGACTTAGTCCTCAGGAAGTTTTGGAAAATTGAAGAACCTCCATCTGCTAGTGCCAAAGAACCAGAAAATTAACGCTGTGAACATTTATTGACTACTCATTTTCATGACAGAGAATCCATGAATGATCACTAGAAGTCGGGTAACATGGAACCATATGACAATGTGTCTCAATACATACATGAATCACTTTCAGCAGTAACACAGTGTTTTACTCCCCATCAAGGTGTTTTGAAGGCGTCAAGCTCCACCGCCAAACTTTGAGTTGTTTTTGAGAACAGTTCTAAGACCGACAATGGAGGATATCTAAATGACCGTCTTTTTTCTGGCCCACAAACTTTACCAAGGATTGTCCATTTCAACTCATTTTGTGGTTTGATGAGCCTACTCTGCCCATGTATATCAGCTGAAAACTCTCACCTATTATCTTTCATCATAATTTCTGGTAATTCGCACACTGCAACAGTTATTCGTTGATGAAGGCCATCAGTATCCACTAACTGCAACTGCCCTTCTACAATTGATATGTGATTCTTATAGAATACTTGTGGTAATAGAGTTCCGTACAATCATTTGAAAAAAAAATTGATTACCCTGAAGGTACAATCGCAGGGCCATGTAAGTGGGTACAGGCACAGGACATGGTAGTATGTATACGGAAATAATAAAAATATTGTTGCACATCAAACATGTATTGCAGGGGGCCTACACTTCCAGTATAAACCTAGAATTGTCTTGGACTACCTGTAGAATGGAGACAGGTGGCGATACGGTCGAGCATGAAGACATGTAGGATGTTATCCTGAGGTAGATCTTGCCAAAGCTGGCGCAACTGACCTTTCAAATCCGATATAGTTGCCGCTGGCCGAAGTTGCTGTCCAATCTAGTCCCAAACGTTTTCAATTGGTGAGAGGTCTGGGGACCTTGCTGGCCAATGAGGCATGTTGACATCACGAAAGCAGGCCAGAGATACCCGTGCTGGGTGAGGCCGGGCATTGTCCTGCTGGAAAATGGGGTTGTCAAGCCGCTTCTAGGAAGGAGAGCGCTTATGGTCGCAGAATTTCCTGGACGTATCGCCGCGCTGTCAGGGTTCCTTCCGTCATCACCATTGGGTTGCGGAAATCGTAAGAAATTGTACTCCACACCATAACATCTCTGGTTGGTGCTGTGCACCCCTCTACAATGAAGCGTGGATCACAGCGCTGGCTAGGACGTCTCCAGACTCTAATTCTGCAGTCGTATGTTTCCAAAAAGAACCATGATTCGTAGCTGAACACCATTCGTCGTCAATACACAAGCTACCATGCTGCCCGTTGCCGGAAGAAGGTCACATGTATTCGGCGATACTCAGCTCCTAATAGTAGACGTCGTAAGCGACGCCGCGATGGCAGATCCCACTCTACTAACCGCCTGGATACGGTACTGGTAGACACAGGCGTATCTACAGCTCCAGTAATATTGTCCCTGGATGGTGCGCAGCGACGGCCTTGCAGTGCTTACAGCCCATCGCACGATGAAACGATCCTCCCTGCTGGTTGTCCGCCGTGGTCGACCCGAACCTTCTCGACGAGTGTGTGTGCCCTCCTGTTCCCATTGCGTCCAACACCGACTCACAGTGTAGGCAGAATGGTTCAAGTGGTAAGCAATGCGCCGAAACGTCCAGCCTGCCTCTCGGAAGCCGACGAGTGAGACACATGTCGGGTTATGACGATACTAGACACATGTCGGGTTATGACGATACTGTGTGCAACATCTCAAGAGACTTTTCCAATCCACCAAAATACTCCTTAATGACTGGTTGTGACGCCTTTGCTCTGCTATATTTAACATTCTGGCACAATATTTGGCAAAGGTGAGCTTTGTGTCGATATGGAAATGAATGGGCCGAATCAATACCTCGCATAAATTATTGTCTGCTCTCCTTTCTTCTTCATAACTGCGACACCTCCAGTTGCGTTGAATGCATATCGATGCAAGGTTTACGTAAAATATTTTTTAATTATTATACTTCTGCGCATACTGTATTTCCGCGTTTAACAACCATAATTGCCTTTTTTGCGATATTAATGTTTACTGCCAAATTAATTTTTGAATGAGGATCTCGCTTGTATGTACCGCGATACGACCACCCTGCGGTTTTCATCCCGATTATGAGCCCTTTATCGAAGTCCATCATTTGCGTAAAGCGACGTCTTTGGCGTCTTCCGTGCATTATTCTCTACTGTTTGGTTGCTTGGCATTGTCTGGTGTTTCTTTCGTTAATGCGGCTTGCACTACACACCGGTGTCTATGACCGCTGGTAGGTGCTTGCAGCGTCACTGCTAAAGGGGGAGGGGGGTTTATTCAGTCAAATGAAAATACACCAACGTGGGATCATGTGCATACGAACCCATACTTTCGCTGCTTACAGTACAAATCTTCGTGGTTGTCGCATGGTTTCGTCATGGTGCGCCATTTTTATTGTCCGGCAGTGTAGAACGAAATTTGTGTACAGGTGGCTTAAATACATACCAGTTTTTGGTGAGTGCCGCTTGGAAAACACGCATATGTAACCAATTTTAACTTGTTACATGGAGTTCAGCAAGCACCACATCTTGGCTGTGGCAGAATTTGTCAGAATCTGCAATGCATACCGAAAAAATAAACCAATACGGTATACATGTAACTTCCACTTGCTACTGAAACGTTACCTTTGAAGGTCACCTATACTGAATGGTTTACGTCACTTCCCCCCCATTAATTTCCGCAGTGTTATTTTTCTTGTTGCGAGTGTTTGGCCCGCAGATAACCACACAGTCTGGTTCCGGTGATTATCGACAGTAGATATTTCCTCCGACCTTGACATTAAAGTTTTTCTCATACTTTTCGTGCTGAAATCGTTTGAGAGCACATTTAAGTATTACAATCGGTAGCCTATACTCCCCTCTCCTAACCGGTATGAAACTCCGTTGCTGAAAACGGTGTTGTGGAACCGGTTTGTATTGTATGGAACTTGTGTCTCTTGCGTCCGTTCACTCATCAAAAATGTAACACGGACATACCAAGTTAAACTAGAATACATCCCTCGCGCTATTTTTCCGCGCACCTCACAAAATTTCACTTGACTCGACATGTTGTTTCCGGTACATTCAACAACGATTGTTTCTTGAAGTATTAAAAAATGTATTGTTAGTACTAAAAAAAAATTGAGTAGCAGAGAGCGTGTCCACGTCAGAAGACAGTCTGTCTCGCGCTGATGTTAATACGACAAATGCCGATGGTTTGAGTACTGAATATGTCAGAATGCTTTATTTTGAAACAGCCAATTGATGCAGAGTTTTATTTTTGTCTCATGATATGCAAGTTTTATCTGCTTCTGCCCCAAGGACTGTCCTTACTCAGATTTACTGATGTATACAGTCATTACAAAAAGTACTCATACAGCACCTTTTTATCTGTTAATCTTTGTTTAAATCTATCAACTTAAATACATCTCTACAAACGAATTGCAACATGACGGAACATGTCTATCCACAGTAAACGTAATCTGCAACTTCCTGTACAAAATCTTCAGAATAATAAAACTTAAAATGTAACCGCTAAAAAAGTATGTACAGTCATGGTTCAAGGAAAATTGGTGTCCGTAATAAATATATACCTCAAGTTTAATATTTATAATGGAGACAATTGGCAGTGTTTAGCATGCAGTCTCCTAGCCATTGATTCTACAAGTTTCTTGTTCCATTCTTCTTTAAGTATCTCAATGAGCTCATTCCTAGACACGCACTTTTTTTTTTCTCACTTGTCGGTTCAATAGATTTTCTACGGGATTTAAGTCCTGGGACTGTGGAGGAGTTTTAAGTGATTCTCCGACGTTAAATAGAAGGTGGCGGGAGGTGAAAGGGAGGGTCATCAAGCGAGAGGGAGAAAGAGAGAGGGAGAAAGAGAGAGGGAACGCCACTCTATAGTTTCCCTTGCCGTGTGCTTCGGAACTTTGTCTTGTTGGAAAATGAAACCGTTTTCTAGATATAACTTATAACCGAGCGCATTAAGTTTATTTTGAATGACAACCAATTCCCCCACGCCAGAATAACACATACTACCGCAAACCATCACATCTTCTCCCCCATGCTTGACAGTTAGGGTTATGTTCTGAGAATGCAATTCACTATTAGATGTTCTCCAAAACGCGTTCTGGTCCATCTGACCCGAATAAGTGAATCTTACTTTAAGCAGTAAATATACCTCTTTTCCAGAAATCTATTGTTGCATATTAATTTTTTTGTGGATGGATATGTTTCGTCATGTTGTAATTCATTTGTGAAGATGTGTTTAATTTTATTGATATAAATAAATATCAGATAAAAAGGTGCAACGTCCCGAAAGTCACTCGGTCACGCAACTGCTTGTACATCACTGAGCATATTTTGTCAAGCAGTTGCGTGCCCGGGTGACTTTCGGGACGTTGTGGTCTTCCCCCAGTGGTTTCCCATCCGTCTTCCAGAAAAATATCGGCGCAGTTCCTTGATACGAATCATGGCAATTACTCGCCCAGTAGAGTGATGTCCTGTTAATACGATGTGCATAAAACTAATAGATAAATATTATTACCATGATCATCACGATTGCTGTCACCACCACCACCAAACTGTAACGACTTGTTTTGTTGCAGAATGTGAGACACTCAAATCTTGATCAGGTAAATGTCACAGGTTCCGTATGCAAATGTGGCCCTGCACGAGCACTGTTCTGCGGTTAACTTGAGGAATGGGCTCCGCCGCTCCGTTTGATTGGATTGCTTCGCAGCAGTGTTGCCAATCATAGCTGAATTCAGCTACATATAGCCTCATTCTAATTTTCAATCGCGCTGAACCGATATAATTAATTTTAATTAAGACCTTTTTTGTTGGTCGACATTTAGTACAAAATATTGATTGTGTCCTAAATTACGCAGCCCCTGATTAGAGTTCAACGAATGTAAAAAATAAAGTACTAGAGCGTAAAACTGAAGGGGAATTTAATATTAAGTATTAACGTGTACCCGAGCATTTTTGTGAGGCGCGTCTGACTCGCTTTCGGAAAGACGTGGGTTCAATCCTGGCCGCTGCGCTGAGGGTAGTGTTCGATCCCCATTCCAGGAAAATAATGCATTTCCTGAATACCAACCTACCCCCAATTACTTACTCGTTAGGGTACCGCCCTGTGTGTGTAATTTATGCATAATGGTGTGTAGACATGGACAGAAGTATTCGTGCAGTCACGGTAGTGTAATTATCTTCGTTCTGGCACATGTATCATGCAACAGGAGCCAAGAGCCGTTAGCCATCTTGGATGACGTCACTTCCTAATCTATCATTCCGGTCGGTTGGCGGCCATATTTTCCGACAAAAAACATGTTTTACCCCAAAAATCACTTCCGAAATAAATTATTTTATTAAAAATTCGTATTTTTCCACCAAAAAAAAAAAGGAAAAATTAGTAACGCAGATCCGAAGCTTCTCGAAGCAAGAGGCGAAAAGTCCTCAGGCGAGCAAGAGGATTCGAGGCTCTTAGCGGAATGAGCTACTTATTCCTCAGATCAGTAATAGAAAGTTCGAGGCTCCGAGCCAGATCCAGAGGACCGGGGAGGATCAGCGAACACGGCCCCCTATCAATTGTCGTTGTGCTTAAACTACGTACGTCACAAACCATACGCTTACATGATTAATTTTATTGTGCATAAACTACGCACGTCAGAAAACAACTATCTTAGTAAATGTTATTTCCTTTAAGACGATCTGTCCAACGATACCACATACGACCCCTGTTCCCATTTTCAATTTCAAAACTTACCCCCCGCGCCTCCACCACCGGTATCTTCGGGGGAATTGAATCACTACCAATCGATGATTCATGCAGGGTATAGCTAACACAATTTTTTCGTGAACCCCAGGTGTCGTGTTATTGCCGAGAAAAAGGGGTAAAGTTTAGGCTGTTCGCGGTTAATTAATAATTTTCGAAAGCCTTGCTTGGGTTCTACCTTACTGTTAATTCTGTATCCTTCCGCTATATGTAAAATATTCGTGAAAATATTTTAATATTGCTATGGAGTCGATCACTTTATTCATGCGTTGCGTCGATCATGCATAAATAAGAAATTATTGGGAACTTTAAAATATTGTGTTCTATGAACAAACAGAAAGTAAGTGATCTCAAATGTAAATGTCACACTTTCCATACAATATTACGACATGGAACTGCTAATGAGCGTGTCCGTTAAAATGTATGCAATTAGGGGCGGGTTTTTTTATAAGGTAATTTCATAAGTGCTTAGTTAACTGCAAACCAGCTATATTTTGATCACGTATTGCCCATTCCATGGTTTTGTTGTTCAGTGTTTTTATGTGAGCGCCTCCTTTTAAAAATGTTGTTGATAAGCACTTGCATTGTAAATAAAGAAGTAAATTTTGTTAACTTTTATTTATGCGAAGGTGGGAGATTAAAAATATTGCGTATTTTTCACCAATGTGTCTATGATATCCCATGCCTAATGACCACTAAACCCACGATTTTTAGCCTACTCTCCGAAGGAAAGGAAAGCTTACGAGATCACTTTACTGTCTGTGTGTCTATGTGTGTATGTATGAGTGTATGTCAGTGTGTGTCTGTGCGTGTGTGTCTCCATTTCAATTTTTGAACGCGTGAACCGAATTTTACAAAACTCGGTACACGTGTCATACTTAGTAAGGACACCTGACGTTTATATTTTTTATCCAATTCGGGCACTTACTTTCAAAATGGCGGCCATTAAAACATTTTGGGTGATATGTCGTATCTTGGAAACCGTTCAACCGATTTAAACCAAATTTGGTATTCTGGCAGAGCACCAAGTAAGCATAAAATTTTTAGATGAATATTATTGTTGGTCCGCTATTTTGTAAAATAGCACCAAATGAAAAAATACGGATTTTACATTATATCTCGAAAACTATTAAACCAATTCTCACCCAATTTGGCAGATAAGTAATACTATAACAGGTTAAGTAAAGGTAAGTAATTAAACTTGATTAGGTAAACTTGATTTCAAAATGGCAGCCATACAATTTGTTTAGGTTTATTTGGTATATCAATGATACCAGTTAAACAATTTCAGCCAAATTTTGTATACTGATAGTATCTGTCACAAGTATCACATGTACAAACACATAACCACTTTTGTCAGCCATTTCGGATGATAGCGCCGTACCTATAAATAAAGTTACTATGTAATATCTCAGTAAAATATTAACCGATTACTACCAAATTTGGTAAACAAGTAATACCGATGCGGATGATGTTAAGTGGTATGTTTTAAACATTTCAGACATTTATTTTCAAAATGGTGGATAGTTAGTTATTTTAGTTTTAATTATGCATCATCGAAACCATGTATTCATTTTCAACTTATCATTGTATGATATAAGTAGATATTACAACCTTCAACTGTATTAACACGGAGCATCTTTTTGTGTCATTTTCAACTTATCATTGTATGATATAAGTAGATATTACAACCTTCAACTGTATTAACACGGAGCATCTTTTTGTGTCATTTTCAACTTATCATTGTATGATATAAGTAGATATTACAACCTTCAACTGTATTAACACGGAGCATCTTTTTGTGTCATTTTCAACTTATCATTGTATGATATAAGTAGATATTACAACCTTCAACTGTATTAACACGGAGCATCTTTTTGTGTCATTTTCAACTTATCATTGTATGATATAAGTAGATATTACAACCTTCAACTGTATTAACACGGAGCATCTTTTTGTGTCATTTTCAACTTATCATTGTATGATATAAGTAGATATTACAACCTTCAACTGTATTAACACGGAGCATCTTTTTGTGTCATTTTCAACTTATCATTGTATGATATAAGTAGATATTACAACCTTCAACTGTATTAACACGGAGCATCTTTTTGTGTCATTTTTCAAGATAACGCCATGTGAATAAATAAGGTTTTTATTTCATATCTCAGGAAACAATTGACCCATTCCTATCAAATTTGGCAAACAAGTAGTACTGAGGCAGATGGTATTAAGTGGTGTGTTTTAAGCATGTCAGACACAATTTTTTAAATGATGGCCATATACCCATTTTTAGCTTGGAATGCTATATCATCGAAACCATGTTATCAATTCCAACTTATATTTGTATTCTGTAAGTAGCTATTACAGATATCAACTTTATCTACACAAACCATATTTTTCCGCCATGTTGTAAGATATCACTATATGAATAAATAAAGTTTTTGCCATGTCTTGGGAAAGAATTGGCCGATTCTTACAAAATTTGGCAAACAAATAGTACTGCGGCAGATTATGTAAAATGACATGTTGCAAGTATGTCAGACACTTATTTTCAAAATGGTGTTGGAACAAATGAATTTTCGCTTAGTATACTTTATCGTCAAAACCATGTAATTAAATCCAACTTAATTTTCTATGCTTGCAGTTTACATTACAACTATCAAATACCTCTACATGGAACACCTTTTTCCCGCAACTTTTTTAAGATATGCAACATGAAAAAAAAAAGTTTTTGTAATATATCGGGAAAAAATTGACATATTCCTACCAATTTTTGCAAAAAAATTTGCACTGCAGCAGGTGGTGTAAACTGCTATGTTTTAGTATGTCAATATCTTATTTTAAAAATGGTGGCTATACAAATATTTTATTTCAGTCCCTTTTATTAACGAAACAAATTTCAACCTAACTTTGTATGATGGCAGTATCTATTACAACCATCAAATTTGTCTCTACGGGGTCTCATCTCTCTGTCATTTTGTAAGTTAGCCCCAAAATATACACTTATTTTCAGAATGGTTGCTATTAAATACTTTTTCTTGGTGTGATATATCTACGAAACTACGTAATTGATTTTAGCTTAACTTCGTATACTGGCAGTATACAACCATCAAATGTGATAATATATAACTTTTTAGTCTTCCATTTATGAAGATCGTCACATGAAATATATGAAGGTTTTAAGCCATATCTCAGGATCTATCAACCGATTTTCACCAAATTAATTTTATAGGTAGCTATGTGATAGGCAATTGAAACTTACATGCTTTAAGTGGCTCAGTCACTTATTTTCAAAATGATGGCCCTGTAAATATTTAGGGTTTGTAAATCCTATCATTCGAAAAAAAAAAAATAGACTGATTAAATTCGATGTTGGTGCTCTAATCCGACCTCTGTACTGCAGTTGATTGCACTCTAGCTTATGGTACGAGGTTTTTTCGGTTCGAGACCCGGCTAAGGCACGTGTGTATTTGAAATTGTCTCAATACTCTTGCATATGTTTCTGGTTTCATCTTTAATAATAATGCTTTCAACGAGACGACAAGTCCTACTTACCAACTCAGCTTTTATGAAATTATTTAAAAATAAATTGCACCCATGTAGTAACTCCTTGTTTTTAAATATTTTTAATGCATAATTTTTTAGTAAATGAATAAATAGCAATTGTTGTAGAGTTGTGGAACAAACTAAGATAACGCTTCATTAACGACACTACATCTGTAATAATACATTTTTAAAGACAATAAAGTCTACTTATTATTTTAATGACGTAATTTTAAATCGATATTCGCTGTTGCGTTTTCTTTGTGGATAATACAGATTTTTTTTTTTAGGAATAGCAGACTTATAATTTATTATAATGCGTTTCACTTCCGTCTGTGGTAGTCACCGTGAACGTTGCACCGGCCTCCGCTGCCCGAAGCCAAGCCACCCACCATTCATAGTCCCGAGTTGTCGCTAAGTATCCCATTCAGGTACCGACTACAGTACATTGCACCTGCAGAACACCGTTACCTCTGGTTATTATGCATGTCCCTTCGCTAATCTGCAAATTCCTGCTCGCCGGAGTCATCCGCCACCTCTCTCTGAATGCCGGCACTCAGGAAATTTCGCTACTGTAATTATCGCCTGTCTTACCACTGTGATTCAGGTGCTGTTTAGACAACCAGTGCATAACAGTACTTGTCGAAATGTCACTAAAAATATATATATATTTGCAACGACAGATTGCGCAAGAGAATTCCGAAGCAAGAATAATGTTGGCAGCCCTAGAAACACTAGTAGGCATTCGCAGCTACGTGCCGGTAAAAATGTCTTATTTAATACGACATTAGTTACTTGAAGGTAGCCATTTTGAATTCCCATTTTTACCTCTCCCAATCCCCATTCAACTCAACCTCCCCCCTTCCCTTTCACACATACAAGGGCGACGATGGTGTAATAGTTAAGACTCCTCGCCTCCCACCAAGGCGATCCAGGTTCAATTCCCGACGGGGTTGCTCTCGGATTTTCACATGTGGGAATCGTGCCGGACGATGCCGCTGGTCGGCGGATTTTTTCGGGGATCTCCCGTTTCCCCACGCCCTTGCATTCCGGCGCTGTTCCATCCTCACCTCGCTTCACCATCATCGGCTCTCAAGACCTCGATGTTACAAGCAGCCGAAATCTTTTTACTCACTCGGCTCATAAGGATACATTGTGGGAAAACACTTTAAAAATAAGCCTATTAATTTTTTGAGTTAAGTAAAGGAAGTCTTCTTCCAGGGGTGATACAAAGAAAAGATTTAAACTGTATATTCATTACCTTTTTGAAAGGACATTATGATGTAGATCCGTGAGTTAATGTGCACACCACGTGTTTACGGACTGTAAGGTGTCTTGGAGCTAAGAAAACTTTCGGAATGCACGCCTTAGTGACATAGTTTTCAAGACTCGGTCAAGTCAAGAGTGGTAGTTTGTATAAAGTTATATGTAACGTGTTATCCGTACCCCTGGTAGCTGTTCGTGTAAAATGTGTGTGTATTAATAATCACAAGTAAATACACTAAATACGTAGTGTAACTGATGTTCGTTCTCTGTACATTTCAAATAGTGAAATCACCTCCAAATAGGTTAAATCTGATTGCGAGTTAGTGAAAACTGCTTCACTGATTATTACAGTAACGTAATATCGCGTATTTAATTGTGACTCCCGCTCACAGTGGCTTGCACTGCACCATCACTTGTTCCCGATGCATTACACTACTTCGCCCATCAGTAACAACTCATAACTGAAGGTTTAATAAATGGCAGTTCACTTATTCAGATTATTGGTTCATCTTTGCAATGTATTTGTGGCATTTGCAAGTGTTGTGGTTAGTCTGTTGAGCGCGACGTTTGCGCAGGTTCGGCAGGAAGATCGTGTTCGTGTTCTGCATCCTGCTGATGTCTGTGACGGGCATAGCGCAGGCGGTGTCCCCGGACTACATCACCTTCCAAGTCTTCGTCTTCATTAATGCCCTCGGAACGTCGGGCGTCTACCCTCTCGCCTTCATTATTGGTGAGTTGAGATCACGATACTCTGCTAGTAGTAAGTCACTTCAACAGGATTTGTGTAGCTGCTCGTACCTGGCTATTTACCAGTTCCTCTTGTCCCGTGTGGTTTCTGAAGTGTGGTATTAGTAGTAGGAAAATGTCCCTTCACCATCACCTGGTGTCCTGACGGGGAACCGGAGAGCCACGACGGCCATATTGGATCATGTCACGAGGCAACCTCCTGCTCTCTCATTCCTAGTCAACGTCGACCGTCTTGGATGTCCCCACTTCACGTACTTGCATTCCGTGTGGGATGTTTTCTCAGAGTCCTTCCGATCTTATTTATTTTCTCACACTCTCTCATTCCTTCCTACCGGATGTTCCCACTTCACGCTTTTGCCTTCTGTGGGGGGGATTCTCCATTCTATCCCTCCAGGCTCCCCACCAGGACACCAGGGTTTTCTCCATGCTATCCCTCCCAGGTCCCCACTATGACACCAGGGTTTTCTCTGTGCTGTCACTTCCGACTCAAGTTAGGACGCCAGGTTCTATCCTGTGGGGTTGTCTCAGTGTTCTCCCAGCATCTTGCCTGAAGAATGTTAGATTCCGTTACCCCTTCTTGAAACTTCTCTCATCATGTTCTGTAATTACACCTTGGTCTCCTTTCACCTGGGATATTGGTGGGGACGATTCTCATGCTCAGTCATTCCACTTATAAGCAGAGTGGATGTAATTTCCGAATGACAGAGCATGAGACTCGTCCGGCCAGGATGCCAGGGGAAAGGAGAGCAGAAGGAATATGTGAAAACCAAGGTGGAATGCCAGAGCATGAGACTCGTCCCTGCCAGGATACCAGGTGAAAGGAGACAAGAAGGAATACGAGAAAACCATGGTTGGAATTACAGAGCATGAGACTTGTGTCCATAAAGATTCCAGGTGAAAGGAGACCAGAAGGAATTTGAGAAAACCATGTTGGAATGACAGAGCATGATGAAGAGAATTGCATGACGGGGCAATGAACTCCAACATTCTTCGGGCAAGATCCTGGGAGAACACTCAGACAACCACAGGTTAGAACCTGGCGTCCTGGTGGGGAGCCGGGAGGGATAGCATGGATAAAACCCTTGCGTCCTGGTGGGGAGCCTGGAGGGATGGCACAGAGAAAAACCCCCGCGGAATGCAAGAGCGTGAAGTGGGTCATCCGGTAGGAAGGAATGACAGAGTGTGAAAAAATAAAGGAGATTTGGGATGACTCTAAGAAAAAAACCCTTACAGAATGCAAGAACATGAAGTGGGGACATCCAAGATGTCCACCATTGGCAAGAAATGACAAAGTGAGAGGGGAAATCCAAGATGGCTGACGTTTACAAGGAATGACAGAGCAGGCAGTTGTCTAGTGACGTCATCCAAGATGGCCACAGTGGCTCCCCGCCAGGACGCCAGGTGATGGTGAAGGAACATTTTCCTACTACTGGTATTTAGTGTGTTTAGTTTCATGGTAGGTCACCCCACCGAGTTATGCTTATTCTAAGTAAGTTATTCGTTAATTTTTCGTATTCGTTAGTTTTCGAAAGCTCTCGAAACGAATAAAATCTTCAATAAATCAATTTCGTATTCTAAGTCATATTTCATTACAGTCCTCTGAGCCTTCGGCAATGTTCGGGTTTTCGTTAGCGAAATCAAGATGGCAACACTATTTACATGAACTTAAACTGAAATATGGGAAATTGTATGAACATTACGTCACGATTCTCATATTCCGCAGTTATAAATAACAACCAGTACCAATCAATTTCATGTTTTCATAGTAAAACTACGTTAACGAAAGCCCGAAGTGCTTCGTTATCGTTTATATGTGGTATCAAACTTAGTGATGCCAAACGAACACTTGGAAGCGCTTAGAATACCGCCTTTCGTTAGGAAACGAAAATTCGAGTAATAACGAATATTTCTGTCGAAAGCAAACGAAACGAGTAACTTAGAATAAGCCCTCTGGTATCGCCCTCTCTAAATAATGGTAAGGTGCGAATGCATCGGGCTGAAATGAAAAAACACCTGCTTCATTTAAATACGAAAATAGTATGCAGTGACATGGTGTCTTTAAAAACTTCTTAAATCCTCAAAGGGGCCGCGGTAGTGTAGGAGTCAGATTACTCGCCTCCTACCAAGGTAAACCGGGTTCGATTCCCGGCGGGGTCACCCGGATTTTCGCATGTGGGGAAACGTAGCAGACGTTGCCGTTGGTCGGCGAGTTTTCTCCGGGCATTCCCTTTTCCCCCGTTCTTGCATTCCGCCGCTGCTATATCTTCACCTCATTTCACTTTCATCAGGTCATCGGCGCTCGATACCTCGTGTTAAGCGCCCACCAATCTCTCATCTCTCAACTTCGCAACCTAAAATTATAAACACTGAATGATTAGATCACTTTTTACTATATACGACTAGTTAAGGTCGCTTATTACTTGCTGAAATGTTCGCCGTAGGAAATTTTCCCCGTGCGTGAAAGGACTTGGCTTGGAACCGGAAGCTCGCAAACAATAACAATAAAAATTCGTTCATGTGTTGCGTCTTTTGCTAGTCTCATAGCATTTTAACTAATCTGTGTGTGTTCTAACGACGTGTATGTGCTCAGTGCATCGCCATTTTAACGTTTTACAAATTGATTTGTAACAAGCTTGACTCATCGCCTTTACCTTCTCGGAGGACAAATGAATAGGAGGGCCGAGGGCTGTTGTGTACGTCTTTCTTTCTAGTAAGACGCAAAAAACGTTATTTACCAACTTTTTTTTAAAATACCTAATTGTATATTTTAAATAAATTAAGCATGTAAATACGTGAAACAAAATTTTCTTATCTTAAAAATAGTTACGTAGTACTACTCATTTACTGAACGCTCGTATTTGGGGATATCGTGGCATGTCCTAGAAGGGAGAAGTGACTTAAAAGTGGTGAGATAACGTTAAGTGGCCAGCCACTAATGCTCTCCCTGATTTGTAAATAAGATGGAAGCACCTGTGGCAGCTGCACTACAATATCCAGAGTGGCTGAACTCTTGTATAGGCCGTGCTGCGGCCGTGTAAAGCAGGGCGCCCGCAGTCACCACGTTACAGTAAAACTCTACCCCCCCCCCCTTACCAACCTGTGATGTGCCACCAGTTCGCGCACGCATGTGTGTCAAGGCCACCGCTCCAGAGCAGTCTGCACGCGAGTTGGCGATCTGTGCCGGTGTTTTCCACTGCCTGCACCAGTCGCACTGGAGCTACCAGTCTCGCAGAGAACAGGGAAGCTTCTCGCTTAAAAGCCATGGCCATTTGTGTTCAATTAATTTTCTAAAGAACTTAATGACTTTAATTCTAACTTTAACCTTAATCTAATAATAAATGTAGCCAGTGTAAATTCGATATAGCTTACCAAATAGGATAGTAAAAAAAAAAAAAAAGAAAAAAGCTTCTCGCGACGGTGTTTCCCTTCCAGCCGCATCTACTGTAGTGCAATAATTTACCATGTATGCTTCTGTAGGCTATTCATGGTAAAGTGAGCACTTTCGAAATCCCTCTCATTTGGATTAATAGTCGATAAATATATTTTATTGTAGGCCTTAGACGTTAACTTCCGAGGGCGGTGGAATACACCTACACACTGTGTTTATTACCTGCATGGCAACATTTATGTAAAAAAATGTGGTTAAATAATAAAATACGGCTGAAAGGAAAAGTAACTAGGGCCTCAAAAGTGATCACTGTACTGTGAACAGCCTACACTCCCTCAAACCCAAGCAACGATCATTGAAGGGATGATGCGGAATAAAATGCTAAGCGATGTGAAGAATGATTCACATGCCAAGGTATTTGTGTGGTATAACGATGATGCTAATAATCAGAGGCATGGGAAAGATGGGAGCAAGGGTGCATTTGCACCCCCTCCCCCCTTAGTCAAGTCTCGCTAAGTGGTGCCAAAAACATCACAAGGGGACACACAAGAAAATAATGTAGATTAAGTTTTATATTGATGTATATTTACTAAAATTGAGGACAACAATCATTTTAAATTGTAATATTTATACTGGTATGAAAAGTACTTTTGTTAAATTATGTGACTATGAGGCAATGTGCGTGTGAGTCTGCGCGCGTGTGTGTGTGTGTGTGTGTGTGTGTGTGTAAATACTGACATTGTTATAATTTCAAAGCTACATTTTCTTAAGGGGTATTATTATTTGCAGCACCATGCAGGGGTGCCAAATTCTCTGTAAGACCCCCTGGCCCTTTCGATGTTGTACCTCTATGTACCACGCATATTTCAAGGTAACGTGTAATAACCCCTCATATGACAGTGGCACGGCGATGGAGTGCAAGGGGACGATAAACGGACGTACCCCGAGAAAACCCACCGGCAAAAGCCACGTCCGCTATGTTTCCCGCGTGGAAAAATCCGAGTGTGACACCGCTGGCAATGGAACCAGGAATGCCGTGGTGGCAGACCCATGCGCCAGCCACCGCGGGGCCGCGGTGGCTGAGCGGTTAGACCGCTCGCCCCCCACCAAGACGAACCGGGTTCAATCCCTGGCCGGGTCACTCCGAATTTTCGCAAGTGGGAAATCGTGCCTGATAATGCCGCTGGTCGGCGGGTTTTCTCGGGGATCTCCCGGTTTCCCCCGTCCTTTCATTCCGGCGCTGCTCCATACTCACCTCACTTCACCCTCGTCGGCTCTCAAGACCTCGATGTTAAGAGCCGCCTCAATCTCTTCGCTCACTCGCTCACCTGCCACCGCGGTTGCTACTTGTATTGTGGCGTGAATACTTCGAGGCACGCAGCAGAAGTCTCTGTATTTCGTCGACTTTCAAAGGACTGCTGTTGGAAACGCACGTGAATATGAGCAGTCATTTGGGTGTAACATTGCACCAATTTAGGGTAACTCTGTTCTAAACATTTTACTCAAAATTGAGGCTTTACAGTCTCAGACGTTCATACATAATTCATAGTTGCCATTTTTATTTACAAAAAAAACAGTGTATGTCCAGGGACGTTTCGAGCCTGCATTTAAAATAAATTAGGCAGGTGGTACAAAGTAGCCCTGGCAGGTACAAAGTAGCCCTGGCAGGTACAAAGTAGCCCTGGCAGGTACAAAGTAGCCCTGGCAGGTACAAAGTAGCCCTGGCAGGTACAAAGTAGCCCTGGCAGGTACAAAGTAGCCCTGGCAGGTACAAAGTAGCCCTGGCAGGTACAAAGTAGCCCTGGCAGGTACAAAGTAGCCCTGGCAGGTACAAAGTAGCCCTGGCAGGTACAAAGTAGCCCTGGCAGGTACAAAGTTAACCAAGATTAACAATAGTCTATTCGCGGTATCTTCATACTTTTTTAAATCAAACCTTTGATAAATCACTCCGTGTATGGAGTGTTTGGTTGATTCTCGAATCTTATTTTATGTTGAACTAAAATTTTACGTACAATTTATTTAAAAATTAATATATATATAATAACTGATGTGAATAAAAACACAGAGAAAATAGGTGTGTTGGTAAGGCCTTGTAACAAATAGTGCCCATTCAAAGTATCATTAAATTGAGAGTGGACGAATGTTGTACGTTGTCCCGTTGGTGTAATTTTCTAGACTTGGTTTCGTCTTGTTTGAATTAGGCGGAGGAATAGCCTGGAAATAGAACTTCAGCAGAACTTCAGAAAAGTTGGAAGTAACCTTGAATGGACTATATGTTACTTTTCATTGCTACGTCGCATTCGGAAGATCGATGGCTCGATTCCAGCTCGGTTGCGCTGAGGATGGTTTATCTCAAGTGGTTTCCCATCTAAACTCCGATGGCATTTCTTAATGTGGACCTTCTCATTGCTCATCCTTTAGATAAAACTCCTGGCTAACGTCGTTGCAGAAAGGAAGTAAAGATTATTATTGACGGGCAGTTCGCGGGTAATTGAGCACTTTTGAGACCCCTGCCGGAGATCTACAGTACTTTTCTTCGCAATTTGTATCCCTCCGCCATACGTAAAATTAAAATTGACATGGCTTCGATTACTTCATTAGTGCGAATAGTAAATGAAACTGTGAAATTTATGTTACTAATATTCCGATTCTCACTACTGTGGGCATTAAAATAATAATAATAAATTTAGTTTACTATCCGCAAATTTAAACATCGCATTTTTAACACAGACCACTTTTGCTTCATCATTGCCAACGTAATTGGGAGTATGCCGGTCAGTGTTCTTGTTAAGATATATTTACAGTTAGGACAGTCACTTTTTCAAAAGTAGATTTCGAAAATGTTTAATTGACCGCTAACCAGTTTTGCAAACGTCGAGAAAAGAATATGACGTTTGAAGACTGTCACCTGGCCGTCCTTAGTGGCTTATTTGTCATACTGCCTAAAACAATTCCCGATGGAAATGACTTGGTTGACTGATATCTTGATATATTTAAGTATTGCATGCTTTGAATACGCTGTTCGGTTATCACATTCCGAAGTGTAGGTAATTGTAACTAGCTTTAGATTAGATTATTCCGTGATGCTTGCCACGCTATGTAGTTGCGGGAGTATGATATTCGATAAATGTGCTGATCTGAATGAGGTTTCCAAGTAATTGTGTAATTGTGGTCTTCAGAGATAAAGCGGGCATGTCTGATAAACAAAATGATAGTTTCAATTGTAACCGTGTGTACGGATATCATACTATTTACTTGCGTTTTCAAGTTTTTAAAACAGTAAACAAAAACTAATTTATATTACATACATAACTTTTGTTTGTAAATACATACATAAACATCGGTCGTGACATTATGTTGGAATTAGTCTTGAAGAATTAGTATGGAAATATAGTACTTCAAAAACCCTACTTAGAAAAAATCTTTATTGCATATCTACGTCTATAAAATCGAACATAGAAATTGTATGACTGAAGCCCAAGGCGTTAGAAAGAGTATTTATAATTTATTATGCCATATTCGAATTATTGTATGCTTCATGTAATATATCAAGTTTGGATAGTTGTGAAACAGAAATATTAACTTAATCGATATGCATATGAAGTGGTACATTTTTTATATGAACATTTATGCGCTTGGCCCTATAAATAAGAATGTTTAGAAAAATTAAAATACTTACAATTGTTATCAAAATAAAATGAATAATTCTTGTAGACTGTATAGCTAAATAACATTTTTACCATTGGATTTTGACTTTCATGTCGGTGCACATAAAGTCAAGTTTCTTATTTTACTAGTTTCTGGAAAACTATGCACCATAAGTCAAAAATGCTTCTAAAATGTTTTTAATTTGATTTTCGACCCATATGTCCGGGTACATTTGAAATTTTACCCTTCATTCTAAATAAAAAACCACCCAGACTATCCTCAATTAAGCATGGATCGATAAATACATATATTTATTAAATGTTGGTTCTTATATCGGCTTGTATGTGTGTGTGCATGTGCATGTAAGGTTGACCGAGATGCTGGCTTTCCCAATCCAAACAGTTTTGCATTAACAAAACCTTTCAGGACTACTATTTTTCTTTTATGCATTTACAATGCAATGCAATTTTTAGTGCCCTCAGTCACATTTTTTAGTACGTTTGTAAAAATACCTATTAATTATAAGGTATGCAACTTAAGTGATTTTTTTTTACAATCACGTTGAAATAGTTTTTGGCGCTACACGAGTCCATACGTGAGATGCTTGCCGACATACTTTGAGATCCTTAAGTCATAAATATTCCTATGAAATCCAGTATGGCGTCGGGGGATACACGTACAATAGCTGTTTCTAATATCACAGTTGAATTCGCCTTTAAAATACACGCCTGTACACATGCAACACATTGCATTACGTCTCTAAGTTTTAAAACCTAAAAGTTAAGTGTATAAATTTTTTTTATTTAAAAATGTTGGTACCCAACATTGTATTCGAACAATTGACTATGTGGCGTTGATCTAGGTCATGGGTTTAACCTATAATATAAATTTTGTGACTATAACTTAGAGGGTTGGAAAATGGTCCGGCAGTCGTTGAATGATGTCCAGCTGTGCCTCTAAGTTCGTAACTGTCTGATATAGGCGTAATGCACTTAAAACAAGTTCTGAGGTAAGGCAACTACTGTTCTGTATTCGTGGCTCAGGCTCATTACATAATTACTTTAAAAAAAAACATATGATCGTGTCTATGCCTACTAAAGTCAATATGGCAACGAACACATGCGAATAATCAAAGTTTATGGGGTCACATTAGCATTCGACTCGAATGTAAGAGTCCGAAAAAATATAACACTTGGTGTATTTACGTACACAATTATATGCTTATAAAATTCAATATGTTGCTTGTCATTGCATCATAATCACGTTTTCTGACATAATATTAGAATTCTCTTTGAAAATACGAATCCGTAGACATGCTGCTCAATATACTTATTTAAAAGTTAAATAAAAAATGTATTTATTTAAATACATAAGTTTTATTTATAAAATTATGTTTTTCATAATATATGGTTGTGGCATAATAAACTAAAATTCTGTCTGGTAAACATACTGGGATTCGCTTTCGGGGAGGTTCGATGTTCGAATATGTCCGATATACGCAAACGCATCCCTGATATTTAATCCCTTAAGAATTGCTAAATTGTAAAGTGTCAGTTTCAACGTCTAGTGCAGTGATTCAATTTGTTTCTGTGTGCAGGCAGGTGTGTACGTTTTTCTTTTGTCCTGATACAATGGCGGATCCAAGATAGCGGCTAGGCCTCTGGGCCTCACCCGAGACCCATTCTGACGTGTACCTCTCGAACTCATGCCTAAAGGAACAAATTTATTTTCCATATACAGTCATCAGTCGTACATAACACTTTTAATTATTTCGCACGTAATATTATTTCTCGTAAACATATAAGTACTTAACATTGTATTCGAAATTTTTTTTGGGAAAAAGATGCCATTATAAAAATGCAATTCTTCTTAAAAAAAAATACGAGTCCGCAGACATGTCACGCAATATATTTTTGTCTGTACATTTTAAAAATTAAATAAAAATAAGGTAAATTAATATATATAATTTTTGTTTACAAAATTATGCTTTGCGTAATCGATGTTTATGACATCATAATCGAATTATCCCTGAAAATACGGATCCGTATACATATTACTCAATATACTTATTTTAAAATTCAAATAAAAATATTTTAAATTAAACACAAATTATGAAATATCATGACAGGACAATGAACTAGAATATTCTAGGGTGGAATGGCAGAGCATGATCGGCAGAATGACAGAGCATGAAAGATGAAATGACAGAGCATAAAGTATCATGACAGGGCAATAACTAGAATATTCTAGGGTAGAATGACAGAGTATGCTAGGCAGAATGACAGAGCATGAAGTATCATGGTAGGGCAATGAACTAGAACATTCTATGGTGGAATGACAGAGCACGAAAAGTGGAATGACAGAGCATGAAAAGTGGAATGACAGAGCATGAGGTGACATTCAAGATAGCTGCATGCTGGCTCCCAAGATGGCGGGTAGATGTCAATCAAGGTCATCCAATATGGCAGATCCAAGATGGCAGCTAGGCTACTGGATTACACCCAGGACCAATGTGCGCTCGGGCATACTGTTTGTAACTACTCACACTTTAAATATTAATTTTGTTACAAAAGCTTGCAAATGTGTTTTAAAAATTTTAATATAACCGGCGCTTGTGTTTTATGTAAATTTACGAATCTTAGTGCCTTACTTTGTCTGAGCTTGAAAACCATTGTCATTAGTACTATTGCTGTTTCACATATGTTCAGTGTAAAACTAACTTGTCTTACGGTTTTATGGTACGTTTGTCAACTCATAAATGATGTGGTACTGGTATTCTTCAGCTAAATGCATCACATTGAAAAGGAATCAGATATCCACAACAGATGCACTTAAGTTAATTTGTGCAAGGGGATAATATAAAATTTTCTTCCCAGTACGTAAAGTGTCTCTCCTGCTATAGGCCATTCACGGTTACTTCCAACTTTTCTGAAGCCCTGCCAAAGTTCTACTCCAGGATATTCCCCCGCCTCATGCAAACAAAGCTTAACCTAGTCTAGAAAATTACACCAAAGGACAACGCATCACATTCGTATGCACTCGGTGTAATAATATTTCACATAAGAACCATTTCATACTAAGCATTACCAACACACTCGTATTTTCTCTCCGTTTTCATTCACATTAATTATAAATGAAATATTATTTATAGATAGAATATAAGTAAAAGTTACATCTAACCAAATATAAGGTACTTTTATGTTAACACAAGTATAACATTTTTTATGATGCATGGAATCTTCAGGAAACCACCGAACGCGTCCTTCATGGGGTGATTTTTCAAAGGTTTTGATTAAAAAAGGTGTGAAGAAACCGCAGATAGACTATAGAGGATGTGAGGTGCGCAGTATGTGAGGCGTACAGTATGGTACACTGTTGGTGCGCGCAGGGGTGGAGATGGTGGGCAAGAACAAGCGGGAGATGAGCGGCATAGTGCTCAACTACTTCTACGCGGTGGGCGAGGCGATGGTGGGGCTGGTGGCGTGGCTGAGCAAGGACTGGAAGGTGCTGCAGCTCGTCCTGTCCACACCGCCGATACTCTTCGTGCTCTACTACTGGTGAGTGTTCTGCTGACCACCTCACGTCCATCCTCCCTCTGTGCTGTTGCCTGCCGCTGGCAACCATCTAACATATGCTTGTGGTTGAGTGAGCACTTTTGAAATCCTTGGTCTGTCTCATGTAAGTTGGCGAGTTTCTGACAGTTCGACGAAAGTAGCGCCAATGTTTACTTTTCGTTTATGTATCCTTTCGCCATCAGCTGGTGCGTCAAGTGGGGACTGTATTATTTTATCAACACACTGTCAGCTAATCCATTTGCCATTGTACTGTAATGCTAAACAAATTTTAAAATATTTTAGACTGACATCTGTCCAAAAAAAATTAGTAGGTTATAAAAGTAAAAATATAAAACCTTGCAAAAAATTTAATATTTGCTCACTCTTTTTTAATTTGTCCGAAACAGTGAATTTGGGATAACATTTGTGAGACGGCAGTTGTAGCTATTGTCACACGTTGGACGTTATAGCTAATATATTCGAGTTGGAAATATGTGACGTGGAATAACGTTAGAATTGCTTAAAAACTATTCACGCGTGTCCCACTTTCTTCGGAAACAAGGAAATGGTTTTTCGGAGAACTATGTGGCGTATAATTTACGTAGACTAACGATCACCTGCCGAATAGAAATTACTAGTACTCAAAATCGCTGTACACGAAATAAATGTTACTTTAAAAATTATGCAGAGCTCGCGAAGAATAAAACTATTGGTATCTGTTCGTAAATTTATTATATACTGCACACGAACGCTATTCTTTTCTGGCTTGTAATGCTTCAGAAAAGATCCGATAGATGGCGTGCACAACATGTCAAAGCGAGGTCTGAGCCGCTTGATTTGCTCAATAGATCGCGTCTTTTTGTAGTTGACTGTTACTCTATTACTGGCTCGTAACGATGCGAATTTGAAATATATTTCGTCAAATTATTAGAAAAAATAATTCAACATTATTATGCAATATTTCTGTGTGCTTCTGGAATTAATATCAAGCACGTAAGGAAAGCGGGGTTGGAGAGTGGTGATAATACATGAAAAAAGGTTTTGAAATTGTGTTTTATTTGGATATAGATCGTTTTAATGTGCCTTTCATTTTGAACACCTATACATTTCTACTTTAGCACGAAGTTTAGTTTCTAACACTAAAAACCGCTGTTTTATGACAAAATAAAATAAAATGTATTAATTAATCTAGGAACTCTTTCTTATCGCATATTTTCTGTTTCTTATCGCATATTTTCTGTTTATTATCGCATATTTTCTGTTTCTTATCGCGTATTTTCTGCTTGTCTAATGTGCGTCGGCAGTGCACTTAGAATAGCCAACGTAATATTAACTTTTGTTCGCTCATGCATCAGCTGATACAGGATATTTTAAATGGCACGTTGTTTGTTTGGAATACGTTCATTTGCCACTCACTGACTGTCAGAATCTGGCCAACTTATATGAGACAGACAATAACAGTAAAACTAAATGGAAAACTTGCTGTGAGTAATACTGGTAGATAGTTAAGAAAAGTAGTGCAATGTGTAAATTTTATATTAAAAATGAATGGTATTTTAATTACTGACAGTTTAAATAACTATCCTACTGTTTCCACATGCATACTTAGACCTACATACTGAAGTTAGAACAGCCACAATAGTAACATTTGTGTTTCTAGCAGTTCAACAGCATTACTTGATCGAACCATAGTACTATTCATTTGACTCATAACAGTATTAATTTGTACATTTAGAGGAATGATACAGTGGACATAAAGAGCTGCATAGGCATTCAAAAGTGCTCGGTCTACCATGTGTACAACTATTTATTTTCCTTGGTTTCAGAACCATCTCTAAAAATGTGTTCAGATTGCACATTTTTTTGGTCTCGATTAAATTTGGTGGCTTTCGGATAAACACTGAGAAATTGAACAGCTAAAAATAGTGTTAGCTACAGGTTTGGGCATGTGTGTGCGTCTATATATATATGTATGTGTGTGTGTTTTTAGTAGAAATTTTGTTTTATTCTTATTTTAGTGTGAAATGTTATATAATGATTTATTAGTTACCCTTAAATAATGAATACTCTCTATTACAGACACAATAAAACTTTCAACTCACGCAGTACTGTTGTTAGAGTTGTGAGGCATCGTGGAAATGTAACACCTGTGTTCCATCTTTGTAACACTGCACTATATGTATTTGCGAAACATATTCGCAACCGTCTCAACAACATACGTCTTTCATCCATATACAAAAGACTATTGACATACATATACACACTTGTAAATTAAGTTACCCATTATACACTAGACAAGTTTACAACAGTGAACAGTGTGCCAACTTATGAAAATAATCCCTGCCACAGTGCGGGTTGTTTAAACATAAAAACACTACTATTGTGATGGCATAGCATCTTACACCACTTCCCCTTGCTCTGTCATCAGTAAATCAATGTAAACACTCAATAGAGTCTACTGCTAAATGAAAGACATAACACTCAAAATAAAACATAAAAGGATAATTAATTTGCACTGCTACAATACAGGATGAACTCAAAACAGATGCATTGCCTTGACAAAACGTAACCTTCGTGAACATATCTGCTAAGTTCTCGTTGCTCGGAACATACTCAAAATTTATAATTTCCTTTTCAACATAATCCCTATAGAATTAGCACTTAATATCAAAATACTTGGACAATTCTGTGTTACAGCTGTTTTATGTAAACTTAATGACACCCTGATTATCACACTTTATAATGAACGACTTTGGTAGAAACTTTGTTTGACCTAATTCAGTAACAATGTGCTTCAACCACAATGCTCCCTTTATATATAGTTTCCCAACTGACTGGTGCATTTGCCATTGTCGCCACGTAATCACTCGCCGACTTCCTATCTCTTCCATTTGCAAAGTTTGAATCGCAAAACAACTCAACATGGTCACCAGTAGAAACAAAGGTTAACTTCAGGTTTTGAGTTTTCTTCAGGCACAGCATAATGTGTTTCACATCTTGCCAGTCCCTTTTTGTGGAGTCACAACTCTTCTGACTTACTGTACATACTGCATATTCAATGTCTAACCTGGTAGTTGTGGATAAGTACAATAACGAACTCACTGCCTCCCTGTACAAATATGCGACATATTTCTCATCCCCAGATGAATTTCCATCGTCCTTACTAATTTCCAAAGGAGCTGATCTATTTCCATCTTCTAGTTTGCACTCCCTTAGTATTAGCTTAATGTAATCAGTCCGGTTGACGGACATTACCCCGTTACAGTACTCTACATTCATAGAAAGAAAATGGGTCATATTCCCTAGCTTTCTGATCTCTAACTTCAAAACTAGTTCTTCCTTGAACCACTCTACATGTTCCCTTTTTCCCCAACATTCTAGATCATCAACATAAATCCCAATGAACAGATCCTTGTTTTCATGGGTCTTTCACAAGTCTTTTCAGTTCCAAATCCTTTAACACTGTGTTTAAGGTTCCATGCCATCCCCTCCCGCTTTGCTTCAATCCGTACAGACTTTTCGGAAGTTTACACTCTCTTGTCGTCGACCTAAAAGTGTTTTGGCTGAACCATGTAAATCTCTTAACTTAGATCACTGTGCAGATTAGCTGTAGCTAAGTATATCAATATGTTCCTGAACTCACCCGTTTAGCACTATTAGGGCCATCATAAACATGATGGTTTTTATTTTGATCACAGGTGCATAGGTATCATGAAAGGCAATTCCCTGCACTTGAGCAAACCCCTGTGCCACCAATATTGCTTTAAATCTACTGAGAGTACCATCTGGGTTCTTTTTCAGTTTCAGAACACACTTACTGCCTAGTACAGTCCTGTCAAGAGGTCTGTCAACCAATACATCAGTGCCCTTACTCTGGATACTCTAGTTCAGTTTTCATTCAATCACACCATTAATCTGCATATTCCCCTTTCAGGGCCTCGGTTACACAAATAGGCTCTTCAACATAATCTGCTGTGTACACAGAAAGATTGCAACATGAACAAGATTTTTCTCCATCCAATGCCTTTCTAATCCGAGCACTCCGCCTAGGTTGTACATCTTCATGTACGTTCTCAACAGTCCAAATTTCAACATTTTCAGTCTCGTCATTTTCTTCCCTTCAACCACCATGTCCCTCAGCACAAACAAACTCACTACACTCATCATCAGTCTCGACAGGTTCAACTCAATTACTAGAATCACAAGCAAATACATAATTTTTGACAGTTCTAGGGCAATCTAATTTTCTCAGTGGAAACACACTCTCTTCAAACCTCAAATGCAGCTTAATCACTACTTTCTTCGTACTCAGCTTGTGCAATCGAAAACCCTTTACATTACTTTTGTAACTAAGGAACACACACTCTACAGCCCTTGGTTTAAACTTTCCATTTTTCTGAGCTAGCCAGGCTGTACATCCAAACACTCGCAATTTAGACAGTTCTTTGTCTAAACTTTCTCTTTTCCACAATGCAAGAGGTAGCTGATAGTCAATTGATGTGGATGTCAATCGACTACGTCAATCGACCACGTCAATTGACGTGGATTATAAAACATGCTATGCTGGCAGCTTCACACCAAAACCCTTCTCTCAAACCTGATTGCAACAGTAAGCATCTAGTCACATCATCAATAGCCATATTGTAACTCTCAGCCACTCCATTCTGTTGGGGGGAGAAGGCTACAGTTTTCCTATGGGCGATACCAATTTCACAAAGGGAAACTTTCGAAATTCCTTCTCACAGTATTCACCTCCCCACTCAGTTTGGAAACTCTTCAATTTCAGCCTCATTCTTCAAGAATTTCACAGTTGCAAATCTGGAATAATCATCAATAAAACGCATCATATATGATGCACCACCATTTTATTTTGTCGGAGAAGACATTAAGTCACTGTGAACTAGCTCTAGTGGTTGGGTAGTCTTAAGTTACTCTGAGCCATCTTACCCTGAACACAAACAGAACAGTCACTTCGATAATCTAAACCATCAAGGCCAGGGATCCTTTCTATAGTGTCTGCATGGAAGTGGCCAAGTCGTTGGTACCACACACTGGCTGCCATTAATGCCACAGTTTCAATCTCCCCTTGTACCTTAATTTCACCCTTTCCTAGAGGTACATGTCCTCGACTAGGGGTGAACTCTGTAAACCATTCTCTGCAAGAGGCCATGTGCTCTATAGCAGATGAGTCTAGAAACCACTGATTACACTTCTTGCTAGCCATTAATGCAAACATGCTAACACACCCAATTGCTTTCCCTTTTTGAACATTGTTTTTGCCCTCATCACGCTTCCCATCTTTTCCCCATTACTATTATTACTTTTTTGATACATTCTTTGGCCCAATGTCCAAACTCATTACAGTGAAAACATTGGACTTCAGGGCAAAATTTACTAATATGCCCAGGCTTCTTGCACTTGAAGCAGTTACGATCACTTCCTTTGTTGACCACATTCTGCGAGCTCCTTGCTTCAGAATTATTTCTCGTGGACTGCGTCCTCTCGTTTCCTGTGGATGCTAGCTAGGACAACTTGATTGTGTTCTCCACTGGGAGCCGCCTGTTGCTGTTGTCGTTCCTCGTGCAGCAGCCTCTTAGGCCCGTTCTACAATGCACGGATCACGGATACGTAAGAAAACGTACTCAGAAACGCAAGTGGAACAAGCCGACGATTCGGGATGAATTTAAACCATTCTACAGTACGAAGAAACGTACAGTCTTGCAACTTACGAAAACAAAAATACTCAGCTGTTGCAAATTACTGTGTATATATCACAATGGCCACAAAAAGAATTTCAACAAACCAAATACGCGATTCCTATTGGCTACATGGATTCACAGACATGGAAGTTTTGGGAGATGCCGAGCTTTCTTACGTGTATCCGTACGTTACCCGCGTCCACATGCATGTCATTGAGTGTGTTACGCATCCGCTTCCGTGATCCATATCCGCGTGCAAGTCATTGTAGAATGCGCCTTAATCATCCTCGTTGTGAGGTTAGGTTCCCTCAGAAGGTTCTGCACAAACACTTCACACACATCTGCGGGGACTCTGCTGAGCAGTAAATTTGCAATAATTTCGTCATCGAAGTTTATCCCGCCTTTAGCCACTTTCTTGTTCAATCTTTGTATCAATGCAGTATACTCTTGCTTTGTCATGTCCGCCATTTTGGTAACGAGCGCCATTTCCTTCATGCGTTGGAGAGCATGAAATTCCTCCAATACTTTCCAGGCTAGTTTCGCTCTTTCATAATCATCGATGTGCAATAAGAAATTGTCCCCCACCGATTGGCAAAGCACAGACAAAGCTTTCCGATTCAATATTGCTTGGTCGGTGTTCAGCATTCCGGCGTCAACATAACCTGGTTCGATTGCAACCCAGCAGTTTTTATCTATCATATGCGCCTTCACGCGGAGTTTCTAGGAGAAATAATTACCAGTTATTAATTTTGGACAATTCTTCAAGTCTCTGTCATCCTTACCCTCCGTCATGATGTTTACAATCACTTCAAACACGTTCACAATCTCCACTCGATGATCCCAATCATTTTCTCAGTCCACAATCAGCCTGGGCCCATAACCTGTTGTTATGAGATATAACACCTTTCATCTTTGTAACCCTACAATATATTTGCGAAACATATTCGCGAGCATCGCCGCCTCGACAACATACTTCATTCATCCATAGATAAAAGACTACTGACATACATGTATTTTTTTTTAAAGACGTTATATTGGCGAATGGATTGCGCCCACGGTCAACATCGACGATTCCAAACGAAACACAAAAAAGACAAAATCTTCTAAGACGAAATATCCAAAAATCTAATGTCAATTTAACTCACGAAAGCTGTCAAAACGGCACAAACACAAAATGATGCTGCTACCCGAGGTCCAAAAAACCGAACCGTCACCGACGGTAGCTACAGAAGGTCTATATACATATACACACTCGTAAGTTATAATACACTGCATATTATAACAACGAAAGGTAGACAATTTTACAACATTGTGCCAACTTGTGAAAATATTCCCTGCCACAGTGCGGATTGTTTAAACATTATACAAACACTACTTTACTGATGGCATAGCATCTTACAGCAAGTACAACACAGAGTTTGAAGAAAACAATTTGGTTTCCTTAACATTAAATTATAAACAGTTACATTTCACAAATTTATACAACAATAAACTATTTTCTAATATATTTTTTTAACACCTTCAGATTGTCCTGGGAATACTAATCAGTTTCCACTATTCTTGTAGAAACATCCTATTACTCCCGTACAAATGTGACACAGTACAGTTTCCAGGCATCTCACCAATGCATGTATAGCCACTTTATGGTCAGCATTTATCTCAGATCAGTACTCGCAATTCATATTTAACTCTTTACTAGAGACTTGCTTCAGAGAGTTACACCATATGTGACATTTATAATTGCAAAAAGGGGAGAAAGGTTTCCCAAAGTGTCCTGTTTGGGCACTTCTCATGAGATCTAAGTCCATTACACGAGACACTAGCAGCAGGGTCGTACAGAGCGAAGGTAGGCCGCATGAATGAAATTGTGCAGTCTCCCATCTCATCTCCCCATTGAAAAATGACAAGATGTTTATTTTTGGGCTTTTTCTATGAACAGTGATATAAGTTTGTCGTGACTGTTGCAACTGTTGATGTTAATTGGGTCATGTGTCCAGCACAGACAATGGTTTTTATGTTTTTAATTTTGTAAACTGACTCTTCTGGGCGACTTGTAGGCCTGTGACTTGTGGATCCAGTCGTGTGTATTCTAATTATGAAAAATTATGAGATCTACCTATGTTAAAAGTTACTTGCGAAACCCCTGGCATACTCTCTCAGTAATGGTAAGTAGATAATAGGGAGTCTTTTGTTTCTACCAATGACAGAATGTTTTCTGTGAGTATGTACATGGATCTCACTGTATTTGTGTAATAGTGTTAGTACTGCACTTGCAACTGATTAATTCATCACAGTTTTGTGATTGAACAATCAATGCGTCTCATTGAGCTCTTTTTGAATAATATAAACTTTCTTTGGTATAATGATGTAGAGTATTTGTCAACAGGTTTGTCCCAGAGTCAGTACGGTGGTTACTGACAAACAAGAAAAACAAAGAAGCTTCCAGCATCATCGAAAAAGCTGCGAGGACCAATGGAGTTAAGCTGTCGGAGAGACTACTATCTCAGTTCAACAGCAGTAATCAGGTGACCTTTTCCTCTGCACTCTTTGTATTAAGGCTTCGTCTTGCTGGTGCATGAAGTGCATTGCAGAGGTTTGGTAGAAAACACATGACTCCAATGGTTGGATACTTTGTAGTGGTGTCTGAAAACAAAAAGCATTTAAGAAATGTTTTGTGCCCAAAGACAAGTTTCAAGCTCTCATTTCAACCTAAAGGTATGTTTTTATGGGCCTGAAAGTGGCTAGTATGAGTATTTTAGGAATTTTATTTTTAGGATCATCTACTAAGTTTTCTATAAAGAAGTTTTAGAATTGTCTTTAAACATGCACTATTCTTTTATCTTTATTGGTGTGCCATATATATATAGGGTCATCACTTACGGTTGCGTTCAGGCAGGTGCCGATGGAAATGTACTACACACCAATTAAGTGCCTTGCATGTAGAGGTGTTTAGGAAAGTGGCGAGTGAGCAAAAGTCAGCCTTAGAGCTCATGTGTATTAAGACCTCGGATGTTCAAAATAGTTGCAGGTAGGCATAACCCTTAAGTCTCAGTAACTGAATATACATAATGGTAGTAGATTCTGGGATGAATTTCCATCTTCCTTTGTTCCTGTAAAATTATGCTGTTGTAGACTTAACTGTAATGTTTTTTTACTAATTACAACCATCTTGTAGTTATCACATTGATGTATAGCAGTAACCAACTTGTCTGACAGACAAGCAATGGTCTATAAAAAGAATTAAAAGTAGTTTTAAAATACAATTTTTTTTCATGATGCTGAGCACTAAATTGTAATATAAAATGAATACTTCAGCAGCAAAACTGGTGTCCTAACATTGGTAGTGAATAATTTGGGTGACCAAATGGAATCTTCAATATAGTGGTCATCAAAATAGAAGTGTGATATAGGGAGGAGCCATCATTTTCCCAACCCTCTCTTTTTTTCCATCAAAACATCTGTTGGGCCAGCTCTGAACAGAATGCTAAATTGTAATATGTAAGATACATAAAATTACATGGTTTCTTGATTAATTCGTTAGCACAAGGCATCGTGCAAGTCACAAGCTCTGGATATGTTGTGTGTCGTGCTAGTGAAGACAGTTTGATCTTTCCAACAGTAATTTTATGTTTAATTTCTGAGCCTTCATAAGTTTTGTCTGCACAACATCATCTGTAGCTGTGATCACTGACTTGTTGTTCTCTGGTGGCAAGGAACTCAGGCTGGGGATGGATGGTTCACACCTCAGCTCCAGAATGGCTTAAGTTATTAATGCAAATTATCCCAATGGTTTGGAGCTAACTATAATCAGGAGATTCTATAGTATTTAGCCATTATGTAAATTACATGTGGCATAAAAGTTATAACATTAAAATTAATTTTTTTACTGCCCAAGTTTGCTTGAAGTGTGTGTACCTTTTAAATATGTAATTCAAATAGCTACAGTGGCCTTAATCACTGATCATTCTGGCAATTCCTTGCAGTAATGTTTGTCATGCACATTTCCTTGCAGGAGAAGCTGTAAGCTATGCAAGCAATTTATTTGAAATTCTTCGAATCAGCTGTTGCATCAAGTACACAATATTGTTACCTTCAGTTATCAAGCAGGGTTCATGGTAACTCATGTTTTCAGGAAGAGAACCCTGGAGGTCGCATCTCCCCCAGCAAAGAGAAGCAGGTGCTAGGCACGTGGCAGAGCATCTGCCTCGTCTGCAAGAACAGAAATCTGCTGCTGCGGTCCTTCAACTTGTTCTATATATGGTAAGCTTATTTGTAATAACTAGTGCATCATCTGACTGTCAGAAGATGCAGTGCTGTACTCTCAGCATCCATTGGTATATTTGTGCAACTCATCAAGCAGCAGAGAAAGCATAAAAAAAATGGGTGTACAGTTTTGTTAACCACTTCGACCTCAACTTTCTTTGCCAAGACACATTTCTCAAATGTAAACCTACACTTACAAATTTTTAAATGTTCAGTGATTATTGCATATAGATAGAACAGCAAGACTGAGAACGACACAGACAAATCTGCATGGGTAGTAGAGGGTGCAACGTGTAGGAACTTTCATTATAAACCTGACGTAAGAAATACCTTGTTCAGTGTCAATAGATGAACTCAAAATATTAGTAAGATGGTTGGAAAAAGTGATAAGTATAAAAATAAATAGAATCACTTTTTCCAGACTCACATATTACGTAATAGCTAGCCTCCCATTAGTGCACATCTTGGGCCAATCATAGACCACTTTGTCAGATGCCTCAATCACAGACGAGCTTACCTCCCATTGGTTGCACACATTTAGGTCAATGCCCTACTTATAAGGGCATTTTTTATCTTCTGTCACCAGGTGGTCAGGGTAGTAGGAAAAGTGGCGTCTCTGAATACACAACATTTTATGGAAAGTAAGACAAAATGTGTTAAATAAACCACAACACATGGCACTCGTGAAGGGCCGTATGGGCGATGTTGACACACCAACTAAGGAAGGTAGCCTTGCTAGCCAACACACTAGCGACTACCTTCCAATCACACTAAGGCCCCTCCGACCCAGGCCACATCTAGTACACTGAACGACAACTCGAGGCCCTCTTCTCCAAAGTCCCATGACTGATGCCTGTCCTAACCAATGGCGTGGAAATTAAACACATTATACGACACTTAAACCCACCAAGGCCCCATGATATGATGGCATACAATCCATAGCATTTAAACACATGCCACAATCAACATTTAACACAAAAGCCGAGTGCATGAATGGCATATTGCACACTAATTATTCCCCACAGCAGTTGAAGTGTGCACATGTAATTTTATTCCCTAAACCAGTAATGAATGCTACATTCCCACAGAACCACAGGCCTACTTAGCAGAGTGTGTACAGCTAAGGTGTATGTAAACATACATTATCCAACACGATACTCTACCAAATGAACAGTTTGGTTTCCACCTCAGTCACTCTGCGATGCAGAAATTAGCCCACGTCGTAAAACACAAGGATTTGACTACCGCAGGCACACAGGAGCTGTCTTCTTCGACATAAAAAAGGCTTTTGACAGGGTATGGAATGCTGGTCTAATGCATAAACTACACAAGCCTTGCGTGCCAGACTGCTACATATGCTTAACACACAGTTACATAATTGAGCATATATTTGTAGTCGCACCACCTGAAGAAGAGTCGGGCCTTACCCCCATACATGCAGGGGCACCACAAGGCTCACTTGTATGCCCAGTACTTTTCAACGTATGCATCTATGACATGCCCACCACTCCCATAACACAACTTTCTTGCTTAGCAGATGACACAGTCATGTTCGCAACATCCTGGCAAGCCTCAGTTGCTGTGAAAAAAATTCAGAATTCACTAACCAAAATTAATGTAGGTAAATTATGTTATGTTATGTTTGCACGGTGAACAATCCTGCCAAACTTAATTTCACTGACACTATTTGGTTCACCTATTCTCTATTGCAACCAAGTTACCTATATGGGAGTTATGCTAGACTTAAAATTAACTTGGAAAGGCTGCACTAATGCCAAAATCAGGCAAGCCAATGGGTGCTTGGTGCAGATAAATCCATTACTGAACAATAGCCACCATTTTTCCACAAAAACCAGGGTTACATTGCACTCAGCACTCATCATACCCATACTATCATATACAGTTCCAGCATGGGTTATTCTGCAAAATTCCCATCTGGCCATTCCAGATTCTCCAAAATAAGGCACTAAGATGGGCTGTGGGAGCGCCATGCTACATTTCCATTGCCCAATTATACGCCGAGCTGGATTATCCCATATTCAACAAACATATTAAACACTGGTGAGCAAGTTCTACAAAACTGCGGCCAAGAGCACTAATCCCCTCGTGTCCTCCCTGGGGAACTATAAACATGAGTTGCACTGGAAATATGAGAGACCCACAATCCCAAAATCCTGGACGTCAATAGTGGGAAGGACCGACCAAACCTGCCTCGCTGCCGCAGATGCAAGGACGAACAATACCAATGGCACAAAATGTGCCCGAACTGGGCAAGTGAACCACAGGGAAACGACAAAGCGGCCCCCCCTCCCCTCCATCGTTGTCGCGACCGGAACTCCCGAAACTACCAATAACAGACAGATCCACCATTACCTAGGTCAGATTAGCTCCACCAGGGATCAGCCTATCAGAATATCCATACGCTTGGATAAGTGGAATATTGTCGCCTTTATCGATACGGCCACGTCGTATAACCTCATGCGGGCGGAGTTAATAGGCCAACAGCTTATCACCGACGGAATAAGAGAGGATCTGATTCTAGGGGTGCCGTGGTTTAGACAACACAATACCATTATTGAAATCTCCATGGACCGCATTCATTTCGGTTTTACCGAACGGCGAACGGTGTACAACCTAGGGCATCCCAGAGAAAACGGCGTACAATCTGTCCAACTAGACACGTTCGACCACGCCATATCCTCAGAACATAGGGATGCTATACAGCGAGTCCTGACCGAACGACGGGACATATTTGCAGTGCAGAACACGCGATACCACTCAGTGAAGTTGAACCCCTCTGGTCCGTCCCCTGTGATTATGATCCTTATCACCTGAGGATCATTAATCAACAAATCGAGGAAATGATTAGGGATGGGGTAATAGAACCCTCGGAAAGCAATTACAACTCTGCTATCACTCTGGCACCCAAGAAAGACGGGAGCTGGAGGTTCTGTGTGGACTTCCGCCGGCTCAATCAAGTTACTGAAAGTGCGCCCCCGCTCTTAATCAGTGTGAACTCTGTACTAAACATGTTAGGGGACGCCAAACTTTTATCTTCCCTTGACCTGAGAAGCTGCTATTGGCAAGTACCAGTACGACCCGAAGACCGTCACAAGACCGCATTCGCGGCCCCCGACGGCCGCCATTTTCAATTTAGCGCCATGCCCTTTAAGCTGAAATGCGCCCCCTCCACCTTCCAAAGCATGATGGTCCGCGTCCTGGATTGTCTGGTAGGGGAGTGTACGATTATATACCTAGACGATGTTGTGATCTGATCAAAAATATGGGAAGAACACATACAACACCTCTCTATCGTCTTGGAGCGACTGGCTGTCAATGGGTTAACATGTGCCAACCAAAAATGTCATATAGGGAAAACATATCTTCAATACCTGGGCCACATGGTCGACGCCGAGGGTATCCAGCCCAACTACGAACAATTGAGGCTTATTCAAGACTATCCTACACCCAACATGCGCAAATGTTTGCGAAAAATTTTTGGGCTAATAAACTGGTTAAGGCGCTACATACAAGACTTCGCCACGATAACGGCCCCACTAACCGTCCTGTTGTCAACACAACAGCTTTTATAATGGAAGGACGACGCCCAAACCGCGTTCAAAGAAATCAAACACATATTCCAACAGTGCGACAAACTCCCGTTTAGACCCCAAGAGGCATTTATATCTGCAAACAGATGCCAGTCAAGAGGGACTTAACGCCTGTCTATTTCAATACGATGATGACGGGGAATGCAGAGTCATATACTACAGTAGCTCGAAGATTGCCTCCCTCGAATGCAACTAAGACGTGAACGAGAGAGAATGCTTGGCTATTGTATGGGCACTAAAACACTAGCGCCAACACCAGAGTCCCAACGATTCACATTGAGTACAGACACTCGCTGCTTTATGTGGCTGCATAACATGCGCACTGTCCGCAACAAACTCGCGGTGGTCCATGTTATTACAGGCCTATGATTTCGTGGTGGAACACGTTCCAGGCGAAGAAAACCAACTAGCCGACACCCTTTCCCGTGCACCCTGTACAAACGAAATAGCACATGATGAAGACGAGTGGGAAGTCCTATTCCTGCCAGACAGTCCACCGGTTGCCCGGCTACAGCACATCACCGTAGGCACGAGTAATGCCACCCAAGACCTAACAACTGTTGCGGTATACGAACGAGTACTCGCAGCACAACAGCTGTCCACATATATCGCAGAGCACCGGGCGCAGTGTGCCAGAGAATAGCTAGCCAACTGGCGCGCGGTTGATAACCGCCTGGAGACCTGTCCCGCAGGGGAAGAGGGGAACTGGCGAACGTATGTCCCCGAGGAGGGACGAACGTTCGTCCTGGAACACTCGCAAGCCAGCCGCCTGGCGGGACACCCGGGAGCCACTCAAACCAAGTGGAACATACTAGTCCACTATTTCTAGCCAGGGTTCACCCTACAAGTGCGGGAATTTATGTGTGTCTGCGAAACATGTAACCTCCTGAAAACGTACTGCGCCAATGGCGTTTCTCAACAGCAACCCCACGTACCAGAGAAACCCCTCGTAACCATCGCCTTGGACCTGATGGGACCATATCCCCGTGCCCCAAAAGGGAACAGATTTTCGTTGGAGGTGACAGATTTGTGCACCAGGTGGTGCGAGTTCACGCCAAAAAAACCTAGCGGGAGCATTGCAGAATAATTTCTTCGCCCGCTGGGGTTACCCAAAGGTAATCATCTCCGACAACAGACCGCAGTTCAAGGGAAAGCGATGGCGGGAACTCTGCACCAAGTGGCAGGCAGTACACCACACAATGGCGGTGTACCACACCCACGCGAATCCCACAGAACGAAGGAACCAAGAGTTCAAGGTACTGTCCCGGCTTCGCGTGGGGGATGACCACACTACCTGGGCCACCCACATCCCAGAGATACTGTTCTGCCTGAGAAACCAACAGAACGAAGCCACGGGCCACTCGCCTGCAGAATTACTATACGGAGTTGGTCTGGCATGACCCGGGAAATATACATATCAACAACCGACCATGAACGCAGGACCCTCAGAAACGGAGACACGAGAATGACACTGCTGGCAGAGGTTCTAACATGCCAGTGAACGACAGGAACAGTACGTCCAACAGTGGCTGCCAGAATCCACACGGCCCCCGAAAGAGCTGCAAATTGCAAAACATGTCTACGTGCGAGAACACCAGCAGTCGCCTGCCAGTACTAATTTCTGCGCAGGGTTCGCCCCCCTGCTAGAGTGGACCCCAAACAGTGGTACGAAGGGCGGGGAAGACCGACTACATCATCCAGATGAGTGCGCGAAAATTCCATCGTGACGATCTACGGACAGTGTCGGGGGCGCTGACACCGGGATGGCAATCCGTGTGGCCCGCGGAAAACACGCACATCGTGCGACCCGATGTGTGTCCGCATCGTTCACTTGGGAACGAAGTTATGACCCGATACCGAGTGATCCAACCAAGTGCCTGTGGTGTCCCTAGAGAGATCTGTGTAATTAGGACAGGAATCAAGTGTTAGAAGATCTATTAAATAGCATTATAATTTATCGCCCACTGCCACACCCACACGCACACAGTCTGCATCTTGCTGTCATTTAACCGTCAACACAACGCTGTGTATGACGCAACTGCCAACCTCCAACATTCTCCACTAAGCACCAAGACACAATACCCTAAGACATAGCATAATGCCAAACTGAATAGCAGCTGATATTTTTGCTCATGGAGGTATTACACCATATTATGTATATTTCACTCACGGGTGACTTTTTTTGTTTAATGAGTCACTATAGTTGTGCACATTCACCATATGCAGTATACCATAACTTTGCACCCAAGATAAGTTGCATTTCTTAGTACATTGCACATCTGTGGGTTTGTTATATTTTAGGCAATATGATGCACAACATTTGTGTGACTGTGATAAAAACTAAAAGAAACAATTAATTTATGAATTAAGTGCTTTTGTTGAGAACACATATTTTATTTGGCAAATAGCAATATTTTAATTTTTTTTTTTTTTTTTATCTTAACAACATAATTCCTTGAAATTTTAAAAATATAGCTTATTATATGTTCTGCCTTTACTATCAGTCGAACATAAGTCGAACATATTGGTAAAAACATAACTGTAATACTTATTATATTTGTATTTATTACACATTTTCCCAAGTTTACTTTGCCTGCTGAAAGGCAGAGGATGACTTCCATAACAATTTTAATTAACATACACTTTGACATACTTCATCATATTACCTCTGGAGTAGAAGACCGTTTCATCCCGAACAATCAGTTGACACTCAACCAGTCGACCCGCAAGGGGGGTTGTCAACTAGGGAGTCGGAATGAACCTATCATCGACTTAACGGATCTAGTCAGCCCAGTCGTACAATTGCGTTCCTGACCGCATGGTGCATATCACCAGGAGGGTGCTTATACGACACAACAAAACAGTAAATGTGTGTGACAGTCCCAAAAAAATATGCCCCACCAGACACCATGTATTAGTCATTTGACATTTAATCATGTACTGACTGTGTAATTGTGTGTACTAAAACCAAACATGCCAATTCAGAAATTCATCTTTGTTACCTGAAGTGCTTGTGCCATAGTTACGTGCATAATTTCAGTGTCATTTTATTGTATTTGTGAGGGTTTTTCATGTACTAACAATTATGCAAACACAGTTCTAAGGTGATGTCAAAGTAGCAAACTGACTGCACCTCTTGGGGCAGAATGAACCCGCCCATCTTCCTCAAAGATGGGAGTATGAGAATACTTGCTTTTTAATCAAATACTAAACTACTTGTTTCTATTATGTGCAAACCGCCTTTCCAAGGTAAATAATGTACCAACTCCAATGTGCTCTAAGAGCCTTATTTCGCTCATGTCAGTATTTTCATACATATATTTTTGTAAGCCACCTCTCTTATGACTGTAACGTCCAGGAGCATAACTTCACCTTGATTCCATTGTTCACTCTAAGAGACATTTAGGTCCAAGTCCGCATAACTTGTGTAGTATTATTAGTGTTCAGCAAATGAGACTAATAAACACATCTCCACCCAAACTTTGTTATTTGTTGAATGTGGCCGGTTCTCTGCCATTCCAGGGACTGGCCCTTAAAACCAGCTGTGTTATATGTACATAAATATTTTCAGTGTCGTTACATAACAGTTCTTTCTGTGTATCTTAAGGCGTCTTAGAGTGACTTGCAGCCACTCTAGCTCGAACTGTTAAGGTATATATCACTATAAATAACCACGACACGTCAGAGGACTTGACCACAACTCTGAGATCTTTTGAGTACTCTCGTTATTCCAAGTACAGAGTAACTGGCACCGGGCGTCACTTCATGACATCACTGGTCACGAATCTCTACAGAACAAAACCATTTCACTTAAGTCCCGTGTACCAGAGTGCATCATTTTGTGAACCTCATACTTTCTTATATTAGTGTAACAACTCCAGCCCATAGCCTTTCAGGTTGGTGGCTGTTTCTTTTACCACACACTCCCAAAGACAAGCATGCATTTTCCACTTTTGTTGCAGGATGGCTAATGCCTTTGTTTACTATGGCCTGTCAGTGAATTCAACTGTCATCAGCGGCAACAAGTACATGAACTTCACACTGGTGTGTTTGGTGGAGATTCCCGGCTACAGCCTCGCCTGGTATGCCATGAACCGCTTTGGCAGAAGGAAGGCCCTTTGTGGGTCATTCATCCTTTGTAGTGTTACATGCCTTGCTGCTGGCTTTGTGCCCCAGGGTAAGTGTGATGGATCATCCAGCCAACAGCAACAGTATTCTACTTAGGTTACCTACCTGCTTCTCTTAATACATTTAGAATATTGAAGGAAAATTTATCTCGCAGGAATGGTGGAATGGATGATATAGCAGTAAGAAACAGTTTTGAATAGTTTTCAACAACTCAATCATCTTCATTCTTCGGTTCTGGAAGGACTATGAGAATGAAATTGTGGTCACTATGCCTATATTGCACGAGTGGTAAACACAAAATATAATGAGGCCTAACATGGCACTCATGTCATGGTGCAGGCGAAAGCCTGTTTTCCGTAACGCAGCACTACCATATTACCATCCAGCTCCTCCTTCTTGAGCTGAATACAAATTGCTGGTGTAAATGTCTCCCCACAGAGATTAGGTGGGTATCTGCTTTACATAATTCTCCTCCACATGAAAAGAAAGCCTTCAAACATAATTTTGGCTGTACTTAGTTACCTTCACCAATGTATCGCCTGATGTCAGAGGTGACATGCCATGAGAGATGGTCGAGGTAAATGGCACAAGACTTGGAATACTAATAGGCGAGGTGCCACCCAGCAAATACCCAACTAGGACGGGGAGACTTAGTCTCATAGTGTGGTTTTTCAGTGTAGCAATTTCTCTCACACTGGTAAATAGTTTGTAGGATTATGTCTGTGGCATGTACAGTGATTTAAGTTTGTACATAACTAAGCTAAGCTTCATTGTTTGGCACTCAAGCCACACTACACACTGGAATTTTGGTAGGCCTGGCTGTGTGTATGTATAGAGCAAAACATGCACGTCCAGAGCCAGGTTTTAACGTACAAATAGAACTTGAGTACACGTACATGGCTAAGCCAGCTTCATCAGGCAGCGAGTGGTGGCGCACTTCAGTCTGTTGAGCAGTGGCTGGCAAACAGTGAATCTAGTGGCCAGGAGGCGAACTAGGATGAGGCGGTGAAATGTGGTGGAGGGGTTATGTTTAAGCCAGGTGTCTGTCTAGATTTGGTGATGTATTGGGCCAGTTCTCAGCATCGCAGTTCTGCACTATTATTAGAAGGTGGCAGAGCCCTCGCCACTCTGGTTGTGAGATGCTGAGTGTGCTGCAACTGTCTTCTACTGTAGACTTATATTTACCCCAGCTAAGGCTTGTTTGGTTCCCGTTCTATGTCCATTCGTTCTCCGTCCGAGTGTGTTGGTAGTATGGCCATAGTATTCTGCATTGCAGTGAATGCTCTGCAGCTGTTAGATAAGATTTTATGACGCACAGTTGTAGTTGCCCTGGATAGAATAGGTATGATTGGTGTATCTGCTGTTGAAGGAAGTGAAAGACTGGTGCATAGCACAAAAGCCACAACGTGGGCTATTGCAAGGATGAGACCCTGGGGGNGGGGGGGGTTATATTTCCAACTATGGTATTGGGTGGCAATTTGGGGTGCACCAATTTGTTTCGAGACTGGGAGGTCGTTTGGAGTGAGTAGTGATGAGGCCAAGATCAGCAACTCTGATATCCCTCTAGTTGTTCCTTAGAGGGTATGGACAAATTCAGAATCATTTTCAACTGTGGATACATGCTTTTAGCATATTTTGTAAAATAAATGTATTTTTCAAGGTAATAATAATTCAAAAAATATTCTTAATGTATCATGAAATAAATGACAAAGTTAAACAGTACTTAAGTTTCTTTTACAATGATATTCCAAGTTTTCTTTAATGCCCGTGTTAGCTTCTTACGATAACTGAATTTGAATGTGGATAAATTTCTTAATCATAGAAATGAGGAAAATTTTTATATGGTGTTGCTGTATTCANATAACTGAATTTGAATGTGGATAAATTTCTTAATCATAGAAATGAGGAAAATTTTTATATGGTGTTGCTGTATTCATCACAATTGATTGTGTAAAATCAAATTTAGCATATAGGTAGCAACATTTATATGAATCTAACGTAACCTTGTATTATAGGTGATATAATTTGGAATTTGTCAGATAAGGAAGTCACAGGGTAAGGGTATTAAAAAAAAAAAGGCATTTGTAAACCAGATTTAATTTTTAGTTACTTGCTGCTTCATTACTGTAATACCATTTTTAATTCTCAGATGTACATACATAGGCTTGATCTTAAAACTAAAACAACAGCCCACATACATGATAAAAGACTCCAGCCATAAAGAGTGTGTAAATAACATTGACATAGAAAGGAACACCGTGAGATTTTCTGACACCATAATTTGCAGAAGCTGTGTGGGCTGTGGTGATCCTGTTCCTGGTTGGCAAGATCGGCATCACGTCATCTTTCGGCATCATCTTCGTGTACACGGCGGAGCTGTACCCCACAGTGATGCGCAGTGCAGGAGTAGGGGCCAGTTCCACTGTGGCCAGGATAGGTGCAATGGTCGCTCCTTTCGCTCCGCTGCTGGTGAGTTGATGATGCGGCCGAACATGCCTTGCAGTCTGCAACCTTGTTTTCTTTACATCTGAAGCTTGGATTATGATGAGGAACAAGAACATCTTAAAATGAAAGTAGGTAGTCGTTATGGTATGGNAAGAACATCTTAAAATGAAAGTAGGTAGTCGTTATGGTATGGTTCATGGTTGTCGAGTAAATGTCGTATAAGAAGCAAAAGGAACATGCAGTTGTGTAGAAATTGGCAAAATTTTATTTCTGATTGTGTGCACGAGGAGTTTCTGCTAATATGACTATTGGTGAATTTCTTTAGTGCTGTTTAATCATGCGTTTCCTTAGTGCAGTTTGATTAGTTTCATTGAACTTTCAATCAGACAATAATGAACATGAAGCATACATACTGAAAATTGTTTGCTTGGTATTTAGATTTTGAAATTTCCAAATGGATACAATGTAAACATTTGTTTTGCTTTCGTCCATGATTTTTTACTACTTTTCTATTTACATTAAATTATTTTGGTTTGGTTATGTTGAGAAACAGAATGTAATGAAAAGTAACCTAAATAACATCTTGCCAAGGTGCCAAAATCAAATTAGACTATAATTGGCTGAACACGAACTAGTCATCCCCATTGTAAACAACAGTTATATTCCTTTGCAACATGTAAACATGCACTCATTCAATCTCGTTTTTCATTGTAAACCAAGCTTTAAAGGAAGGGATACAGTGATTCTCCCTCCTAAACTTCTTAAAAAGTAAGGAAGATACAGGTAACACTGGAGGACAATGCCAAAACTAAATTTAAGTAACTTACAATTTTGAAGTTGCATATTTTCATATTGTACAGTAGAACCCCTATGGTTCCTTTTTAAGGGATCAAACAAAAAATGTGCATAACATGATCCTGCACCAAATTCTTGCACATAACATAAAATTTCAAGTTATACTCAATACAAGAGTGTTTGATATACTGCCAGTTAGGATGAAACCACATAAAAAAATAACTGAGAAAATAAACAAAAATATTTATAACACCTACTGTTCCCCTTTCTCTGATGCTACAATATTTGGGTATTTGAAGGATGGAAGCATTAGACGGAATGCCTCAACATCACATGTTTATAAGCAGTGTATTATGTACTTCTTGATCTAAGCACCAGTGGCATAGCGTGATAAAATGCCCATATGCCCAGTGTTCGTTCCCTTGAAAAATATGTAATATTTACGTTATAAAATTGCTTATAGTGTCATATGTAAACTTTTTGCAACATAGGCATGCAATGTTTAGCGAGCAGCAGTTGAGTTTTGCTCGTCCTGTTTCGCCACTCCCAGCACCTTTACTAAACCTGAATGAGGAGCCTTACACCGCAGCCAGTCTGTGTATCGTCAATGTACATTTATAGGAGAGGGACGGGGAACAACCAGCGCAAAATGATAACCTTTCTTCGCTGATATGGATGTGCGTAATGCCAGCGTACAGGCAGGGAGATTAACAATGAAGCCATTCCTCTGTCCCTCTAGCTTTGGTACCAGAGATGGTGGTAGTAAAGATATTCCATTTCTATTTTTCATGCGAGGTTGTATTAAAAATTCTAGCAAATGCAAAAGTTGCAGGTCAGAAATAATATTTCTTATTTTTTCACAGTGTTGGTCAAAGTAGGGAGGAATTGTAACCACTTTAACAACTCTAACTGCTTTGTTATTTTTGCTTGCAAGGTTTTATGTTTAAATTAATTAATGACATGTAAACTATTTTATTTGCAATTATTTAACAAATTAATGGTTTTGCCTTTATTGGTAATACAGAAACAAGCATTCAGAAAGGTGATTTTAATTAAGTTACTAAATAAAATATTTTGACTCCTAGTGTGTAAGCAATGTAAGTTACCTTCTATAGTGTCCACTCCTTCCCCGTCCTCAAGGCAGTGCTTCACCAGGAAAGGAGATGGTTGGTAACTTTTAACAGGAACTAGTCTGGTTGTGTGTAAGAGAGAGAGAGATAGTTTTCACGTGTTTCTATGGGCATATGTTACATTCTCCAGTCAAAAACAACTCCAATGCCTTACGTGTGCTACTGGTAATCTAGACTTAAATTGTTATAAAAATGTGAAATCAAAAGATTATTTATATCCTGAAGAACTGAAATCACAATTTTTTTTACAAATAACCAGTGTGACAGTAATTAATTTTACATATCCTGTGTGTGTTTCAGTTTGATGACATCAAGTCTGAATACTTAGTGAGTCAGGCAAATTAATGCACGTAAACAATTATAAAATTCTTGTCCACATCTTCTACTCAGACTTAACGCGATCGTATACCAGAGCTGTAATGTAATGATTATGAATTGCCCGGCGCGCCACAGCTCCGCGGTGAGCTGATGAGATTTTGGGTCGTTCGGCCGACGGCCCAGGGGTTCTCTGGTAATACACCGTCAGATATTATGAAATTGCGAGCTGTATGGCCGCTGCGCACGCCTGAAATAATAACGCACTCAAGTTTAGATGTATATATTTATTTTATTGAACACTTTGATTAAACACGTGGTGACCGCGTGGTCATATAAACACACTGCTGGATTATAATTACTTAAGGCGCGTGACGCTGCTCTCTCCTCGGTGAGATGTAACATAAAAATACTAGTTGCTTCGTGAATGATATGATGATGCGATTGCTGAGTGAGGTTGCAGCCTGAGAGGCTGGTACCGAGGTTCTTGTGAAACGAGAGACTTACCACGTCCGCTCGCGCCGAAGTGATGTTGCCTACTAGACTGAGCAATGCATCGGCTCGCGCCACCTAAGCACGGCCGACACCTGGCGGTGGAGAGATGAAACAAATGCGACTTAAAATGCTAATGAGATGTAAACATGATATACCTTATATAAACATAATTAAACACAATTTACATAATAAAACACAATTACCCTTGTATTTACATAATAAAACACCATTATATTAATATTAAATATAAGTATTGACTCGTAGCAGCCACTGCATTGCCAACTTGAAAATGTCACATGTCCCTGGCTGGCTATGTATGTGATGACTGTTTTGACACACGATAATTATGGTATACATCAATACTGAATAAATACTAAACACTAATGCACTATACTGACGAAACTATATTGGTAAATAATAATGATTAAATTGTTAAACTGAATAATTAATGACACGGTGCACTATCACACATGGACAAATACACTTGATATACACTGAACACACTATCATTCTTGCACACATGTGCGCTGGTATGGTGCATCTGGAGTGGAGGACACTACTGCGGCAGTTACAGTGGGCACAAAGGTAACCGTGAACGCCTGGTTCACGTCAGACTGTACTTTTGATACAATCAGTTTCATGTACATTTCCAGTTTTCTGTTGATGGTGTAACTGAAAACCAGGCTAGGCTTAAAACACCAGTTACCTTATGTAAACAAAGTTTCTTATTTCCCAGGAGAGAAACACTATGATCCACATTCAACTAACTTAGTGATGCATCTGCACTATCAGGTGTTCCCATTTCAAAACAATGAACCATGCCACTGCTATGCACGGGTAGCCAATAAATTGATGGTGATACCAGGCATTTCTTGTAAGCAATGTATCAGAAGAAGTGATGGATGTGTAAAACATACACTTATATAACCTGTGCAGACTCTTTTAACAGTATTATAAATTTTCGGGATATGTGGTTCATTTTCTTTCGCTTTGCCAAGCTTCATATTTTTTTTTTATCGGTATTCAAAATTAAAGTTGTGGTGGTTCGGGCATACGTTTGCAGTTTCGTTTCGAACGTCGTAGTTTTCAGTTTTCAGTAAGCGTCAGCATTATATTAGAAACTTTCAGACTGCGTCAACAAGTTTTGTACGAGAAGTTCGCTTATCTTCATCTTGACGGCGCAGTTAAGCGGGCTACGCAGTGTGGAGAGCGTGTGTGGCAGCCCACGCCATGCCCTTATCTGAGTAAGGGGGGAGGGGGGTGGCCACGAATGATAGGCAGCACAAATATTTGTGTGCATATCGCCGGGCAGTCAGTGGATAACAAGCAGTCGACACCCTTCAGCAGTAGACTCTCAGTGCTCGCCTAGGTCGCGTCGGGCTTGGTGCATAACCCCCACACCGGCAAACTTGAACTTGCTAGATTATTTCTCAGTCGGTGTGGGAGGTTGCTGCATTTGTTTTTTCTTCAGGCAAGTTTTTATAACGTAAATAATCAACAACGACTGTGGCGCTGCTCTCTAGATTGTCTGTGAACCGGTGAAACCTGTTCGTACTCGGCATACCTGAACTGTATGTGAACTGTGGCATCAAACTGTTTAAATAAAATTACAGAATAATAAACCGGAACTTGACTACATTATATGGTATTTAATTGGCGCCTCCTTTTTAAAGGGTTCGTTGCTACTACTGAGCTAGCCGAGTGGCAACTTCCAGCCGTCAATACCTTGACGTGCAGCATTACAAAAATGGCGGCTTAACTGTCTGGCTGCAATATTATAAAGCCTGCTATAACTGTGCACGTGCCACATTACAATTGTTCTAAAAGGAAGTTCCTCAGGGCTGTGCAAAATGAACAATGGATACAAGTAAAACTATAATAACTGGAGTGATTCTTCAAGGTTCCACTGCATACCAGTATTTCCTATACTGCGGTGGTCACTGTGTTTTTAGAACACTAATGGGTGTGGGTTTCGCCAGCTGGAAAATATGGGCCACAACTACATCTNCGGTGGTCACTGTGTTTTTAGAACACTAATGGGTGTGGGTTTCGCCAGCTGGAAAATATGGGCCACAACTACATCTATACACACAATATTTTTTGTCAGTATGTTAATTAAGGAAGGACTTACAAACTGAAATAAAACTAAAACTTACACACACAAAACCAGAAAACCTGTGTTTTAACTGGAATTCAAACCCAGATTCCTTTGCACTATAATCTGGTATCTTCAGGTTGGCTCTCAGCTCACAATTTAGACCAGTGTTCATGTGGACATTTAAGGAATNGCACTATAATCTGGTATCTTCAGGTTGGCTCTCAGCTCACAATTTAGACCAGTGTTCATGTGGACATTTAAGGAATGTTGAACCCAGGGTTACATTGTATTTTGCAGGATGTGTACATGGAGGCGTTGCCATTCATGCTGTTTGGGGCAGTTGCACTTCTCGCAGCATTCCTGTCCATGTTCTTCCCCGAGACACTCGGCAAGAAGCTGCCCAACACCATTGACGAGGTCAACAAGTTGTCGTGACTAGCACCGAACGAGGAAGAACTGGTGGAATTAATATCTGCTGAAAATGAGGAGGACTCAAGTTAACGTGCCTAAAGTTTCATGTTACCTGAAAGACAGACATTCAGCGTGAACTTCAATGTGTAAAGTAGACCATCAGTTACACTGCAGTATTAAATTTTTATAAGGTGTTATACATTGGCATGTAGCTTACCCCACAAAATGCGAGCAGTACTGCCACCAATTAGTGACATTGTAGTCAACTACTGGTTAATGTTAGGACAAAACTAATCTGGGCACAGCAACTTGTTTTTCCATATTACTGTTAGATGCCTTATTCGTTTAGGAACATGTCAAGAAGCAGTATTGCCAATTTCCTGAACAACATATAGTTTTGGAATGGGTTAAAATGTATAATTAATATACCAAGAGATATTAACATACTGTTTAAATGGTTCTTGTTATGTTTATATTACGGTGCTAGTAAACTGAGAGATACTGTAAATTTTAAGTTGCTAAAGTGATATTATTATCTGTAAGAAATGTGATTTAGCAATAATTAGTTTTTGCTAGGTCTAATGTACTGATATGTTTTGTTTTATCAAAGTTCTGTTGTACTTAAATATATGAAAATACCATAGTATTTTATACCCTACCTCGTATGATTTTGATTAATTTAAGTTAGTAAAACATGCTACAGACAACACACAAAGTTTAGAAAGGCAGCGATGACAGACTGAAGTTGAAGGCATAAGCTTGAATCTCCAACTTTTGCTCATAATGTGTTCCGTAATTACTCAATGCGGTTGCCAGAATAATTTGTCAATGATTCTGTGTGAAATATTTACATATGAACAAAAACTGTGTAACAAATAGAAATCTCCTGATTTTGGTGTTCGGCAAAACGGATGACTGACACATGATGGAATCTGACAACATCCCTTCAATTCCCATTGTTATAACTGTACAGCTTTCAAGTAGACTCTTCATATCTTAGTCATTTATCTGTTGTAGGACATCCAAACCACCCAACTATCAACGCAGAGATCTGAGTTCATATTTGTGTACTGTGATATTTTGTATGCTGATATTATCTAGTGGCTGTAAATATAGTCCTGGTTCTGGTATTCAGGTGTTGTTATTTATCTAGGTAAATATTTTCATTCCCTGAAATAATAGTTACAACACTTTCAAATGCATGTATTATGACTGACAAAATAATGACTAACTTCTTTTGATAATTACTAACTTATTCTATTTACTTTAAAACACATTTACGAAAAGTTTTAAAAATTGTTTTCTCTAAGTGGTATTAAAAATGGATGCAATGGCAGTATTTCTAATTGGAATCAACAATTCATCTTGTTGCCAAATAAGTACTGTAGGANATTAAAAATGGATGCAATGGCAGTATTTCTAATTGGAATCAACAATTCATCTTGTTGCCAAATAAGTACTGTAGGAACATTCAAAACCTGTATCGGGTGACTGTACTGATGTTAGGCCCAGCCATTTGTTTCTACGTATGAAGAATGGTACATATTTATCCTATTGACCATCACGTGGAAAGGCCTGTAAAAAATTGGCAGTAATTATCAACATACACAGTGGATTTTGGGAGGACAACTTCTCTCTGTTGGTGAAACATCTGACTAAGACCAGCAGGATGTCAATAAGACACTGATCACATTAAGTCTTCTGTGGTAGCCATTTTGCTCTCATTGAACATTACGCACAGAATTGTGGATAATATGGTCTGCATGCCGAAAAAATGAGAGGGGTCCAAATTTTTCAGTGCAGACAACGCAGATAACACTGAAGTGACAAGAAGCGTCCTGATTAGCTGTTGGTACAATATGCTTCATATGCTCAGCATTGACTGCGAACATGTGGATCCACCATAACATGTGAATCGCTGCCACTGAAATCTGCTCAGCCTGCTTTGCTCATAGTTGTCTGCGAACGTGTGAATCTATCTTCATAAACGGAGCGGAAATCATAGTGCCAACGTACTTAACATTACATTACAGAACATACAGTTTATTTAGCATTGGCAAAGTTTGGAAACCAATTGTACTGAGACCAACTAGGTTGAGCAGTGTGAAAACATAGATCAAACTTTTATTCCTTACTGTCTTTTATTGTGCATTCCCCGGTTCCATTTTTAATTACAATCAGTCAATTCTCAAATATCTCACAATTTTATTATGGATATTTTTTCATGGTTTTACAATGAAAAAATACGTTCAAAATAGATGCAGTTTCACACAAGTGCTGCTAACAAAACGTGATCNATTAAAAATGGATGCAATGGCAGTATTTCTAATTGGAATCAACAATTCATCTTGTTGCCAAATAAGTACTGTAGGAGCATTCAAAGCCCGTATCGGGTGACTGTACAGATGTTAAGCCCAGCCATTTGTTTCTACGTATGAAGAATGGTACATATTTGTCCTATTGACCATCACGTGGAAAGGCCTGTAAAAAATTGGCAGTAATTATCAACATACACAGTGGATTTTGGGAGGACAACTTCTCTCTGTTGGTGAAACATCTGACTAAGACCAGCAGGATGTCAATAAGACACTGATCACATTAAGTCTTCTGTGGTAGCCATTTTGCTCTCATTGAACATTACGCACAGAATTGTGGATAATATGGTCTGCATGCCGAAAAAATGAGAGGGGTCCAAATTTTTCAGTGCAGACAACGCAGATAACACTGAAGTGACAAGAAGCGTCCTGATTAGCTGTTGGTACAATATGCTTCATATGCCCAGCATTGACTGCGAACATGTGGATCCACCATAACATGTGAATCGCTGCCACTGAAATCTGCTCAGCCTGCTTTGCTCATAGTTGTCTGCGAAAGTGTGAATCTATCTTCATAAACGGAGCGGAAATCATAGTGCCAACGTACTTAACATTACATTACAGGATATACAGTTTATTTAGCATTGGCAAAGCTTGGATACCAATTGTACTGAGACCAACTAGGTTGACCAGTGTGAAAACATAGATCAAATTTTTATTTTGTACTGTCCTTTATTGTACATTTCCCCGTTCCATTTTTAATTACATAAGTCAATTCTCAAATATCTCGCAATTATATTATAGATATTTTTTCATGGTTTTACAATGAAAAAATACGTTCAAAATAGATGCAGTTTCACACAAGTGCTGCTAACAAAACGTGATCACGAGAGGGAAGTGAGCTCAACCTCACTTCCCTCTCGTGATCATTTGTTGCGCCGTATAACACCAACAGCCCCTGCCGAGCACCATGCTACAACTACTGTCAGCTACTTACCCGGTCATGTGGGCTACACTGCCCTGTGGTCCGGATGCCAGTCGCTAGGCATATGTGCTCCAGCATCACACTGAGCTGTGAAGACGTAGCATGCGAGAAGGCATCACCAGACAGAGTAGCGCCCCTGATCAGGACGTTACTACAGCCGACGTCATAGTGCTACCCGAGTGTGAGTGAGTGCAAAATGGCCCCTAAAAGCTGAGCAGTGCGTTACATTTTCAACCCCGAGTGCATTGAGTGCATGAAGCACACTACGGCAGTACCAGGCATGAGCCTCACTCATGACCTCTGCCAACAAGCCAGCATAAGTGTCAAAGTGACAGGGTGCAAGGGCATCAAATGTATTTATTGCTTGTAGTGTTTTTGTTAGTTTAGTTCATCATCAATTAGTGCAGTTATGTGTAGTGTTTTGTTAGAGTACATTACCACTTAGTGCAGGCATGAACTCAGACAGACCCACCGCAACTCAAGTCAACCCAACAAAAACATAGTCTGCTTCATTTTTATAGTAAATAATGTAAATTATAATGTATATTTGTTTTCTATTAGGAACTGTATAATTCCATTAGTTAAGGAAACTTTCCCACACAGTAATTATGTAACAGAAAATTCAGAACAACTATTTTATGTTCTAGAACATTCTCCACAGGCCTTACTCCGATGCCCCCATGTCTCTGCTCAGAGCTTGGCAGCCTTGGGATAGGCAGTCTGGCTACAGAGCCTGAAGCAGGCAGTAACGAGAGTCGGCCGTGCTCACCAGCCCCTTCTGGGACCAACAACAACCTCTCTCATCATCATGTTTCAATAGCTTTCTTTTCTAGTTTTGCAACAGAACTTTAGTTTAATGTAACCTAATTAACTTCACCGGCCCGAAAGGTGAGCCACTCTCTCTCATGCAGTCTCCACGCGCCCCACGAGTGTAACATCACTAAGTATTTCACGGGGACGTAAGCTCCTTTTGCACCGTAACGGCCATTGGCAGGCTACAGCATTAAGCCTGCTCTTCTTAGAGTCGAGGAGTGCTCTCTTGTAATCTTACCTGAAATTGAGGACTAAATCATGTAAAACTCAATTATGCCTTTTTATTTCAGGACATGCAGTATATCGGCACACAGGGATCTGGCCCCCCAACCAGCCTACCCAGGTCTTTTAGTGTTATTAATGTGTCATTTACTAAGTGTGTAATTCGTGTGTGGAGAGGCAGACAGCTACACATTTAGCCCACCTAAGTACTATCCTGCATTTAACAATAGAGTAATCGCAGTGTACTTGTGCGGGCGTGGAGGACAATGGGATCTGACCATGACGTGTGGTCAACCATCACAGCCCACTAACACTGAGCAACTGGCTAAGTATCTACGGAACTGCTCTGGACCAGTGAGTGTTTCCCGACAAAGAGAGACACAAGGTCGTTGTACACATATAAATCGCCCTCCCATTACTTGGTCCTCATAGGCCATCACTTCGCAATACATATCCCACATATCTTTAATCAATAGTAACTTTTTCATGTATGCTTATTTTGTGTACAATTCAAACTTATCAAACATGGCACAGTCGTAAATCACCCTAAGATTCTACCACAGATGTATGTTTGATGTGGTCCGCCACCTCCACACAGGTCATATCAGCCCATTGTTGTGCCGCAGCAAGCAAACCAATGTGAATCGTGCAGTGCACAGATGGCTGCATTCATGCCCTGTGCTATCACGCATGCACAATTATATGTTTGAAAATTGTGATGTGAGAAAAATTTATGTTATAAATGGAAGGAATCAAAATTTTCCTACTGAATCTAGATTTTTATGCGGGATTCTTTCATAAAATTTATCTCGCATATCATGATTCTCAAAACTCCGAAACAGTAACTATCCAGAATAGCGGATTTTCTGAAGGAAACGTCCTAAACCAACAAAAGTAGCGTTAATGGGTTCTGCACAGCTTGCCTTGTTAATATTCAGGACGGCGTAATGTTAAAATAAGTAGAACGTATTAAATAACATAGTTAAAAGCATGAGCAGTTTGCCGCTTTGTTTACGTCGGACACCATGAATTTTGGTGAAGTAATGCATTAGTAACGTGAACAAATGCGCATTGTGCCGTCACCTTATTGGCTGTGGGGTCTGTAGACGTCATCGTCACGAAATTTTACACGGAAGTTGAGATGCCATTAGTTGAAGTTGAGAAGCGACACAGTGCGGATGTGTTGTTGCGGGCGCGAGTTGTGACGTCCGAATCCGACCGATTTAAAAACTGAGAGTGCAATGACGAGTGCTTCTGTGCGTAATATTCGCCTATGTGGTGGGTGTTACTTCTTTTGTCGAGTGAGATAAGGTGTACAACAGTTGAATTGGCCGAGGACAGAGGAATTGTACCCGCTGTCTACCTATGTGAGTTAATTCATATTCTTCCAGTGTTTTTTTATGGTTCCTTTAATTCCCTAACATCCTAGATTAGACTAAATTGGTAGGTTAGTTTAAAACCCTAAAATCAGAGGTTAGTTTAAAACCCCACTATCCTAGGTTAGATTAACATCCTATAATCTTAGGTTAGATTAACACCCTACAATCCTAGGTTAGATTAAAAATGTAAAATAGTGATTCACTCATTGTGGGGTTAGGTTAGATGGGCACATATTACGAAATTAGTCATACGTTAATAACCCTAGTATATTCGTGTTCTGCGTAATTAGTAGAGTGGAAATATACAACTTTTCGGGTGGAGGGGAGGTTTACAGAAAAGCCCCTAAACTGGATATTTACACAAGTTTTTTTTTTACAGAAAAGCCGCTACTCTGGATAATTACTATTATTCTTATTTTGCTAAAATACCATTATATATACACGAGACATGGAATAACTCTGAGCCTGGCCGACCGTTACAAGTGGAATGTAAGAGAGTGAGCCATAAGGGGGGGGGGGGCGAAGCCGCAGCATAGCGATAACGCGTACTTGACACCAGCACGCCTGCAGCTACTATATAGAGTAAAAATGTAGTCCCTTTGTAGAGTCTGAAGCAGACGTAGGTATCGCGGGCACGTACATGACACAGTGAAGTACGCGCAGTACAACATTATACATTTAAATGCCTCCAGTTTTGTCAAAAATTAAAGGTAATAAACTGCACTCACAGGCGCAAGAAATGGTTTACAGTGTACTATAGTTTATGGAAAACGAAGCGAGATTGAGGGAACCATCCATTCCACTTGAGAAAGCGCAGCTGAGAACATCTACGGCGACTGTCAAAACTAAAGCGGCCCACATACATACAATATTATTGCGTAATAATCGGGTTTATGCAATAAAGTTGATCGTGTGCGGGTTATATTGAAGGGTTGTATAATATTAAAAACTTTAAATATTTATTGCGCAATATGTGAAATATTGTACCGTCTGTCTCTAGACAATATTGTGCAATACCGCGTCTGTTGCAATCAAGGTGTTGTGGAGAGCGTGTCGAAATGGTGAATAAAACAGAAGAGAAAAGTTTCATTTTGGACTTTATCGAGGTGTACCATTCTCTGCCGGCTCTGTGGGACGTTAAGTGTAAAGATTACAGTGATCGTGTAAAAAAAAGTGAACAGTATGACGTGCTACTCGAGAAATGCCGCGCACATTTCCCAAACGCCGACAAGCAATAGGTGATCAAAGAAGTGGTGCGGGTGCAGAGGATGTCGAAACGTCACTGTAGTACTTCCAAGAAATGAAGTTTCTTATGTCACTAGAAACACCAACTGCTTCGACGAGTACAATGGAGACAGTTGAGGACTCTGTTGAGAAGGGAAACGAGGATGGTGGTATAAATGATACGCCCACTCTTCCGGACGCCAGAGTAAGTAACTACTGTTTTATTTTTTTATTTATCAGTACAACATTTGGTTGGCATAGGTAGTTGTGTTTACATTACATTATGAAACAGCCTTCAATTGCCATGAAACCTAGCCTTCATTATTAAAGAAATCACAGTAACTATTTCTAATATTCTTAGCACGTTTAGGTGCATTTATGGAGGTACTTGCTTGAAGAGGTGCTATATCATTGCTAATCACGTGTCTCCATGTTCCTTGCGTTGGAAGGCCGGCTTGCAAGTCCTCATAATCTACAGAACTCCTAGTAATGTAAGTTCCTGACTGGCATTTTCGTAAATATTTATGTAAATAACAACATGCCAAGACAATCGTTTGCGCCTTTTCTGGAGACAATGCAATAGGTTTCTGAAGCACACCAAATCTGCTTACCAAAATGCTGAAGGCATTTTCCACTACACGATGTGCACAACTTAATCGATAATTGAAAATGTTTTTCTCCACACTAAATCCTGCTTGGGCATACGGTTTCGTTAAGTTGTCCGAAAGTGCAAAAGCGTCATCACCCAAGAAAACAAATGGCAACTGTTTCTGACTATTCAGCAATTGTGCAGGTTCTGGTAGTTGAACTGAATGACTTGAAAGTGCTCTCCCAAACTCAAAGTAACTGAATACACCGCCACCCGATATTTGCCCATTAATTCCCACATCAACCATTATGAACACGTAATTTGTGTTCACTACTGCCATCATTACAACACTGAAGAATTTTTTGTAGTTGTAGTAAAGTGAACCTGAATGAGGGTGTTTCTTTATTGCTATATGTTTGCCATCAACTGCTCCCAAACAGTTCGGGAAATTCCACAGATCATAGAATTCTTGCGCAATGTTTTCCATTCATCTTCTGATGTCGGCACCTGCAATGAAAAATTAATTTATTCTCGGGGCACCAGAATACTCGTGTACTATTTGTTATTTTTTGCAGGCTCAACATGGACCTCCCAAGAAGAATAAGAATGAAGATCCGACTGATGCGTTAGTAAGAATGGCTTGCAAACGCCTTCAAGAACCACCACTGCCACCCGACGACTACGATAAAATAGCTGCAGCTTGGGCAGTAGAACTCAAAAATATGGATCAACAACAGCAGATGTTCGAAAAAAAAGACTACCAGAGATATTATCTTTGAGGGACAGATGGGGACATTACACTTTCATTCAGTGGAGATTAACGCCACATGTTCGTCCACCCCATACAGTATTCACTCTGCCCCTCATATGTATAGTTCGTTTGAATCTGTGGCAGAACAACGCCCAGACAACACATGCTCTTTTTTTTTGCAAATTGTCAATAACATGAAGTTATTCTCCATTTGCTTTGAGCCACTGTTTCATAGTTTCTCTTTTTCACTGTTGTTTTTAATTATTTTTTTAGTTTTTAATAGTTTCTCTTTTTCCAAGTTCTTTCCTTCAAGTATATTATATTTATGCAACAATTCAAGTAACTGTTTTAGTATTATATGTCAAATAAACTGTTGAAGAAGAAACGTGCTTACCTTTATGTATGCCTTCAGGCTGCAGATCAGAGTTGTACATGTTTCCAGAACAATGTGGCTTATTGACTGTGGTGACAGGGCTGTTAAAAACTTAATGTCTTCATAGGTGTTCCCGGTTGCGAGGTAACGTAAAGTGATCGACAAACGCTGACTTGAAGGAATAGCTTCTCGCATAGCAGTATCTCTTGACGTGAACCACACGTTCACGAGTCCTTTTGCCCACTGACTGCCGTAGTATGTCCACACCGACAGGCTTGTGGGCACGAGTGCATTAGTGTTTATTATTTATTCAGTTTATTTCGTCAGTGTATTTGTNAAAAGTGAACAGTATGATGCGCTACTCGAGAAATACCGCGCACATTTACCAAACGCCGACAAGCAAGGGGTGATAAAAAAAATCAATTCTTTATTGACCAACTTCCGGAAAGTACTGAAGTGGATTCGTGAGGCAGAAAGAAGTGGTACGTGCGCAGAGGATGCCGAACCGTTACTGTGGTACTTCCAAGAAATAAAGTTTCTTATTTGACTAGAAACACCAACTGCTTCGACGAGTACAATGGAGACAGTTGAAGACTCGGTTGAGAAGGGAAACGAGGATGGTGATATAAATGATACGCCCACTCTTCCGGACGGCAGAGTAAGTAACTACTGGTTTATTCTATTCTTTTTTATTTTTTTTTTTNTTATTTATATTTATCAGTACAACATTTGGTTGGCATAGGTAGTTGTGTTTACATTACATTATGAAACAGCCTTCAATTGCCATGAAACCTGGCCTTCATTATTAAAGAAATCACAGTAACTATCTCTAATATTCTTAGCACGTTTAGGTGCATTTCTGGAGGTACTTGCTTAAAGAGGTGCTATGCCATTGCTAATCACATATCTCCATGTTCCTTGTGTTGGAAGGCCGGCGTGCAAGTCCTCATAATCTACAGAACTCCTAGTAATGTAAGTTCCTGACTGGCGTTTTCGTAAATAGTTGAGTAAATAACAACATACCAAGACAATCGTTTGCGCCTTTTCTGGAGACAATGCAATAGGTTTCTGAAGCACACCAAATCTGCTTACCAAAATGCTGAAGGCATTTTCCACTACACGACGTGCACGACTTAATCGATAATTGAAAATGTTTTTCTCCACACTAAATCCTGCTTGGGCATACGGTTTCATTAAGTTGTCCGAAAGTGCAAAAGCGTCATCGCCCAAGAAAACAAATGGCAACTGTTTCTAACTATTCGGCAATTGTGCAGGTTCTGGGAGTTGAACTGAATGATTTGAAAGTGCTCTCCCAAACTCAAAGTAACTGAATACACCGCCACCCGATATTTGCCCATTACTTCCCACATCAACCATTATGAACACATAATTTGTGTTCACTAATGCCATCATTATAATACTGAAGAATTTTTTGTAGTTGTAGTAAAGTGAACCTGAATGAGAGGGTTTCTTTATTGCAATATGTTCACCATCAACTGCTCCCAAACAGTTCGGGAAATTCCACAGATCCTAGAATTTTTGCGCAATTTTTTTCCATTCATCTTCTGATGTCGGTACCTGCAATGAAAAATGAATTTATTCTCGGGGCACCAGAATACTCGTGTACTATTTGTTATTTTTTGCAGGCTCAACATGGACCTCCCAAGAAGAATAAGAAAGAAGATCCGACTGATGTGTTAGTAAGAATGGCTTGCAAACGCCTTCAAGAACCACCACTGCCACCCGACGACTACGATAAAATAGCTGCAGCTTGGGCAGTAGAACTCAAAAAGATGGATCAACAACAGCAGATGTTCGAAAAAAAAGACTACCAGTGATATTATCTTTGAGGAACAGATGGGGACATTACACCGTCATTCAGCGGAGATTAACGCCACATGTTCGTCCACCCCATACAGTATTCACTCTGCCCTCATATGTGTAGTTTGTTTGAATCTGTGGCAGAACAACGCCCAGACAACACAGGCTCTTTTTTTTTTGCAAATTTTCAATAACATGAAGTTATTCTCCATTTGCTTTGAGCCACTGTTTCATAGTTTCTCTTTTTCACTGTTGTTTTTAATTATTTTTTTAGTTTTTAATAGTTTCTCTTTTTTCCAAGTTCTTTCCTTCAAGTATATTATATTTATGCAACAATTCAAGTAACTGTTTTAGTATTATATGTCAAATAAACTGTTGAAGATGAAACGTGCTTACCTTTATGTATGCCTTCAGGCTGCAGATCAGAGTTGTACATGTTTCCAGAACAATGTGGCTTATTGACTGTGGTGACGCGGCGGTTAAAAACTTAATGTCTTCGTAGGTATTCCCGGTTGCGAGGTAACGTAAAGTGATCGACAAACGCTGACTTGAAGGAATAGCTTTTCGCATAGCAGTATCTCTTCTACCAATTTTAAGAGCAACCAGACCGAGGAATTCATCAAATAATTCAGCATTCATACAAAGAAAGTTTCGAAAATTATTTGGCTCACATGTTCTCAGTTCATTGAGTAATGTTTCATGAGTGTACCTTTCTCTCTCTTGAAAGCACTGTTTCGTCCACTTCCGACCTTTCCATTTCTTCTTCTTTTTAGGTGCTTTCGCCCACAGCAATCAAAATGCAACAAAGTTCTGTATCATTCAACATTTTCATGTCACAAACACCCATCAACTGAATTTAATTCGCAATAATACTGTAAGTCTATGCCTGCTCTGCACAATCTATTGCACAACTCTTCAGTATTATCTCCACACGCTTCAATTTTATTGCACAAACCTGCTTATTGTGCAATAAGATTGTATGTCTATGGGCTACTTCAATTTTTTGTGCAATGCATTTGCACAATAATATTGTATGTGTATGGGCCGCTTTAAACTTAACCTAAAAGATGACATAATTTACCAAGGAAATGATACACCTTTAAGAATGACTTAGAAGAAGCTATGATTTAGGTGGCAAAAAAAAATCTCAGCGCCTGGTTTCAAAGTAAAAATCAGATATTCGGCAAAAACGTATAGAATATCTCAAGTGTATGCGACGATATAGAAAGGAGAAATGTACAATTATTTTCAAGGATGAGTCGTAAATTTTGCCATCGCGTGTAAAAAATAAAATGTGAAGTGAAATGTCTTCCTACGGTCTGCTAGCACCTGTGGCAAAAGGTAATCGGTTAATAATGATTCACGCAGGAGGCGAAAACTGTTTTGTCCCTAATGATCTAGCAATATGGAAGTCGCATCAGGCAACAGGGGATTATCACAAAAATATGAATAAAGAAAATTATTAAAAACCAATTAACGAGCAATTAACACCAAGTCTTCACCTGACAGTATTGTTGTGATAGATAACGCTCCCTATCACAATGTGAAGGTAAACAAAACACCTATCTCCAGCTCAACTAAGATAGAAATGCAGCAGTGGTTAGGTAAGGAAAATATTTTGTTCACTAGCGACATGCTAAAACCAACTTTGTATGACCTCATAAAGCAACACAAACCTCGGCAAGTACAGTACTCGGTAGACAGACTACTGAAAAATCATGGCCACATAGTACTTAATCTGCCCGCGTCTAGTGTAATTGACTGTATTGGCCTGTATTACGCCCCCTAGTTACATATCAGGTTAGGGCGTGTAAATTTTTTTGATTTCCTTTTTCAAAAAATGAGGGGTGTCAAAAAGTTGTATTTTGGTTAGCGATTCACAAATATATTTACATGAACTGGCAATTACATTGTTTTGCTTGGTAAATAGTTACTTCAATTTCGTGATATTTTCACGTTTCATGTAAAATTCGCAGCAAACTCTCTTCTCTCAAGAAGTGCCTTTTTATCATTATTTCTGTTTGTACTTCTGCTCTAAGGTTAAGAATATACTTATATTATACTATGACATCTGAAAAATATTTTATGCCACTCGTAAAAGTGTTTAAACTAGCAATACTCATTTGCAGCTGAGTGTCTTTTTATTAATTTTTATTAATATCATGCAAATAGCGACATTTTCTTTTCTTTCTTTTTCCAGGCACGAATAGTTTCTTCCAATTACAAAATCTGAAAATTTGGAACCATGGCTAGTAAAAGGAAGACGAGATTGGCAACTTCCACTCACATGAGTAACTTCATTGGAACTGGTCGAGAAATGCTGCCTTCCGAACTCCCAACTCTGCGTGATGTTCTAAGATATGGGCTTCTGCTAAGAGAACAGAGTGTAGAGAATGTCACAAATTACCCAGCAGCCACTCTTGCAAAGGATATTTATCCAAAAGTGCTTGAACAGTGGGAGCGAGCAAACAGTTGTTTTGTGGTGCCAATTTTAAATTCAAGAGTCACAGTCCTGAAGAAGATAGAAGAAAACTGGGAAAAGGCCAAAAACATATCACTTGGCAGAGGAAAACTGGAAGTGAAAGAGGCTTTCATAGCAACATTAGACAAGCTCTTTGACATCCTAAATTGCAAGTGTGAGATTAAGCTATGTCCAGAATTTGAGGGTCCATGTCCAGGTGGTGCCGGCTGTAAACATGAAGTGCACATCTCCTGCTCTTGTTCTAAGGATATGAAGATCTCTGTCAAAGAACTAATGTTTATTAATAGTCAAAGAGAGAAGGTTGGATCTGTTGGACAGCATCAAATTGGATTACCAGATCTACCTGAGCACAGAAGACAAATTAAAAAGCAGAAGAGGCAAGAAGATGAATTAAGAAGAATTTATGAATATAAGCTGAAAAGGAAGGAAGAATTAACATTACAACCAGATGAAGTTCTTTCCTCTGACGAAGATGAAGAGCCAACTGATGTTACAGATGAAGAATCTGAAGATCCTTTGCAGATTCCATGTGATGATTCTGATGTACCTTCTACTTCAAGTACAAGTCAATATAATACATTACAATTGCGCAATGTTGCATTGCAAAGTATTAGGTATGGTGTCGGTCTACGTGCTACAGCTGCCATTACAACAGCTGCATTTTTGGATGCTGGATTAATTACTGAAGGAGACAGGAGACTTGTGGTTGATCACAATAAAGTAAAAAGGGCACAAGAAAAAGTCATGAAAGCACTTGATGAAGAATTTCATGCTCGATGCAGGACAGGCAATATTGAATGTATCTTCTTTGATGGACGCCAAGATTTCACTAAAGTTCTGTTACAGGCAGATAACTCAAGTCATCAGTTTCCAAGTATTGTGAAAGAAGAGCATTACACTGTTTGCAGTGAGCCAGGTGGAAGGTATCTTTGCCATTTTACTCCAGAGAAAGACTTAACGAAAAGGAAACCTGCTGAAGTTATTGCTAACCATCTTGTGGATTTTTTTAAAAAAAAAACAGCATTGATAAAAGTTTGCAGGCTATTGGTGGTGACTCAACGAATGTTAACACTGGTTGGGAAGGAGGGGTCATGCATTGGGTTGAGGCAAAGCTGAATCGTAAACTCATCTGGTTGGTTTGTGCTCTTCATACTAATGAGCTACCTTTGCGGCACTTGATCACCGAGTTGGATGGAAAAACTTTGTCTAACAACAAGTGGAGTGGTAAGATTGGCAACATGCTTGATGCTGCAACAGAACTTGAAATCAATCCCTCATTTGTCAGAATATCCTTTCCAGAGCCTTTGGTTCCATTGAGTGACACTGTTGTCAAAGATCTCTCTACAGATCAGGCTTATGGTTACAGGATAACTCAGGCCATAAGGACAGGTGTACTTCCAATTGATCTGGCATTACTAGAAATTGGTCCTGTAAGCCACTCTCGGTGGTTAACAACTGCAAATAGGATTTGTCGCATATGGGTTTCAAAACATGGCCTTAAAGGCAACAACTTGAAGACGTTACAACTGCTTGTGGAATACATTGTTGGCGTTTACTATCCCTGCTGGTTTACAATTAAATTGAAATTCTCTTGGGTGGAAGGACCTCGCCACATTCTTTATCAATTGAAGCTCCTAAAATCTCAGAAGAAGGCAGTAGCAGATATTGTTTTGCCAACAATCCAACGTTCATCGTGGTTCGCATTTAGTGAAATGGTGCTTCAGACACTTTTATGCTCGGAAGACCAAGAAGAAAGGAAAGCAGGGGTCCAGAAGATAACTGAATTAAGGAAGCAAGATGATGATACACCAGGAGACCTATCTGTTCGGCCTAGGAAAACACCTGCAGTAAATCCAAATGCAACTTCCCTTTTGGAACTGATAGACTTGTCAGAAAAAGTATATGAACCTCCACTTACTTGTAAACTCAAAATATCAGAAATAAGAAAGTTTGTTGAAGAGCCAATGCAAGTTCCAAAGTGGCCATGTCATGGACAGTCCATAGAGAGGTGTGTGAAACAAGTAACAGAGGCTTCTGGCAAAGTGTATACTCATGAGAAACGAGAAGGATTCATTAGAGGCCAGGAAGCAAGCAGAAGAATGATGTCTAGGAATGAATCGAAGCAAGATTTGATAAATATTGTTGGTTGAAGATTTTTAGATTTTTTACAATGTGTTTTTAGTGTTTCATAATAAAGACAAAATACAAATAAAATTGTTTGAGTTCATTAAATTACTTTTTGAGCAAATTTTGTTGGAGTTAATATTAAGTTATCCCCTTTTTTCGGAAATTTCAATATAGATTATAATCAAGCGCAAATTTACCAAGGTAAATCTTTATGAATAATGAAAAATCTTTTAAATAAGGATATTACACATCAAAATGCACATTTTTGGACCCCCTCATTCATAAAAATCACGAATTTTTATTTTTGCCCTCCAAATTGACACGCCCTAATATCAGGTTAAAAGTTAACTGCCAGATGAAGCAAAATAGTGTATTACGATCTATAGTTATTGCTAACAAGAACTGTTATCAAGGCATTAAAATTTCTATCACTTCAAGCGGTACACAAGCGCCTCCCAGGAGGAATTTTTGCAGTGAGTAAAACAGGCTGCTTGGTAAATTGTGTTTTATTTACTGCCGGTCGCTTCATGGCCATGTAATTTTGGGTATTCTACCCACTGGTGCACTGCACCCCCGATCATGACTTTATAGTGTTTTGGAGTGTGAGGCGACCACTTAACACTCTCATGTTAAAATCAGTGGTGTGTGAGGAGGCCTACATCCTCACTAGGCAGGTAGGTATAACTTTTCAATAATGCGACGTCATCAGCACGGGATGAGTCCAGGAGCAGCCATGCAGGTGAACGGCCCGCCCCTAGAGAAGAGTTTCTGCTCAACCGAGCTGGTGCCCTTGTGATCATCACGAACCAAAACAAATCTTCCAAAAATCTGTTACCGCAAATTTCTAACACTTTTACCCGTTCCTGAGCCCATGTCAATCAGTCAACATTGTTGAAAGAAAAGCTTCCAGGAGGAATTGTTTATAGATGCGCTTTATTGAAACAATTTGGGCTACTAGTGCTTGATGCATTCGGAGGTCATCTTACTCCAAATGTAAAGAAAGTACTTGACAATGAGCACACTGAACTTATGGTCATTCGAGGTGGAATGACCTCACAACTTCAGGTGCTATATGTTGTTGTCAACAAGTCATTCAAGGGCAGTGTTAGGTGGCAGTACACAGAATTGATGTTATCAGGGGTGCATACCCTTACACAAACAGGCAGATAAAAAACCAGTAGTTTCTCTCATTTCACTATGGATTTTGACAGTTTGGAACAACCTAACATCAGAATCCATTGTGAGAGGATTTAGGCGGTGTTGTATTTCAAATGCACTGGATGGGTCCGAGGATGATATTTTGTGGGAAGATCATGTAGGACACACGAATGATAGTGATAATGTGCATGGCAGAAGTGATGATGCTGGCAGTAGCAGTAGTTCAGAAGATCCTGAAGAAAGCAACTGATAGTGGCATCAGTGATATTGCACAATATTGTTTAGGATATGTTTTATCCATTTCATTCTATTGTACATAAGTGATAATGACAGCGAAAAGTGATTATTATTTTACTTTGTACAAGAAAACGCTTCAAGAGGCATTATTCTCTGAGTAACAGTGGTAGAAAAGTTGTTCTATTTTGTTCAAAATTAAGTGAAATAATTAACAATTTGTGACTCATATTTTTATTGGCAGGGCCTGCCTAATAAAAACGTTTTCCCTGTGAACAAAGTATTAAAATCAGAGATATTCTTGCATTTTAATCGTCTTGCATTCGGTTTCAGTACTTTACTAGTTAGTTATTGAGTTAAATAATAATGTATGCTACACAGTAAACATATATTTATTAATAATTAAATGTTATTTAAACTGTTTGCTGATAGAGGATTCCAGAAGTGTACAATCAAATGGGGATAATTTGACTATTTGGTCATGCAGCGTGAATCAGTGCAGAGACAGTGCCACAAGATGTGACTCACCCAATGTNCGGAACAAATGAGGCTTGGTGGCAATTTCCACCTGTCGTTTTGGATATGCAAACCCACCACTTTTAAATTCGGGTCATTTTTCATGTGGATACGCACAAATAAACTTTTGGTAAAAAACAGGTCATTACAGGCAGGCTGGATACGCAGGAAGAAATTTTGCATTTGTTTTGGCCTTCTAAGGACTTAGTTTGGATACGAAATAGACGACTTTTTGGGTGGATTTTATGTATCATTGGATACGTAATATAATGTTTTTTTGGTGATTTGGATACGCAATACGAAATAATCACAGTATTATCTCCACACGCTTCAATTTTATTGCACAAACCTGCTTATTGTGCAATAAGATTGTATGTCTATGGGCTACTTCAATTTTTTGTGCAATGCATTTGCACAATAATATTGTATGTGTATGGGCTGCTTTAAACTTAACCTAAAATATGACATAATTTACCAAGGAAATGATACACCTTTAAGAATGACTTAGAAGAAGCTATGATTTAGGTGGCAAAAAAAAATCTCAGCACCTGGTTTCAAAGTAAAAATCAAATATTCGGCAAAAACGTATAGAATATCTCAAGTGTATGCAGCGATATAGAAATGAGAAATGTACAATTATTTTCAAGGATGAGTCGTAAATTTTGCCATCGCATGTAAAAAATAAAATGTGAAGTGAAATGTCTTCCTACGGTCTGCTAGCACCTGTGGCAAAAGGTAACTGGTTAATAATGATTCATGCAGGAGGCGAAAACTGTTTTGTCCCTAATGATCTAGCAATATGGAAGTTGCATCAGGCAACAGGGGATTATCACAAAAATATGAATAAAGAAAATTATTAAAAACCAATTAACGAGCAATTAACACCAAGTCTTCCACCTGACAGTATTGTTGTGATACATAATGCTCCCTATCACAATGTGAAGGTAAACAAAACACCTACCTCCAACTCAACTAAGATAGAAATGCAGCAGTGGTTAGGTAAGGAAAATATTTTGTTCACTAGCGACATGCTAAAACCAACTTTGTATGACCTCATAAAGCAACACAAACCTCGGCAAGTACAGTACTCGGTAGACAGACTACTGAAAAATCATGGCCACACAGTACTTAATCTGCCCGCGTCTAGTGTAATTGACTGTATTGGCCTGTATTACGCCCCCTAGTTACATATCAGGTTAAAAGTTAACTGCCAGATGAAGCAAAATAGTGTAATACGATCTATAGTTATTGCTAACAAGAACTGTTATCAAGGCATTAAAATTTCTATCACTTCAAGCGGTACACAAGCTCGTCCCAGGAGGAATTTTTGCAGTCAGTAAAACAGACTGCTTGGTAAATTGTGTTTTATTTACTGCAGGTCGCTTCATGCCCATGTACTTTTGGGTGTTCTACCCACTGGTGCACTGCACCCCCGATCATGGCTTTATAGTGTTTTGGAGTGTGAGGCGGCCACTTAACACTCTCATGTTAATATCAGCGGTGTGTGAGGAGGCCTACATCCTCACTAGGCAGGCAAATATAACTTTTCAATAATGCGACGTCATCGGCACGGGGTGAGTCCAGGAGCAGCCGCGCAGGTGAATGGCCCGCCCCTAGAGAAGAGTTTCTGCTCAACCGAGCTGGTGCCCTTGTGATCATCACGAACCAAAAAAAACCTTCCAAAAATCTGTCACTGCAAATTTCTAACACTTTTACCCGCTCCTGAGCCCATGTCAACCCGTCAACATTGCTGAATGAAAGGATTCGAGGAGGAATTGTTTATAGATGCACTTTATTGAAACAATGTGGGCTGCTAGTGCTTGATGCATTCGGAGGTCATCTTACTCCAAATGTAAAGAAAGTACTTGACACTGAGCACACTGAACTTATGGTCATTCGAGGTGGAATGACCTCACAACTTCAGGTGCTGGATGTTGTTGTCAACAAGCCATTCAAGGGCAGTGTTAGGTGGCATAAAACAGAATTGATGTTATCAGGGGTGCATACCCTTACACAAACAGGCAGATAAAAAAAACAGTAGTTTCTCTCATTTCACTATGGATTTTGACAGTTTGGAACAACCTAACACCAGAATCCATTGTGAGAGGATTTAGGCGGTGTTGTATTTCAAATGCACTGGATGAGTCTGAGGATGATATTTTATGGAAAGATCATGTAGGACACACGAATGATAGTGATAATGTGTATGGCAGATGTGATGATGCTGGCAGTAGCAGTAGTTCAGAAGATCATGAAGAAAGCAACTGATAGTGGCATCAGTGATATTGCACAATATTGTTTAGGAAATGTTTTATCCATTTCATTCTATTGTACATAAGTGATAATGACAGCGAAAAGTGATTATTATTTTACTTTGTACAAGAAAACGCTTCAAGAGGCATTATTCTCTGAGTAACAGTGGTAGAAAAGTTGTTCTATTTTGTTCAAAATTAAGTGAAATAATTAACAATTTGTGACTCATATTTTTATTGGCAGGGACTGCCTAATAAAAACGTTTTCCCTGTAAACAAAGTATCAAAATCAAAGATATTCTTGTATTTTAATCACCTTGCATTCGGTTTCAGTACCTTACTAGTGATTTATTGAGTTTAATAATAATCTATGCTACACAGTAAACATATATTTATTAATAATTAAATGTTATTTAAACTGTTTGCTGATAAAGGATTCCAGAAGTGTACAATCAAATGGGGATAATTTGACTATTTGGTCATGCAGCGTGAATCAGTGCAGAGACAGTGCCACAAGATGTGACTCACCCAATGTAATTAAGCAGCCTAACCGCAATGTTATAATTAACATAAGTATTTATGATGCCTTTACAAATGAATGTGGAAAGTTTTTTAAACAAATATTGCCACGGTGCACGTGCAAAGTGCCGACTACATTGTCATGGGATCCAAGCAATCGCGTAACTTTTTGCATTACTATGAGTGACCTTTTATTTAAGTGGCAAAAATAAGTATGGTTAATGAAGTGTTTTGACTAACAGTGAGATGCCGAGACCAAACCGAGACACAATAAACTTCCTTGTAAATTTATATGTAAACTGATTATTATTTTAATTAATATTAAGCTCTTGCCTCAGTGTAAAACCGGTTTTCTGTATGTGTTTTTCTGACAGGTGGTGGAAAAACTTTTTAAAATACAAATTCAAATCATTAGAAAAATTAGTATTATGTAATATTTATAATTTCTAAACATGTCAATGTATTTTGAGTTTAATTAAAAGGAAGTGTAATGTTCACCTTACGCAATGCATTCTCACATAATTCCATTTTCATTTTATTTTTATGGAATTTATGTTTAGCAGGCAGTAGGCAACTACCGTTACTACCAACTTGACGAGCCCTCGTTCANTTCTAAACATGTCAATGTATTTAGAGTTTAATTAAAAGCAAGTGTAATGTTCACCTTACGCAATGCATTCTCACATAATTCTATTTTCATTTTATTTTGATGGAATTTATGTTTAGCAGGCAGTAAGCAACTACCGTTACTACCAACTTGATGAGCCCTCGTTCGTCTAGCGAGAGTGGGTATCAGGGCACGTGGCTCGGAGTTGAAGCAACTTTTGCATTCCAACTATTTCATGGCCATAGACTTTAGATTTAATGGAGTATCTTCTTTAATACTTCGTGCAACACCGAATTCTCCTCCCTTCCTGAGCAGACTCGCGCTCCTCCAGCATAAGTCAACTTCATCTTTTTGTTCAGCGTCTGCACAACGACTTTGTTCAGGACAGCTTTGGCCAGTGCGGGGCCTCATGCTGCACACTCTCTTAATTTTGTGTGTATCATCTCATTGAATTTCCTTAATACCACTCTTATTCTGAAACCAAAGTGTATGGATATTTTATTCCTGCTTCATGGGGAGCTTAAGGGCGTTGGTCCCTTACAACCATCAACTGNAACTATCAACTACCTGCCACATTATCTACATCAAGTAAGTCAGTGTTATTTTATGTATTGCAGTGTTTATGTTTGTGCATTTGAACGTCATGCTGAGGAACCACAATACCCCAATGTGGTAGTGTATATACTTTCCATTGTCTGCTTAGCCTCGATATGTCAATGCCAACACACTTGGCCCACTAGCCAAATGCACGTCCCAGGGCCTAAGTAATCGATGCCAGTATGAGGGACCAGGGTGTGACCTGGCATACTATATGTGCTGCCCGAGGGACTACCTCGTGGACACTCAGTGTTGCAGAATGCATTAGTGTGTGCTCCAGACAGTTCATATGTACTTAGTGTAGCATCACCCAAGAACTGGTTCGTGTCTACCTCAAGATGCCAGCAGACTACATTGCTACGAAAACCTGCGACACTGCGGACGTGTGAAATTTTCTGAACTACGAGCTATCCACTGGAGCCATTGCAATCTATCACAGCTGCAGTCGGAAGTGCCACTTCGCCTGCATGACTGCAGTCAAGTGGTCAAAATTTCCCAAAGCTCTAATACAGTATGAGACTGCTTATCTGAGAAGCTCACCCAGTGTGAGTCAGCCATACCCGACCAGCCACTGGTCGAGACACGTCGTAATATTTCCAGATGTTAAGGACATTCGTTACCCTTACCACCACCAATGCAGTGTGTACTTGAGCTCATGGCACCTCAGCCTACCATGACATCTCCACAGTTGGTTCCATGAACTGTTCAAACTTTGCACGCACCACTGGGAGTTACTCCAGCGAGATTTCAAACACTCCCGAATTTCCCCAGGTCAGGGCTCGGAGGATCCTCGAGCATTCGTGGAGGAATGCATGCAGCTACTGCTGAGGAGTGGCCTATGTGTATTATGAGCACAACCGACCAGTGACGCCCATGCATGGTGGAGGTGTGTTAACGAGTCCCAAATGATGTGAGAACAGTTCGTTAGAAAATTGTGCACCAGGTACACCAGGACGCTGGCTATCTTACAGACAGAGCTGAGTATTTTTATGGAGCAGTAACAGGCTAATGAATAACTAGAGGTATTAGTGAGACATAAGCAAAATATTGTAGCCTCATATTTTAGATGTGGACATGTTGGAAGCAATTATACAGACAGTCCTTTCGGGATTCAGAGCTGCATCGCGACCCACCAGTTACAATGGCTTCGAGAATTTCATGCGATCAGCTACCGTCATTTCCGGAGATGCCACCGAGTTACATCAATGTGATACACCACCATGTGGTATGCACGAGTTTACATCTGCCATTCCCAATTTGAAGGACAACAGAGCACCTGGTGATTCGTTATCAGTGGTGCACTCAGACGGATCGAAACCTCTCCAACCAGCTGGGAGCGTCTGGGTTGGCTGGTTTTCGCACACTACGGCAGGACCATATAACAGTATCGCAGCACCTGACCGCTCGCCACACTTCCCCTGCCATTACAGCCCGACGAGGAGAAGCATTGGTACAAGGACTGCCAAAGTTGTAAATCGAAGGAAACCCCGCACTGGGAAACAGGGAAGAGGGATAGTGGAGACGAACTTCTACCCATAAATAGTAAAAACAGCAAAGATCACCAGTAAAACCACATATCATGTATCTGCCAAATCTTTAAATAACTACAGATTACTACACTGGGATGAGGGGGTTCCAGGGATGATGTGAAGAGTTCCCACCTTACGTTGTTTATCAGATTAAGGGGGTTGACTAGTGAATTTTCCCGGCACCATAAATAAGAGCATGAGTTAAATGAGGGTCGTTCGGTTGATGGCCCATGGGTCCCTGGAGTCCTCTAAAGGTCTACTATGCTTGTAGATGTAGATGGTGCATGTAATCCAGTATTCCTACCTTCATTTCACAATTATGTTGGAGAGGATGTTAGCCAACTCACATGCTTTTATACTCACTTTGGTTGTGTTGCAAATGAGTGCAGCGCCCCAAGAACTCAGAGGGTGTTAAACAAATAAAATGCAAGGGTGAGCTTTAGATATTTACTTGTTGCTTTGTTGTACATGTGCCTTTACAGTAACAAACAAGTTTAAGTGGACTTGGCACTAGGTCTGTCGATGTCCAACACAGTTATAAACAACCTAAGCCATGGGCAATGAAAAGTGAGACGCATGATGCGTTATACCCAGGAATATGTCCCAGAGGACAGTAGGTCTACCCCTCGGCTCTAATTAACAAAAAGTTCCAATTATGTGACGTTAATTGGAAAAAATATTGTATTTGATACTCTGAATAAAATAAATGATAAAAATCAATAAAGTAATAGTTTGCAAATGGACTAACCCTCTTCCGGAAAACCTCGTCGGTGAGCGAGGCCAAGTTTCCCAACCAGGAGGAGTGGGCGAGTCCATTCCCTCTAAAGGGGCATGGGTAACCACACTCGATTGTATGATTAATGAAGAAATATAACTAAATTGATCACACTAGGGGTTCGATGCACAATGTATTTTATTCCCCACTATTTCATAACACTAAGGGTTAGGTAGCAATATTTCCCTGGCCAGTAGTCTGGCCGATGTGATGTCACTGAGGAAAATGTGAGGCCTCGCAGCACGAGCTGCCCCGACATTCCCTACATAGAATGGTGTGACTGGCTTCTATGACATTCGACAAGGGAAAGGTGGGGGGGAGGGGGTTCTGTGATGAAACACTTGTTATTCGCCCCGAAGAGTTGCCTCTTGGGGTGAATAAAGGAAGATGGTCCCTTGAGTCACCTAGTACATGACGACGAGGCAGATACTTTCCATTCTCGCTGATCGCTGGTACTTTCCGTCGTGCTCGTGGCCAAGTGTTCACCTCGGCCCAGTGTCGGCAAGGTGGTGTGACTATGGAGGTACAAGTGATCACTAGAGCACACGTGGTTCACATTACAGTGCATTCAATGGCAGTCACATTAAAAACAGGCTAACGGTGGTAAACCTGATCCTGAGCTTGTTTGTGGATATTCACTCTGTTCTTTCTTTCCCGGGACATGCACATCATTGCAGTTTGAGATTTTAGTATGTTTAGTAGGTTGGTACGAATGATTATCCTCAGTCTCCCTCACAGACCCCATTTTCATGTCGTTCTGACGATACCAGCATAATGGCCTGGAATCGCAGAGTGGCCAGGCAGGTGTTATCGCCTATGTCTGTTCTAGGATCACTAATGACGTCATGAAGTCATCCACTTGGTAGTGAACAAGCCGTGCGAGAGCACCACGGAATTTTGGTCGCATTGTGCCATCTACCACTTCAAGCACTTCCTTGGTTAACATCTGCAGATGATATGTCTGCATGAGGTTACATCTGTTGCGTGCAAATGTTGAGAGAAGCTCGTCAGGTTTCTACACCTCCAGAATAACACAGCTGTCTACATATATGGAGTTGAAGGTACGTGCAAAAGGAAATCAAAAGCACAATGGAATTCCTCCAACGTGATGCCATAGTGTGAAATGCCACACCGCCGTTGTCTCGCAACACCAGTGAGAAAGTCACCTAAGCAGTCTTCCTCCTCGCTGCCGTAACACTGCAGCCTGCTTGTGTAGTCGTGTAGGAAGGCCGATGGGTCCTTGGTAGTCAGGCCTGCAAACCCAGGTAATGGTTGTAAATGAGCTGGTATTGATGCTGGTGTTGCTGCGGAGAAAGCACATGGTCATGTTGTTGTTGATGCCATGGAGAGTATGGTGCAATGTGGTCCTACAACCATGTGAAGGAGCAGTATGCAATAAGGTGGTGGGGTTGCAAATATCGAAGTGCGGTTATGCAGACCCTGGAATGCACATTGCAGATAATAAAAAGAGTAACAGCATGCACTTTTTGCACACAAAACACTCCTTCCTGTGATCACACCACACAATCGCTGTGACACATTGCGATGGGCTATCTATCCACAGCTGTCACATAACTTTAGCTCTGGGCTCGTCCCTTGGAGGATGGTCTGTTCATATTGGTTTGATTGGTTCTCGTAGGCAACACCAAAGATGGGTGGTTTTTTGCAAAAAAGATAACAGGTGGACATGGCAGTTCTTGCCAACCTGCAAACTGGAAAACATTTTTGGAAGTTACCATTGCAAGTTCCTGAGGTGACACACACTTGTCATGAAACACTCGGTGGCAACGAGCGCACACAAGGGTGACCTGAGTAAAATCCATTACACCAATGCACATTGCCGCATTTCCACAGAGTTCTACGGAACTTGGTCGGTGTTGGTGGGGATTTGTTCCACACGGTTCAACTGCAGCACACTGTGTTGGTACATGGTCGACAGTACCCTGTACCTGGTGAGGTCTTATTCAGTGTTCATACAAGTCGACCGGTTGGCAAGCAGTGGTACATGCCTCGAACTCGGAACAGGATTCATAGTTTATGTTGTCAATGTCCTCGCACAGTCTCTGGGCTTCCACAGGATTGGCACACTGACAGATGCTAGATCTCAGTTGCACTAGAGTGAATGGATCTGGGTCCAGCTGTGGGCACTGAAGCGGGCCATGTCCCTTCTCCCATAACCTTTTAGTCCCTCTACATCAGTGCAGCTTCGATGTTCCCATTACTGGGGACAGTCGGCCAGAATGCGGTGGTCACCTCCTCGAATCCTATGCTGGCAATGTGCACTGGAGTGCATAACCCCTTTGCTTCCACCTGGGTACTACTGGAGTCAAATGACTGTTGACGTTTTCGAGGTTACCCAGGGCGGGTAAGTGTTGAATTGCCCAGTGCCATAACCCACTGGAGAGTTAATGATGAGGGTCGTTCGGTCGACAGCCCAGGGGGACCTGGATATCTCCATCAGCTTGTTGATGAAGTAGTCACATACTTACTGTTGCGCTATTTATACCCGATGACGAGATTGTAGGCCATCTCGTAAGCCTGAAATATACTATGAAATTGTGGGTGATGCTACAAAGGATGTGGTACCCTACAACGATTTGGCACAGTTAACTTTGTAAAGCGATTTATTCACTGTTCTGAGTACAAGTGAATAATACGTGAAAATGGACATCACTTATGGCCTGCTGTTGACCTTAGTGTGAAATAAATGTGGTAATATGTTGATATACGATTGCGTTTAGCTTTCTGGTAAGAGTGTGGATGGCTCTCTCTTCGGTACTTAAATAAAATTGATGTTTAGGTTGATTAAGTTAATATCGCAGTGAAATGATTACAGCCTAAATGATGTTACCGAGGGGGCTCGCGGAGCATGCGACCAACGCCGCCGGTCTGGTCCGAGTGCTGAGACGAACTGGCAGAGTGGCCTCGGTGTGCATCACGAGTTAACAGAACCGGACACAAATTGTGAATAATGAAACATAACATGAGAACTCTGTGATACGATTGCAATAGTGAAAAAATATATAAATTAAATGAAACACATTAGTAACACCCCTGTTTATTAACAAATGTCTGTTAATGGGGCATATCACCACACTAAATTACATATTACAAAGATGGAGGCCTTTATAGGCATTCTCCCTTTTAGAAAACATGATTACTCTTAAACAAACTAAAATTATTACAGTATTAAGTTTTCTAGTAAAAAGAGTTTGCATTTCACTACTGATGACATGGTTGGATTTTACTGGCTACAGTGTTGCCAGGTGGCTGCCTCCTGAAGGGATGGGTGAGTCCAACTGGGCAAAGGGGTGTGGAATGAAATGCTTGATTGCTATTAATAATATATAACACACCCCTTACTGTAGCTGTGAATGTGGTTACAGTGTTTAATTTGTTTGTAAAAATGCTGCACACTACTGGTGACAGTTTGGGTCACTTAACACTTCAGCTTCGGCCTACAAGCCAGTTCGATGCCACTTGATGGTGCATCACTTCATAGGTCGCTGTGCGAGCTGCTACGACGCAACGACAAATTGCCCGTGCACCCAACGGCTGTGGCTTTGGGGTAAACACAATATCGGTTGACATACCCATTTATTAAAAGAGTTACCTCTTGTAATAAATGAGTATGGCGGTCTTTTCTGTTATGTAATCCTTGTCTGCAAGAAGGTGCAAGCTCTGTCTGGCATGTAGCAAATTCACCGGGTAGCATTAGCTCGCAACCGAGCAGGATTGCTGCTGGTGTATGCGCTGTTGCTAGATTCACCCGTCGCCTTATGGTGAATAGGGCAGCAGGTCAATGTTCGGCCCAGCTGATGTGGTCCTTCCCCACTCTCAGGCATAACTGGGTCTTGAAGTCTATCTCCTCTCGGTGGGGTTTGACCTTGGGTGGTAAAATTGGGGTTGTATGGTGTCTTCCACCCCACTCCCCGCTGAGTGCACAGCTCGTGCCAGTACCTTGCAGTGACCATCGTCGGTGAGCAATATTTTTGGGTACCCCCAGTGGGGGTAGAACTCAGTTTCCAATACCTGTGCAATGGTGCGTGCCCGTGCGATGGAGACTGGGTAGGCTTCGGTCCATCTGGAAAATCTATCATTGTGACCAGGATGAACCTCTTCCTGTGGAAGTACCGGTGGTAGGGACCCATCAGGTAAAAAGGACACCGTCTCGAATAGTTCATTCGGCATGCTGGGTTGCTGTTGGGTCACCCTGTCTGCTCTCCTGCTCTAGAATTGGTTGCAGGAGCCGCACTCCTTCACGTAACTGCGTACATCCCTGCTTGCTCCAGGCCAGTGGAAATGCGTGTGGAGATTCCTGGTCGTCTGGGTTGCCCCAGGATTGCCAGCAAAATGGCTGCTATGGGCATGCCTTAGCACATTGGTACATAGAGGCACCAGGTCACATCGGGATGCTGCCGATGTTTCTCGACATGTGTGTCCCAGATGCACCACCACTCACCATCACCTTGTATGATTTTCGCCTTCTTGGCCCGTGTGTGTTGATGTTGTGTGTTGATGACCAAGGTCTTGAGTTCATCGAGCCTGGGCTCTGTGTTCAATGTGATCTCTATGACATTGCAGATTACCTGCTCGTCGTCTGTTGTCGTTTGCTGTAACACAATTTGTTTTGGAGTGGGTGTTACCGTGGGTTTATGTTGACTGGGGCAGTGAGCATTCGGCTCGCCTACCCCACCAGCAAGTTTCCTGCCAGTGGTTTCCAGCCATTGTTCACTTTCTCCATTTGCCTTTTGAGGTTAGGGCATTCGCTATGCCAGTGGTGTTGTTGGTCTGGACAATACCTGCATTGAAAGGGGGGCATTCCCTTCTAATTGCTCCCATTTGCAAGGCTTTAGCTGCCATATTTGGGCCAGATGTTACTGGTGTAGCAAGTCGGCTATTCCCGTGTCCTTACAAGTTGTTCGGCTCACCCCTTTTTTGCTATGTTCAGTGAATGGCTGTGCGTTCCCATTCCCTGTATTGTGGTTGGTACGGCAGATCCCTTTCCCTGGAGTGCCCTTTCTGTTCGTGATTGGCCTGGTGTAGCGAGGCTGTTGATGTCATGAAATGCTCCACACTGCTGTGTATAAGTGATGCTAGGGGCAATTTAAATTCTGCCTTTACGGTTGATGCTACCATTTAGAAAATGTCTGTGTCTCGCATCTGTGGTTGAAAATGCCTGATGCTATTGATTTTACGGGTGGAAAATGCAGTTAGAGCTTCAAAATTTCCCTGTGCTTCTAAAACAGCATGGCTTTGAGCCCGTAATGACGAGAAAGTGTTGGCGAAACGACTCTGAAATGCACTTTGGAATTCGGTCCATTGCATACTATAGTGGTCAATGGAGAGCCACCATGTGCGTTCCTCGCCTGACAATTGGCCTCCTATGCAACTAGGCCGCTCTGGTTCACAAACACCGAACCTGCCCAATCGTCCTGTGCAGTCGCTCAGGAACACCTGCGGGTCCTAGTTGATGTTTTGCGCGAAGATAGGCAGCCACTGGATTAGAACTGGTGACGTGCCCATCCCTGTTGTCCTGACCACCTGGTGTGGCAGAGACCACATGAAGTCAGGTGTGGTGTAGGGCACCAATGGGTTTCCCCGTGGTGCTGCTGCTCGTCCAAGCCCATTGAATGCGCTAGCGAGCTGTGTTAATAGCTGTTATTTTCACTACCCTCAGTGAGGGGACATGGCACTGTCTCTCGCTGTACGTTCGCGCACTGTTCGCACCCGAAACGTCCCGTGGTGTTGTTTACCATGTCTCGTTTGGTCGGTCGCACTGTTTATTAACATTTGTCGCACAGAATTCGGCCATCGTTGTCTGTGATTTCGCATTCTGTTCCTGTGATGCTTTCGGCATGGTAATTTATGTGAGTAATAATGCACAGTATTGTCCCGTTTCCTAGTTCTACACATAAGATCCGTTTCTCGCATCGTCGGTTACGAAAATTAAATAATAGTCAATATGCTAAAGATTGTTTTGTTTGCTGTGATTTTAAAAATTGTTCTAGTTGCTGTGAATATTCCAAAAAATGTTGTGGTTGCTGTACTAGTGTACACTGGCATGCGCGTCTGTTCAAGAGGCCATCGTTGCCTTTGACCACTAGCGGTATGTTGCATTCAGTGCACAAAGGTACCCGTTTGGCATCAGAGGTACTGCTCCAGGCATTCTCTATTTGTTCCCTATTATTTATTTTAATGTCTTGCGCGAGTCGTCTCGCGTTTGTTATTTCCCAGCACTGACATTTTGATTCCCGGAATGGATTCAGTTATGTTATTGGTCGCCTGCACTTGATCCAAAAGGTTTGTAATTTTCCATTGTTTGTGCATCAATTTAATTTGTAAGCACCCAGCCCCATTTCGTTCACGTGGNCCAAAAGGTTTGTAATTTTCCATTGTTTGTGCATCAATTTAATTTGTAAGCACCCAGCCCCATTTCGTTCACGTGGCTCGGCGCGGTTGTCATGGTGACAGATCGTTCTATGATGCGGATGCCGGACTGACTCTCTACATGCCCCCGAGGAAGGGAGGGAAGTGTGCCATTATTTGTGATAGGGGTGTGGGGGTGGTGGCCGCTACACTCGCGTGTCCGGGCGGTTTGTCACTTCGACCCCCTACTCAGAAATGTAGGCGGTGGGTGATATTCGCGTCCTTTCCAGCAATGGCAGTGTTAGAGGACGCTTGTTTGTTTGATGCACAATAATGGCAGTTTGCCGCGAAACTGAATTTTCCACTTTTTGTTCCAAAAAATTTTGTTTGAATTAATTTCGCATTTGAGGGCTGCTAAGGACTTTTACCTTCTTGCTGGTTATTGAACTGCGGTGAATACTGGCTGTATATATTACGTTAAATGTTTCATGTTGTTATTAATATTGTTAGCAATCTTGTATNAACTGCGGTGAATACTGGCTGTATATATTACGTTAAATGTTTCATGTTGTTATTAATATTGTTAGCAATCTTGTATGCTCACTCTGACCACTGCAGTTACAACAACTGCACCAGCTACACTGGGCCGCACAAGTTACATCAGGCCAATAGNTACACTGGGCCGCACAAGTTACATCAGGCCAATAGTGCGTAGTGCAGGTCGACAAGAATGGAAGTAGCACCTTCTTGTAGACAAGGATTACTTAACTCAAGAGACAGCCCTACCAATTTATTGCAAGAGGTAACTATTTTAATAAATATGTAGGCGATCCGAAACAGTGTTTACCCCAATGCCACAGCCGTTGCGCGCACTGGCAATTGGTCGTTGTGTCGTAGCAGCTTGCGCAGAGACATATGAAGTGATGCACCGTCAAGTGGCATCGAACTGGCTTGTAGGCTGAAGCTGAACTTATAAGTGCCCAAAGTGTCACCAGTACTGTGCAACATTTTAACAAACACATTAAATACAGTCACCACATTCATAGCTACAGTCAGGGGTGTGTTTTATTGTGTTAACAGCAATCGAGCATGGCATTCCACACCCCTTTGCCCAGGTGAACTCGTCCATCACTTCAGGAGACAGCCACCTGGCAACTCTGTAGTCAGTGAAATTCTAACACGTGAAACGCAAACACTTTTTACGATAAAACGTAATAATTAATATAATGTGTATCTATAACAGATCAATTATATTTTCACAAAGAGAGATTGCCTACAAAGGCATCCATCCTTGTAACATGTCTTTTAGTGAGGTGACATACCCTTTCAACTTCACAATTTCAATCTTAACAGATATTTATTAATAAACGGGGGTGTCACCAATGTGTTCATCTTATTTATACAATTTTCACCATTGCAATCATATCACATAGTGTTCATGTAATGTTTCATAATTCGCCGTTCGACTTTGGTTCTCGTCACTCATGATGGATACCAAGGTCACTCAGCCAGTTCGTCTCAGCACTCTGACCAGACCGGCGACATCGGTCACCCGCTCTGCGAGCCCCCTCGTACCATCATTTAGGCTGTAATCACTTCACTACAATATTAACTGAATTTACCGGAACATTTGTTATCTTTCTTTTAATTACCGAGGGGAGAGCCACCCACACTCTCACCAGAGAGCTTAATGCTATTGCATATAAACTAATATCACATTTATTTCACGCTAAGGTCACCGGCAGGCCGTAAGTGCTGGATCCGTTTTCTTGCATTATTCACATGTAGGCAAGCACAGTGAATTAACCTATTTACAAAATTCAATACGTGTTGGGTCACACCCCCTTGGGTCGTGAACAGTTTCGTGGTTCGGTTCCTGCATAAATCATTGGGGCTCGTGCATGGGATGCACGGATGTGCACACACAATGTAGAAGCGAAGTAGCAGTGGTCTTACTCCTTTAGCTGCGAACTCAGGACGAAGTCAACATGTGGTTACTTTGTAGCCACTTGACACGGCCTAAGTTATAGGGCCTATTGTGATATAATAATATTCATTTGGTGGGATGTTTATAAGGGTGCCAAACACTCAGTGTTGCCATTGGGTGACATGAGACCCTTTTTAAGGGGTGTTCGGCGGTGACTTCCCCCGCTCTATAACTCGTGTCTTATTCGCGGTGGTCAACAGAACTGTTGGCCGTTCCATAGGCCCTGCGAATAGTATACAGTCAGACAATTAACACTTGAATATATAAAAACTTTCTTGGAGAAGGCTGGGTCCTAGAATGACCATGAATCGTCGAGGTCGTGAAATGATGGAGACAAGACATTCATTCTGTACAGGTTTTTAAGGCCCGAAGGCCAGCGCACCCTCCAAACCTCCCGCACTGTAACAGTACTCCGAAGAGTAAAACAGTGCGCTGCACTTTTTCTGTCCATTCATAAGGGTCATTCACTTTCTTGGTACCAGTAACCGGTAAATTAACCGATTTTCTCATTTAAAAACCTGTCCTCACCAATCCGGGTTCCAAAATTTACCCGTTATGGGTCATCAGAAATTTGCTGGTACCATTTGTCGAATTCTTCGAGTCGTTTCCCGATTCGAGTAGCGAATTCGTTCCATATCTTATGGAGATCTTTATTGGTCATTACATCTTCTAATCTCCAGTGAATGCCCTTTTCCCGAGTTTGTTCCTCAAGCCAAACTCGTAAATCCTCTGTCTTGAGACAGTCATCAAGGACATGGTGTACTGTGTCATCCACACCACATACATCACACAGCGGAGATTGCACGAGACGTAGGCTGTTCAACTTCGCTTTGAAGTTACCGTGTCCAGTTGTTAGTTGCATGCTGTAGTGGTTCACAGTGATCCACTTACAGCTCATCCTGTCTTTAATGTCAGGCAATAACTCGAAAGTTTTCCGACCTTTTTCCGAATTTGTTCATGTGTCCACCATTCTTCCAAGATATCGTCCATTAGCGTTTCCTTATATTCTTTAGACAGCCCACCGGCCCGAGCCCTCTCCGCTGTGAGTCCTCTGTATTTTATGAGTAGGTCCACTGGAAGGACCCCCGCTATTACTGGGAGCGAGTAGTTTGATACAGTTTTGTATGCACCGGTAACGGTCAGCAGTGCCGCTCTCTGAGCACTTATAAGCTTTCTTCTGTGCCACGAAAGTGCAGCCCGGTGATGCCACATCACCGCGCCATAAGTTATTATGGCTTCGAAAACTGCCTTATATATGGTTCTAAGAGTGCCATAATTTAGGCCCCAGTTGGTATTGCCAATTCTCCTGAGTTTTTGAAACACCATGACTGCCTTCCATGACACATATTCAATATGCTTCAAGAAGCTCATGTTTTCATCAATGATGACTCCGAGATACCTATATTCCTTTACGTATTGAACTGGGCTCCCCCCGAAGTACATGGTCGGGTTTCGTTTCAATTTGCCTTTGACTAGCATGGTTTTGATCTTCTCTATCGAGAATTCCAATTTCACACTTTTCGACCAGTTCCAGGTTTTAGTCCTTATCTCACTTGCTTTTATCTCTAGCTCTCTTCTTGCATTTCCAGAGACTAGGATCAGTCCATCGTCCGCATATCCGAATACCGTGCACCCCGCCGGGAGACCCAGCTCCAAGAAGCCATCGAAGAGGACGTTCCATAGGATAGGTCCGAGGACCGATCCCTGGGGGCATCCCTTCGTGAGTTCTTTCCTACAAGTTGTCTGGGCAATTCTTGATCTTTAACCGATACATTACCTCCGGCCACCAGGCATTATCGAACGCTCCAGATATGTCCAGGTATATTGCCATCATGTATTTGGCAGAGGAACTCCTGATCTTCTCCATTACATCATGAAGCGCAAAGTCAGTGCCAGTTCCTCTTCTGAAGCCATACTGGTGTTCGTTTAATGTGCCTTCTGCTTCTAAGGCCATTATTAAACGTCTGTTGATCAACTTCTCATATACTTTGCCAAGTACCGGGAGCAATGTCAATGGCCTGTATGATTTAGGGACATCTAGATCTCTCTTATTTTCCTTTTTCAAGATTATTAGGCATCCCAATTTCCAAGGGGAGGGAAACACACCGGCTTGGAGACAATCATTATAGATGTCCAGAAGAACATTCTTAAATCGTGAATAGCACCTTTTTAGCATCTCTGTTGTTATGCCATCCATTCCTGGTGCTTTCCCATTCTTCATTTTATAGACAATCTGCTTCAGTTCTTCCATTTCGAAGCTTGGTGCATCCTGCACCTCTGGAATTACTTCCATACTCTGTCTCTTTGCCGTATGCTCCTCCCCCTCTTCCATCATGGAGTCATCAGGCAGGAGAGCCTGGAGCAGGACTTCCATTGAATCCTTCTGATCTGTTAACAACTTCCCATTAAGTTTCATGCATGGTGGTGGCACTGCTCTCTTGGTCTTGTTAGAGGCTAACTTGTACACATTCTGTACAGGCAAAAACTTTAGTATTCTAATTTCTCTATACAGAAATATGTATTCTCCAAGTTACGTTAGCGGACATGGTCCACAAATATCCGCCGTTGAGCTAACAACTATCTGCCATAAAAGGCTGAAATCTAATAGATTCGGGGCTATAAATTAAAGAATTAGTAATTAATTAACAATTGCAATCTAAAATTAGTTTTAAAAAATTGAAATACCTCGAGCGATGTGACACCGACCTCACCTGTAAGACCGTTGATGACGACTGAAAATCATGGCATTCCCCGATCGGTCCTTCACGATCGGGTGGCATGCAAAACTTGGAGCATAAATAATGTGACACATAAAAATTATAACCAAGACACAACTGACCAATTACATTGTTCACAATACAGTGAAATTCCTCTTTTTTATTTATGGAAGTGTCTGTGCACGAGATTGGTGAACTCAAAACTAAACGGAGATTTAAATAACTGTTTGTTGAGTGTTTCGTTTGTTACAGAAATTATGTTATTTTATTTGTAGCATATCTTGCCTATTGCTGTTGATTAATCACTTGGTTTTTGCTTTATTTGAGATAAATGTTCTGCTGGCAGACTTACCCAAAGAAGCGGCCTGATGACGTCGAAGGACGGCATAAGCCCAACTTCCTGTAGTGTAGACGCACTTTTAATATCAAACTTTTGGTTGTTATGAATTTTCCTTTCACGTGTTGTAACACTTCACATTAATTAATTGATTAATTGTGCGCTTCTTTCTTATTGATTGTCACNCTTTCTAATTGATTGTCATATCTCCAGAAAGTAGTGTGCAATAGCTGCACTTGTACATTGAATGTTTTTGAGACTAATATCTTACATTACATAAAACGACCAATGTTCGGTACATAATTATACATGTAGTATTTTATTCTGCATTGAACTTATTGATTGTTGTCTCCCATTTATGCTGTGCCCTGGTAAAATTCACAACACTGGTGGAAATGCATAGTTTAAATATCGTTTACGGCTTCCCTCGTTAGCGCATGGATTACAATGGGTCACGATGAATGAATGTACGTTCAGGTTGCACGAATGATTTGTAACACATGGTTAATGCGTATGATGTGCGCACGGGCACTTATTTGTAGTGCACAGTACTTGCTTGTGATGAGTTGCAAAACGGGCTTAGGCGGAAGAGTGGTTTATGTCACCCTCTAACACGCAAGATATGTACCTCCCCCTTCTCCAACACAGAAGATAACACTTTCCTGTGTTAATTAAATTCTGGGGCACATATTTTTTCAGTGAAATACAGTTGGAGCCCTACACGTAGAATCACCTATTTTACGTACCCAATGCTGTACTTGGTCACTATCAGTGGTACTCAGACTTTTTTTTAGGGGCCCATATTAAGAAAAACTAAGTCCGCCGTGGGCCACACTTATGACACATGACATAATAATATTTGTGAACTAAAAATAGGTAGGTAATTCGATGACATTTAACATTCTGTGTGTCGTGGTTCGTCATGCAAGTCGTTTGTTTTTTCGTTCGATACAGTGATGGCATGTGGAGGTTGTACATAAAAAATATGTACAGAAGTCACCTGGCTGATTAAATAATGAAAAATATCGTCTAGTTTCAGCAGTGACAAACTTTTAATAAATTCGTATTATGTTTTTTTTNAATGAAAAATATCGTCTAGTTTCAGCAGTGACAAACTTTTAATAAATTCGTATTATGTTTTTTTTTGTAACAGACATCCTAAACATAAGAATTTGGTAACTTGTATCTACTGAAGCCAGCGAACGCGGGCCACAAATATTAGGCCCGCGGGCCGCAGTTTGAGTACCCCTGGCCACAATGGTTCTGTGTTATAGAGGATTTTTAATTTTTTTGTGCTGGGCTGTTCCGCACGCCGTACGGTGTACGCAGGTGCAGTATGGTTTTGTGTGCGACACTAGTTGGATTAAAGCGAGGACGCATCGGACCATGTTGCACTCCTCAATTCGATTTTTTAGATAAACAGCATGGCTTCACGTTGCCGGTGAATTATATTGATTGCATTGCATAAAATATAATATGGCAAAAATAGCCGGTTGATTAATGCCTCCCAAAAAAAAATCCTGCGCAAGTGTAAGCTTTATTTAGAAATTTCTACTAAAGAACGTTCTATAACCACGCTCACCACTTTTTTTTTTATTTAGTAGCCCAGTGTAAATAGGAGAAAAAGGAAAATGGCCCTATATTACATTTTTTAATTTGTGTATGACCAACATATGCGAGAAAAATGTTTTAAAAATACAATAAATCACATTTATAAACATCTTNTTTTTAATTTGTGTATGACCAACATATGCGAGAAAAATGTTTTAAAAATACAATAAATCACATTTATAAACATCTTTAAAATATGAACGTAATAGTTTATTTTAAAGTTTCGTTGAAATAATTCAATAAACTGGTTTTATCTTTTCGTTNCTTTAAAATATGAACGTAATAGTTTATTTTAAAGTTTCGTTGAAATAATTCAATAAACTGGTTTTATCTTTTCGTTAAATTTTTTGAAATCTGTACATGAAGAGAAAATAGTAGTTTTGATATTGGCTAATGTTTACATTGTGTATTTATATCCACATAGTGGGATTTTGAATGGAACGTTCTGATTGATAGATTGATGGATAGTTTTGTTTTCATCAAGATATGAATACCAAGAAGAGTTATAACGGAGCAGACGGATAGTTTGTACTTCCGCACGCATTCAGAGAATTATTAAAGCCTTTTGTATAAGTGTAGGAGTTGCATTATCATCAGGTGTTAATTGTAAACATTGTGCCGGAGTTTAAAAGGAACCTTCGATAGTAGGTGTATCGTAAGAAACTTACAAGAAATTTTACAGAATGAGCCGTAGGAAGAAGACTAAGGTACTAATTGCAGTGTTTAATTTGGATAATTCAGTTTATTAGGTAATAGTATTAATTAGGTTAGATATCACCACGTTTTAAATTGCACATGCCGGAATCCACGTGTTCATATTTGAATAGTGTAAAGTGTATGAATTTTTTAAAAAAAATAAGGGAATTTTCAGCATCTAAAGTAAATAAATAAATAAATATTTATGTTAATCTGTGGATGAATAAATCAAGGGTGAGACTACCATATACCTATTAATTGTACACAAAAATACGGGAATCATTTTTTAAAAGATTTATGTAGTTATTTTTTTAATACTGACAATTCAAGACTCAAAATGTCATGTTACTGAACACTTCACTGTTACATTTGACCTTTTGAAATCTGTCAGGATGATATTGGATTAAGTACTATACCTTAACGGCATATGTATAAGTATAATGTTAAGTTTTTTTAATTAACAGGTTGAATTCAGAGAAATGGATGACAAGTATGTGCAGCCAATGGAGGAGGATGAGACCCCAGAGACTCCTGAGAAAGGCAAGCCAGCAGGTGCAGCTACACCAGAGAAGAAACTGCAGGCAGCTACTCTGGCACCAGACGTCCTGAAAAAAGACACACTTCCACCACCAGCCGAGCAGACGTCCACACCTGCAGCTCCTCCTGTGCCACCAGTCACTGTCAAATCAGAGAAGGATGATGATATTGAACCTGATTCTGAACAAGATGATCCAACAGGTATCCCAGATACAGTTCGCCATGTTAGTTTCCAAGTTTCAAGATACCAAGTAGCACAATTTTAGCGTAATTTTTTGTGGACTTTTTTTTTGGGGAAAATCAGTAATTAAGGTTTCTGTATTAGTCTTCGTAGAGTTCTTTAAGACAGAAACGTCAGAAACTATGGAAAGTACAAGGTAAACTGTGCCTAACCATTACCACAGGGTCGAGAGCAGCAATATGAAGACCTGCGTATACAATAATAGTAGCAAGTACTTTGTCCCAAAAAATTTTATACAAAAACCACAGAACGAAATATTATTGAAACAAGTAATTCCAACACAGTAATCCTATGTACTTCAAAATATAATACATTTGACCTGCTTTATGGCAGTTGATGTTAACAATGGTATGTTACTTTGAAAGTTTTTTTTTTTCGTGTATTATGCCTAACAACATAACATCATATCATGTGATTGCACATTTACAACAGCAAAACTATACGTACGACGTAATACAGCATCCAAAACAAACCACAAAAACGTAAACAAATATCAATAAAAATAATAATAATAATAACCTGCAATCGGGCTACAGCCTGGTGGCGATCTCTCTCACCTCTCCCCTACCCGACCAAACTCCACTTCCATGCCTTTCCTGAACTTTGCACCCCCCCCCCTCACAGATACCAATTCCTCCCGCAACACATTCCACTCCCTCACAGACCTCACAAGCACAGACTGCCTACCCCGCTCCATTCTCCTCCACACCCTCTGAAGCTTCTCACTGTTGTTTCCTCTCCCTCTAAACACCCCCTTACTTAGCTGGCAGCGTAAACTTCCCCACCCTTCCTCTCCATTCACCATCCTGTACATCATGATCAGTCTTTCAACTTTCCTCCTGTCTTTCAACGAGTTCCACCCCATTTCTTTCATCATCACTGATGGCCTATAGTTCCCTTCGTCCTCACCATCCTGCCCCTGTCTTCTCCACCTACCCTTCATCCATCTTGCTGACCATCTTTGCACCTTCTCTAGCTCTCTCACCTCCACCTCCATGTACGGATCCCATACTGCTGCCGCATATTCTAACACAGGCCATACCATTGTGCCTTCTCCTTCACTTCATTGCTGACTCTCTTCAGAGCCCTTCCGAACATATCCAAAGCCCTTCTTTCCTTTGCAACCACCCTCTCTACCTGTTTTTTCCATCTGAGGTCTTCCTGCAATACAATCCCTAGATACTTATATTCTACTGCTTCTTCTATCTCTTGCTCCTCCCATCTGTACATGTCCCTGTTTATCACCTTCCTTGTAAACCTCACTACCTTAATTTTTCTTATATTTATCTTAATTTTAT
>NQII01002527.1:277194-345506 GCA_002778355.1 Clitarchus hookeri | reverse complement strand
TAAATTAGACGAGTGTGTTTGGTCCCAGAAGTAGTATAAATAGCAGGAACACCGCACCGAATTTTTGAAGAGGGCGCAGGTGTAATAGGAGAATTTTATTAGTGGTTCCAGATGCCGTCGACTTTGAGGCCGCTTGGTGCCAGGCACCATGTTAATTGGTATGACGCAGTTATACTACCAGGTGACACCAACCTTTTTCTGATGCTGGAGGGACATGTAAGCATCAGAACAGTAATGAATTGAATCAATAAAGAAGTTTATTAAAACTATTCTATAATGAACTTATATTACTATACTAAACTCTCTGATAAAGGAATTGTCACTCTGAAGACATGCAATGAGAGATGAAAATAAATTCTTCCCAGCTGTTTTTAAGGTAAAAACACAAGCATGAGCTCGCAGCAGGCGAAAATTCATGCGGCACTCGTACAACGCAGATGTACCCCCGAGATATTGAGTTAAATGTTATCCTCTTACGTGGACTCTGCTACATAAGTCATAGCTTTCTTGTTGAATTAACCTGATAACATGTGGTGGTCATATTTTCCATTAATTATTTATATTTAGTTTGTCAAATTAATATCCATTTTTTAGTGGATTAATGGAATTAGAATATATTTTATTTCGTTATCTTCCCTCACTAACACTGGTAAATTCACTTCACTACTCCACATTATTGTTAGAAGTGTTTCAATAGGTAATTCTGTTGTTTGTTTAAGAAGTGTTTGTCATCACTGTTCGTAAAGTGTAATTGTTGAATGTAATGTTTTTTTACATTTTTTTAGAGAAACATTTGCATTTATTGTTTTATTTTAGGGATGATACCCTGCCACTACCACCCAATAGTTCTATGGGCCTAACATTTTGATTTGACATTATTTTATGTCTTCAAATGTTACATTGATGGAGATGGATCAGTCATTCATCCTCTGTAATTATTTCACTTATATTTTACCACCTCTTCTATGCAAAGGTGATTGCCTAACTTATGAGTCTGAAACTACACCTAACCAGAAAGTGATTTTCGGCATAATGAACATGCTGAAGACATAGCAAATAGAGTACAACTTTCAAAGCGCTTAAGTCTCTCTAAACTAACTTTATATAAATGTACACCAACCTATAAATTGAATAACTCTATTGTTACTTGTCTTAGGCTACTTTCTTACATTGTAAGACTTAGCATTTAAACAAATTGCTATGTGGTGTAACAAAATTAACAAACTTTACCTAAGAAATATTAAAATATTTAATACAATTAACGAAGGGAAGAACAATGGGCACATTTGAGTGTTTGCATGGTGTATTTATACAACATTGTGAAGAAAAGGAAAAAAAGAGACTTTCTTCTGAGACATCACCAAATGGTTATACCACGGCAAACTAGTGAATGTGGTTTCTAATGCAGTCTTTTGCCAAATGTCTTCCTTTCTACTACTAGTGCAATGCATTATGGGAACTTTCCTCGATTCATCGCGGGACCTAGCAGAAATCTGCACTCTATTCTGTGTTGTTTTTTTCTTTCAGCAGAGACTGGATTACCAAAGAAATTTCATGGTGAGCCTATATAATTTGATGTTATGTTAACTTTGCCAGCAAATCTAAAGTTTTCTTTTTCAGGAGACGGGAAATTTTAACAATACGAAATGTTGATATTATAGAAGTAGTGTAACGTAAATTTCTAATTTTCTGATGCTGCTCCTTCCTTCTTGCTTAAACGTTCATGAAGGACCAGCAGGAGTAGTATTGTGTCAGGAAAATAATACAGGAAATTTCTCCTTTTTTTTTTATAACTGTTAACTATAGGCCTAATTTAAATTTTTTTTCTGACGTGAATAATTGATTTATTTTATGATTTTCTTTAAATTCTGCATTTAAGTTTCTATCGAAGTCAATTGCTCAGTTTCATGTAGCTTCTTATCAAGTTTAATATTTTGGTCATTTCTCTGGGGCTCCTGTCAGTTGGGAATATTTTATAAAAAAGGAACTTTCAGGAAAAAGAAACTAGTGATACATCTACTACCGCAGCGCAACGTATTTAATTTTGATTTACGGATGCATCACCCTACGTTTGGCATCCATGTGCTGGGAGGAATGCTTCAAAAGATTTGACATCTCTAGCATCAGGGTGATGCTGTCGCAGCCAGTCTGACCAGGAGCATAAGCTTTGACGCCTGTGGCGACTAACTTCCTTCCTGTTTCTATTTTGAACTTACATCCTACAAAATCACATTACCGTGACGTGTAACGGGTACATAGGATAGGAATTACGCTGTATTCACACCCTGAGAGGATTATCCTCGGGGGGATGTCCCGACGTATAAGGACACTCGGGGAAGAACCGAAGCGAAAGAAACAAGGTAAGTACCTAGAAATAGCTGATATAAGCCCTCGATGAAGGAAACAGGGGAGACCCCTTCGAGAATTAATGCAGAAACAGCTCCCAGGAATCCCCGGAAACGTCCTACCACACCCTCCCTCCACCTTAGTTGGAGCGCACAAGCTGCTGACGAGACACGAAATCCTACACAAAAAACGTGCGAGGTACACAGGGGATTTCCCAATTTCTCTCTCGAGAAACTGCTGACAGCTAACTTGAATATAGCGAGAGACGGGTTAAATTCACGAGGCAGCCAAGGCAGAGGAGGAGTGGTTCACCGTCGGTCGATCAGCGCAAAGCAGAGAGGACGGGGACGCGAGCCGGACCATTGCGGACGTCGACGCAGGACGAGGAGACGCGCTCACCAACAAGGAACGCCGGCCGAGGTCACAGAGAAAGCACAAGTTCCGGGAAAACAATCTCGGAGAGTCAGTCAAAGCCGCAGGAAGGAGCCAGCTGAGTACAGCACGCCAACGAGAGCCAGTCCGAGGGCCTGAAATAGAGCCACCCAACTCACCAGGCCTCACTACCAACGAAGACAACTCACCAAAAGCCGCAGTCACAGATAAGTAGAGAAACGTCTCCCTTCAACAACCTTCCCCCGACGCATAGTATTCAGCCCACCAGCCCTTCAGGCCTATGACTTGCAGGGGGATTCAGTCTGCACCAAAGTAAGTTAACAGAATAATCTACTAGCCACCATCCTGTATAACTCAGGTGGCCTAGTAGCGTCAATCGCACATCTGGAACTTTTAACTTGAGGTTGAATAGGAATTATGATTTCCTGTGGACCTAAACCTAGTATATGNCAATCGCACATCTGGAACTTTTAACTTGAGGTTGAATAGGAATTATGATTTCCTGTGGACCTAAACCTAGTATATGAAGCCAAGGCCAGAACCTCATTTACTTATTACTTTGTTGAACTGAGTGAAAAACTTTACCCACCCAAAATAATTATGATAAAAACTTTTGAGATAGAGAAAATTTCCTTTGTAAGAAAGGTGGTGGTAGGTCATCAAAATTTATCATAGGCCTCTATAAATTATTATTTTTTTTAATACTGTCTACTCTTACCCATTTCTGCCAATTAAAAAATTATGCCTTATTATAATGTACTTTTCTTTTGCCTTTATTAACAGCCATAGCATAAACATTTTGTTTTGGTTTTTGTATGGATGAAAATGATTTGATAACTATTTGTGGTAAAAGCAATGTTACTTTCAGCCTGGGTGTAGCCCCTACTCAAGGTAAGGCAAACATGTACATGCGAGTCTTATTGTCTTGTACCATGTTATTTTCTTTCATGTATTTTTCTGATGCAAACATGTTCATTCCCTTTCTTCAACACGTTAACAATTAATTCTCCAGTCTGCCAAGCTGTATGATTATGCCACACTCAAATCCTTGTATACACCATCTTATTTAAGTTTTCTTTCTCTCTTTCATTTGCAAACCCTCTACACACTTGTACAGTTCTGTTTTATTTCACTTATAATATGATTTTACTGATAATCTAAAATTAATACTTACTACCTCTTCTCTCCTTACAAAGTNATTTTATTTCACTTATAATATGATTTTACTGATAATCTAAAATTAATACTTACTACCTCTTCTCTCCTTACAAAGTCCCTTGTTTTTCCTATTCATGTGGCCAAGTCTACGATGCCACAAATAGGTACTAACCTGGTTTCTTAACTAAACAAGCAATTTCCTTTTCTGGAAACTTCAAGTGAGTCCAATCTATAGATGCCATTATTACTGGATGCTGTGGCAACTATTCCATACCATCCATAATACTCGCCCGCTTTCATGAAAAAATAATTTATAACAATTTTTAATTACAGTTGACCCTTGATAATCCGACAGGTATGGAACCGAGAGGGTGTTGGATTACTGAAAGTGTCTGGATTACTGAAAGTGTCTGGATTACCAAAAGGTTTCTTTAAAAATCTATGAGTAGCAGTAAGTTACAGGAATTACAGTCATTTTTGTATGTTGAACCATTTAAGACAATAGGCTATGAAAACANCAATCGCACATCTGGAACTTTTAACTTGAGGTTGAATAGGAATTATGATTTCCTGTGGACCTAAACCTAGTATATGGAGCCAAGGCCAGAACCTCATTTACTTATTACTTTGTTGAACTGAGTGAAAAACTTTACCCACCCAAAATAATTATGATAAAAACTTTTGAGATAGAGAAAATTTCCTTTGTAAGAAAGGTGGTGGTAGGTCATCAAAATTTATCATAGGCCTCTATAAATTATTATTTTTTTTAATACTGTCTACTCTTACCCATTTCTGCCAATTAAAAAATTATGCCTTATTATAATGTACTTTTCTTTTGCCTTTATTAACAGCCATAGCATAAACATTTTGTTTTGGTTTTTGTATGGATGAAAATGATTTGATAACTATTTGTGGTAAAAGCAATGTTACTTTCAGCCTGGGTGTAGCCCCTACTCAAGGTAAGGCAAACATGTACATGCGAGTCTTATTGTCTTGTACCATGTTATTTTCTTTCATGTATTTTTCTGATGCAAACATGTTCATTCCCTTTCTTCAACACGTTAACAATTAATTCTGCAGTCTGCCAAGCTGTATGATTATGCCACACTCAAATCCTTGTATACACCATCTTATTTAAGTTTTCTTTCTCTCTTTCATTTGCAAACCCTCTACACACTTGTACAGTTCTATTTTATTTCACTTATAATATGATTTTACTGATAATCTAAAATTAATACTTACTACCTCTTCTCTCCTTACAAAGTCCCTTGTTTTTCCTATTCATGTGGCCAAGTCTACGATGCCACAAATAGGTACTAACCTGGTTTCTTAACTAAACAAGCAATTTCCTTTTCTGGAAACTTCAAGTGAGTCCAATCTATAGATGCCATTATTACTGGATGCTGTGGCAACTATTCCATACCATCCATAATACTCGCCCGCTTTCATGAAAAAATAATTTATAACAATTTTTAATTACAGTTGACCCTTGATAATCCGACAGGTATGGAACCGAGAGGGTGTTGGATTACTGAAAGTGTCTGGATTACTGAAAGTGTCTGGATTACCAAAAGGTTTCTTTAAAAATCTATGAGTAGCAGTAAGTTACAGGAATTACAGTCATTTTTGTATGTTGAACCATTTAAGACAATAGGCTATGAAAACAATTAATTTTACAAAGTGAGAACAAAGAAGTTGAGAAAACATTTACGTACGTTTATTAAAAACATGAATTACATATTATACAATACAAAAACAAAACTTTTAAATGAAAGGCATACCTACGATAATGTATTTACACTTTGAAGAAATCTGGGATAGTCTTCTGTTTCTTCTTACGTAAACTGTCAGTCAATGCTTGTTCTTGAATGTCTTTTAACATTAATATTTGCTCGTAGTCAGATCCTCTCTCTTCACACCATCGTAACAAAGTGTTTGCAGCTGATGAAACTTCATCGCAGTTGACAGTGAATCTTTTTTCTGAGGCCTCCTGGATCGTGTTGCAACAGGTTCTGTGATTTCCTTGATAATTTCTTCATCTGTGAGATCAGCGTCAAGGTGATCATCTAAAACCCATGTTTTTAAGTCTTCCACTGTATATTGTGGAATTTCAATTTCATTGCAAATTGCTAGTGCAGCCTCCAAAATTGGTTCAGAGTTGTTATTGTTGTCTTGAGATTCGTTATCTTTCTTAGGAAGAAGTGGATTTTCTGGCCAAATATTTTTCCAAGATTTTATTAACGAAGAGATTTTACTTGCCGCCAAGCAAATGCTGCATTGACAATGGCATCCTTGATGTTGAATTGTGTCAAGAGGGATGTGATGTATGCATTAGGTTGACTTACGATATCCGTAAGTAGGCGCTTCTTGTAATGTGCGTTGATAACATTTTGGTCCATCGGCTGAATGAGAGCGGTTGTATTTTTTGGCAAGTACAAAGCCTCTATATAGCCATCAGCTGTCTTAACTCTCAATTCTTCCTTGTCAGGATGTCCTGGTGCATTGTCCAATAAGATAATGGCCTTCACTGGCAACTTTTTCTCGTTCAAGTGTTGTTTTACTTGTGGGACAAAACTGTTAGTGTACCAATCATGAAAAACTTCTTTAGTGACCCACGCTCGACTTTGACTCATGTACGTAACTGGCAGAGATTCAAACTTAATGTTTTTAAATGCACGGGGAGATTTTGAATTCCCCACAACCAATAGTTTTTAACATATGACTTCCTGAAGCATTAGCACATACCATCAGAGTGATCCGTTCTTTTTGAAGTTTTCTTCCAGAAACGTGTCTTTCCTGTTGAGTGACAAATGTCTTACATGGAAGTTGCCGCCAATTTCAGCCCATCTCATCGGCGTTATAAACTTGTTCAGGTGTTAGGCCTAGTTCAGCGATTTTTACATTCAGTTTCCGGATGAATTCAGAAATCTCAGACTCGTCAGCAGACAATTTATCTCCGCTCATCTGTAGAAATTGAATACCATGGCACTTTTTGAAAATTTTAAACCAACCATCACTTGCACTGAAGTCTGTTTTTTTTTTGTAATTTCATTATAAATTGGGATTTTTGTTTTAAAATGTCTCCTAAAATGGATGCATGTCTGCTTCTTTGTTGCTTGAACAAGGTGTAAAGAGCGTCCTGAACTTGGACTTTTCATCAACAGACTTCATATAGTTTTCAATTTTTTATTTTATTTTCTATTTTTCAAGATATCATAAACTGTAGCTCGCCCAATGTCATACGAAGTACATATCGACGTTGGAGTTTCACCACTGTCATATCTCTTAATAATTTCCCATTATTTAGATAGATTGAATGTTTTATACTTACGTTTTGAACTTGTGCTCGCTATTACAACACTACACTATACAGTATAACTGAATAATTCACAACACTATAATATCACTCTTCAAACAAAAATACGTACTGTAATAATGGACTAACACATCTGCGACGAAACTGAATTCGGACGTCTAAACAAGCAACTGAGTAGGCAAACCGTATGGTAAACAAAGTGCTCAAAATGAAGCTCGGATGCGTCGGACTACAGAGCGTGTCGGATTGTTAAGTGTCGGACTATTGCGAGTCAACTGTATTTTACTAACTGAAAGCAAATTAATGGCTGCTTTAGGAGCATTTAACACATCTTGAACTTCAACTTCGCTCACTTCACCATTGACTAGAATTTTATCATTGCCCATGGATTCAACTAACAAATCATTGTTGGGATTTTAGTAGTCTTTTCGAGAACTGTACAAGCATTCATCATTTTTTAAATTGTGAGCAGATGCACAGAAATCCAAATACCAAGCATTATCTACCTTTTTACTAATAGAGCTGCTATAAATGTTTTGTAATTTTTCTTATTAGAACATTTATTCTCAGCACTTTCTAATTTTGAACCTACAGTTGGACAGTATATGTCCAAATTTTTGGCAGATGTAACATTGGGGAGGTCTACTTGTCCTCTGCTCAACTATATGATTTGGAATACAGAACTGTATCAGTTCCTTGCTGGAACAGTTTTGTTTTATTATGATTTAACATCTCGCACAATTTAACTGTTATTGAATCACCAGTTATCGTTATACCAGAGCTCTCAATTCCCATTATAATCAGTTTTTACTCGTCTAGCAACCCTGCCAATAACAACATTCCAATCCACTCTTTATTAACATTAAAGCCAATATTATTTAACTTGTGGGCTGTAGAAATAATAGTATCACAGTAACTTTCAATACACTACAGTTACATGCTGAGTAATCCTACTGTCCTCCTCAAACCTGAATCCTTAAAAATCCTTTCCAGTGAAAACCATGCTTCTTTCACTATCTTGCACTCTTTAATATGAGGGTAGTTAATCTTGTCTACGAATAAGATGACTTGTGAAAGAGCCTTTTTACCTTTCTATTCATCTTTGACTACCCTTTCAACTACTTCCCAGTAATCTTCAAGCTGAAGCAATGTTTTCATATCAAATTTCCAATTACTATAATGTTGCGTGTGAAGAGAATTGTGAACTTGGTGAATAAGCCCAANCGTGTGAAGAGAATTGTGAACTTGGTGAATAAGCCCAACAACTAAAACACCCCATCGACAAGCTGACGCAGCAAGCTTTACACTTCATTAAGCAGTTGGAAAATGCACACGATGCCCTACGTGTGCTGTCCAGACGGCCTGCGCACACTGTGCTGCATAGCTGTGGAAGGAGCCTGCTGCATGGAGCCAGTAATGTGATGGCCCATCTCAACGGTGGCGATGAGGACGGTAGTCTCATGGAGGATGTGCTTCAGGAAGTGAAGAACCAGCTGCATGAGCTCCAGAAGAAAAATGCAGTCAACAGGAGCCACCAGTGCTTCAGGGTACGTCAGACAAGAATCCAACCACAACAAGTATCAACACTTTCTCAACTGGCAGATACAGTCTACAGGAAGATGCAAGGGGAAATCCTGTAGTTGCATCATCATTTCAAACCAATAATGAAAGGATTAGTAGTCGTTCTGTAAGGCACCAACGACCACATTCTAATAGATTGAGAGAATCCAGTACTACTGCAAACTGGGGTGTACGGAAAACTGGCATATTGCTAGGCATGCAGCAAAAACAACTTTAAAATTGATATCCTTAACTTGAAATAAAGTCACGAGACCAACAGCAGTGGAGGAACCTACCAACAGCTCCCAGGATTCTTCTGTGGTTGTTCATACACAGTACGAGCCTTTAAGATATAGTGACAAGATGGAGACTCACTATAATATGAGCATGTTGGACGAGGTATTTCAAGGGCAACTGTTATGGCTGTATAACCCACAGATGTGAAGAAGGTATTGCCCGAAGCTACAGAAATGTTGGGAGAGCCCTACAAGATTCTAAAGATCAATAAGTGGTCTTTCGCATTTGTCGTTAAGGCTCGCGGGCAAAGCCAAAGGTTGTTCACATAGACCAACTGGCATTTTACGAAGGTCCGGATGTTGTAGTCTGTTCTGGATGAACAGACCTNCAAAGGTTGTTCACATAGACCAACTGGCATTTTACGAAGGTCCGGATGTTGTAGTCTGTTCTGGATGAACAGACCTCAGGAGGGGGAAGTGTTAAGCGCTCACTGCTTTGCATCGCTTCCCTTGACCCATCCCGCAAGAGCGAGTGAAGGAGAAGGACATAGTAGTAACACGAGAAACCCGTGACAATTTTGAAAGGCACGCCGCCGCGATAAGCCTATCGGGACTCGCATGCTCCTGACCTCCAGTGGATTGAATTTCGGCATTTATCTGTGAAAGGATGTTNCGATAAGCCTATCGGGACTCGCATGCTCCTGACCTCCAGTGGATTGAATTTCGGCATTTATCTGTGAAAGGATGTTCTGATTCATTGCCCCTACTTCTCTCTCAGCCAGGTTTGGGGTGCTGGGAACCTTCCAGATCAGGCTAGCAAGAATATTTAAGCTGCAATGGGCCTCAGAGCCAACAGTTTTGAGAGTTTGTAGGACTGTGCGACATTAAGCACGGCAGGTGGGCGAAGACAGCAAAGTGGCGAGCCAGCAGAGCATCGGTGTAGTGGAGTGTGAAAGCGGCGTGCAGGACTATTGAACTCAATGTGTTGATGACATACATTTGGATTGATGGCAATAGACTAAAAAAATGTGTATATAATGTGTGAAGTAAGCGATTATAACCAATATACACACACAGAGGAGGACTAATTATAATTGAGATAGGCATAAAATATTGTGCTCACTGATAATAATAAGAGTAGGAGTGGAGAAAACTAGTTTAATGCTGTAAATAATAGTTGTGTGAATAAATTAAAGATTGAATTTAGTTATTTTATTTTTAGTAAAACCTCCATCCTTCTGGTGTCTTGTAACAATAATTTTCTCTACCCATTAGCTTCCCTAACTAAGTGTAACTTCCTGAAGAGTTAAGCCCGCCGCACATGGAATGATTTTCCGTACGATACCGCATGCCTGGAGTATTGCTTGCTGCTGGACATGCTTGTCCACTGGAAATATTGATGCCTATTTGCAGTTTTGCTGGCTAGTGTACTATTTTTCGGTAATTGGAATGGTGCTATTTTCTATACATGTTTCTTTGCTAGTTTTAGATTTCAGCCAATGAGAGCAAGGAAACATGTCATGTGGCTTTATTTACATGGCAAAATGATTGTTTTGGCAGTGTTAATAGATGCATAGAAGAAACATGTTTGCATGCAGGTTTGAGTTTATATGTGTACTCATCCNTTGTTTTGGCAGTGTTAATAGATGCATAGAAGAAACATGTTTGCATGCAGGTTTGAGTTTATATGTGTACTCATCCAAATTCTTCGAAAAGCATTGCCAATAGCTTGTAAAGTTCCTTTGTGGGAAACGTTCGCACTATATTTATTTTAATGCCGCACAGTTGGGCGCCATGTTATAAAGTTCCGTCTTTACTGTTACAAGCGTATATTTAATAATATAGCAGCCTCAAAGGTTAGGCGCCATCTTGTAACGTTTCGCCGCTTACACTGTCGACTGTTTACTTGCCACGGCTTGCTCAAGGTAGAATACACGAGACTCAGTACCATTGGATGTTAGTTAATTATGAAAGAAAGTACNAGTAAAACCTCCATCCTTCTGGTGTCTTGTAACAATAATTTTCTCTACCCATTAGCTTCCCTAACTAAGTGTAACTTCCTGAAGAGTTAAGCCCGCCGCACATGGAATGATTTTCCGTACGATACCGCATGCCTGGAGTATTGCTTGCTGCTGGACATGCTTGTCCACTGGAAATATTGATGCCTATTTGCAGTTTTGCTGGCTAGTGTACTATTTTTCGGTAATTGGAATGGTGCTATTTTCTATACATGTTTCTTTGCTAGTTTTAGATTTCAGCCAATGAGAGCAAGGAAACATGTCATGTGGCTTTATTTACATGGCAAAATGATTGTTTTGGCAGTGTTAATAGATGCATAGAAGAAACATGTTTGCATGCAGGTTTGAGTTTATATGTGTACTCATCCGAATTCTTCGAAAAGCATTGCCAATAGCTGTCAAAAACTGTCATAGCTGCTGGCCTAATAGTTTACAGAATAGCTTGCATGGAAGCCCATGCTGAGTGCAGCATAACCAGTGACGTACCCTGCAAGTAACCAAGTTATGCAGCTATTTGCCTAGCTCTCAAATAATATCTTTNTTATGCAGCTATTTGCCTAGCTCTCAAATAATATCTTTGAGAACTACGGAACTAGGTCATTGTGAACTAAACATATGCTAGAGTAAGATGTTGCTGCAAATCCTTGAAATAAAAGATTGGGAGCTTCACCCATGTATCCACCAATTCATAAAATTAAAACCTTAGTTCTAATTAATTGATTAATCGGGATAATGAGGTCATAAAAACCAAACAAAAAAAAAACACAACACAAATTAAAAACATTCACAAATTCACAAATCAGATATTTATCATTATTAAAATTTCTTACCACTTGACAGGGTTCGTAGAAAGGGCTGTTGAAAAAATAAACAAATACGACACACATACATAATTATAAATAAAACTCATAATATGTGCCTAATTAAAATTTAGGCCTACTGAAGACATGAAAGAAACCATAATTTCATTATAAAATTTGTGAATGAACAGAAGTGAAAACAGTGACAGTTGAAGTATGTAGGAAGGTATCCAAAACTAAATTATATTGGGTGTGAGTAGGCAGCCTTACTGCAGGGATGCAGTGGTTATGGTAAACTGAGTCATCTTCATTGGTGTCGGTTGACAACTGAGTTGACCAACTTCAAAACCAAATAAATTTCAGCGTTTTAGGGCTTATTCATGCTGAAAAATTTAACTGTAATCCAGGCAGTACACAGCACACACTAGCTTATGCTGATTTGGTCAAAATAAAATTTTACAGCATGACCCTAATTTATGCTGGACCGACATGGCCGTGAATCAAATAGTTTCTATTTTTAAGAAGAACAAGGACACTAAACTTCAAGTGCCATTATCACGTGACTGCCCAAAGCGAGTGTGGTTTGTTGTTACACTGGTAATTGGAAGACACAGCGTTTTGAGTGAAAAACAGTGTCGTTGACGTAGAAAGTAAACATGAGCGATGAAACTAACATCTTCCAAGTACTGAGGAACGTCATAAATACGAGGGTTATTCGGAAAGTAAGGTCCGAATCGCCATAGCTAATCGAATGTTGCGCGAACATTGTAATGCGCATGCCCATGACTCCCGGCATGCCTTGCTCATCAAACGACGCCATTTGCATTGGTATTGTTGGGGTGTGCTGTTTACAGTGTCAGTTCAAAATGTTTAAAACAATTGAACATCCTGCCGACTGTGAAATACGGTCAGTGATTCAGTTTTTGACAGCAAGGAACGTTTCAGCAGCGGAAGTTCATCGACAGATAAGTCAAGTGTCTGGCCCCAATGCGATGAGTGACAACAAAGTGCGTAAGTGGGTGAGAGCTTTCAAGGACGGACGGGGAAATGTCAATGATGAACCGCGATCAGGCCGAGCATCAGTGATCACATAAGATTTATTTGGTCAAAGCCATGGACGAAAAGATTCGTGAAGACCGGCGATTCACAATTTCGACTTTAGCATTGGAATTTCCGAATGCGGGTAGAACAACTTTGCACAAAATTGTCTCTGAAAATTTGCTATTACACAAATTTTGCGCACGTTGGGTTCCCAGGCTGCTTACCGAGGAACACCAAATGAAAAGAATGGCTTGTGCTCTTGATTTTGTGGACCAATATCATAAGGAAGGGTTTCTCACATGACCCCAGAGTCTAAACGTCAGTCAATGGAATGGCGTCACACGACATCACCAGTCAAAGTCAAGGCCAAGCGAACAATCTCAATATGCAAGGTTATGGCAACCGTGTTTTGGGATAGACATGGAGTCTTGTTAGTTTAGTTTATGCAGCAAGGGACAACAATCAATGCAGCCGCATACTGCACTCCCTTGACTAAACTTTGACGTCCAATACGCAATTAGCGACTTGGCCTTCTAAGGTCTAGAGTTTTGTTGCTGCATGACAATGCCCGACCCCCTTCTGCTATTCACACCCAAAATCTGATCAGATCTTTTGGATGGGAACAGATTGACGACCCACCATACAGTTTAGACTTGGCGCCGAGCAATTTTCACTTGTTCCGCTATTTTTTAAGTATTCTTGTCAATTGGTATCACTTAATAGATGAAGGGTGTTGAAAAATAAGCTTTACATTCACCAGAAAAGGATAGGTTAATGATAATAACAACTGAGAATGGTAATAGAGGTCCTAGGCCGAGCAGACGCCAGCCGGTAGGAGAGGTGATCAGGAGAAGCCAAGAACAGGAAGATAGACATCCCTCACTTCTTGAAGATACGAGAAGGACCTAAATGCTCCCAGAGAGACCACCTACCAACCATGACACGCAGGCCTATTGCGTGGGGGGGGGGCACTCCCTCGTATAGGAGTGGTCACTCCCCCCTCTCCCCTACAATGCGCTGCTAGCTATCACGCGCCCTCGCGGGTCCCAGATTGTGGCTGTCACCCACGCCCTCAAACCCTCGAGGGGAGGAAAGGCACATCCCTTTAGTAGACAGCGACCGACTGGCGAATGCAACGCCCACCAGACTAACACAAATTAACACAACAAAACATAACACTCAGATCACACAATATAGAAAAATACCGGGCACAGCAATCCACCCACCATCCTACCAATTGAAAATAAACAAAGAAAAAAGGAAATGTCCGAAGACCACTGTAATCACGGGACATGGGTACCCTATTTGGTTGAGCAGCAGAAACGTGGCCGACACATAAGCGAGCCGAAGAGAGTGCGGGTAGGCACAGAACGCAAAAGAGCATCACTAACACCAAGCACCCTAAGAGAAGAGTGTGACTGGGGAAACCACACCCCCTTCCACGAGACAGTGATCGGGAGTAGAGCCACCCCAAACTCATCCATCACTGACTTTATCAAGTTCTGGTTCTTCTCGTAGCGGTCACGCTTTTTGTCAAAAGACCATTTTAACCCTCGACACTGGACAACCTGACCATCCAGAATACAGGCGGATTCCTGACCCGGTTTGAAGACCACCAAGTCAGGTTTTCACAGTTCATCGGCAGTCCTATATCTTGGTTCATGACGTACTTGAAACCCCCTCTCAACAAGGTGGTCTGCTACCACCCCCATGGGTGCGAGGGCATTGCTGCCCCACATGATACGCTGTCTCTGCATCTGCACAACCCGCCCGACACTTAGGCAAGGAGCCAGAGGGGCCCCTCCTGCCCCTACTAGTTCTCACCCTTGTTGGGAGACTGTTGCTGATTAACTGCACATAAGAAATGAAATCAGACGAAGGGACCCCCGTGAGAAAGCCAAGTGGTAGAGGTGGTTGAAGAGGAGGTGGTGGGCTCCATATCAGTATCGTCAACAGAGCCTAACCAGACTGTGTGCCAATAGGTTTTAATTTTGGAAGAAGTGTCAAGGATCCGCCCATTCGTCACAGCAGCACTCTCCACCCATTCTACCCTCCAAGAAAAATGGGGTAGTTTACAAAGCTCTCGCGCTGGGGCATAGTTGGACTACAGACGTTACGCAGCCGACCTAAAATCCATGAAGGAACTGATTTCAGAAGAGAAGGGATTCCCAACGCCCCAGACGAGACTGGCGCGTGGAAGAAGCCCAGCGCAACATCCTTGTGAAGTCTCAACTAACGAGATATGGAGGCCCTAATAAGAACATCCATGGCTTTCAGAATGCCCTTAGTGACACGAGCAAAGGAAAGTTGGTAGATAAAGGAAGGTAGTAAGAAGACTCGCAGAATCTCCAACCTCTGATAAGGTTTTAAAGGAGCTGAGGTAAGCCGTCTCAAAGGCTCCTCAAGACCAGCCTTGAAAGACCTGACCCCCTGGAAGTGAAGGAGATGNAGGCGCCAGATCCACGCCACCGACCCTGAAGAGAGGCTCGGTTAGAATTTTTGCCTTGCGAGTTTTACCCACCGGAACCATCGCTAATGAGTGGGATTTAGACGGAGAGAGTTCAAGACCGAAATTCGCAAGAGATTCCTCAAACTGAGCAAGATTAATCTGAAGGCCCTCACGTGTTGGCGAGAAAAATCATGTCATCCGCAAACGCTAGCCTAGATATCTGATGATCCCCAACAGTATAGCTAACAGCACCTACAAAGCCACGAAGAGCCTCATCCATAACTAAGTTGAACAAAAATGGGGACAAGGTGTCACCCTGACGAACACCCTGATGGACAGGTATATCAGGGGTGACCTCACCTGGCAACTGAAGAGTAGTTGTGGCCTGGGAGTACAAGCTCCAGATATACCGGACCACTGCATATGGCNCCACGAAGAGCCTCATCCATAACTAAGTTGAACAAAAATGGGGACAAGGTGTCACCCTGACGAACACCCTGATGGACAGGTATATCAGGGGTGACCTCACCTGGCAACTGAAGAGTAGTTGTGGCCTGGGAGTACAAGCTCCAGATATACCGGACCACTGCCAATGGCACTCCTCTAGCCCGCAAGACGTTGATCAGGGGCAAATGTTGTGCGAGTCTGTACATGTTGCATAACCCAACTTTGACCACTCTTGATAACCTTCTGACCCCTTCAGTACATGTGTTACTATATAAGATTACAGTGCAAGGTCGATTGTTACGTCACAGAAGCCTTATCTCATTGAACTTTGGAATCTACGGCCGGAGAGGCCTTATCAGCTATACAATTGTTACCCCAGCAGCTGCCTGTNCGGCAGCTGCCTGTAAATCTAGGGCTGCAGGACCGGAGCTTTTGAATGCCGGTATAAGACATTACAAGAGAACTAATAGTCGGATTTTGATCAAACAAACTTTATTATTAATTACCCATAAATTAAAACATGTACAAAGGTATTAATGATCAAAATATATACCCANCAACATGATTTTACAACAGTTAATGTATGTTCACAACATATTCACTGTACATTACATAAGTCAAATTTTTCTCAGTATCAACTACAATATCATACTACATACACCATGTATAAATACACAATATAGTAATGATGATGTCATTACTGAATCACAATACAGTACAGGCAGGTAACCTCATTACCTACAAAAAACAGCCAGCGATCTGGGTATATATTTTGATCATTAATACCTTTGTACATGTTTTAATTTATGGGTAATTAATAATAAAGTTTGTTTGATCAAAATCCGACTATTAGTTCTCTTGTAATGTCTTATACTGGCATTCAAAAGCTCCGGTCCTGCGGCCCTAGATTTACAGGCAGCTGCTGGGGTAACAATTGTATAGCTGATAAGGCCTCTCCGGCCGTAGATTCCAAAGTTCAATGAGATAAGGCTTCTGTGACGTAACAATCGACCTTGCACTGTAATCTTATATAATAACACATGTACTGAAGGGGTCAGAAGGTTATCAACAGAGGTCAAAGTTGGGTTATGCAACATGTACAGACACGTACACACAGACAGACTACGTATACAGCGGCCGGAACCGCTCAGAAGCATCAGCCAATACCTCAACAACAATGACAAATTCTCAGCCAACCCATCCTGTTTCAAGAAGGCTCTTTGCTCAGGAGAAATGGGAAGAGCTGCCTGAAGTCTCAGACTAATGATCTAATTGAAGTGGCGGCTTATCACTGATGTGACAATGGGACGGAAGTCACCCAGATCAGAAGGGACTGTCTTCTTAGGGATCAGCACAGTCCTTGTCTTTAACAACCAGGACGGTAGGTCACGGGTAAGTAGGAAGATGTTAAATAAGACCGCTTTCAGTTCGTCAGGAATNAACCCATCCTGTTTCAAGAAGGCTCTTTGCTCAGGAGAAATGGGAAGAGCTGCCTGAAGTCTCAGACTAATGATCTTATTGAAGTGGCGGCTTATCACTGATGTGACGGTAATGGGACGGAAGTCACCCAGATCAGAAGGGACTGTCTTCTTAGGGATCAGCACAGTCCTTGCCTTTAACAACCAGGACGGTAGGTCACGGGTAAGTAGGAAGATGTTAAATAAGACCGCTTTCAGTTCGTCAGGAATTACAGACCAGTCCTTCAGCGAAACTCCGTCAGGGCCAGGCGAAGACTGCCCACGAATGGTGCCCTTGGTCACCACCTCCTCAGAGATCAAGGTGGACAGATTATAGTCTTCAACATAAGGAAGAACCAAAGGTTCATTACGAAGACCTTCTCCAGGAGAAAAGAGTGAGGACCACATCTCGGAAACAACATCAGGGTAAGCAGCCCTACTCTGCTGGTCCTCCTCCCCCCCTCCCTCTCTAAGAATACGAGCTGCCACACGCGCACAGTCGTGCTTCCAAAGATTTTGGATGGAAGTGTAATCAGACTTACGTAGTTCATTACGCGACCACGCAACGAGAGGGTCCCTCGGTCTAGGGAGGGGCCTGACTTCATCCTTCACAGGGAGACACTTTCTAAGCCACTGATCAAGAATTTCACACACTGGCTGACCCTGGATGGCCAAGTCAACAGCTCGAGATAACAACCCACTAGAACAAATCTCAGTATCCAACTCACCAAGCCCAACCCGCAATTCCACCAACTGCTGGTGGATCCGGTCAACACAGGAAACATTCACTTGTGAATCGTCACCAGAGTAACTCGCCTCTCCAACAGGACGATGCCTGGGAATAGAAGTGGCCCCAGATGTCCATCTCTTGGTCATTGGAGAGAAGGGGCTAAGATAGTCTTCCCGTTTGACCTCCTCCATCAGAAGCTTGTAGCGCCGGAGCCTCCGCTGNGGCTAAGATAGTCTTCCCGTTTGACCTCCTCCATCAGAAGCTTGTAGCGCCGGAGCCTCCGCTGTGACTTGATGGAGTCGAATGTGCGGTTCAGAAAGAGGCCCTTAGAATGGACAGTTGCCACCAATGCTAAGTTGATATATTTCATCTCAGGGGGGAGATAAAACTCCTCTCTCGCAAGCAGCTTCAACTCTTCATCTGGCCAATGAGCCCCACCCTTGGCTGACGGTGGTAGGGCATCATTATATTCAGTTGTATGAGAACGAAGCTCATGAAGACCTCTGCCACTGGGCGTGTCGAAATCCCTACTACACCACCTACAGGTGAACTTCATGTCGCAAATAAACTTGGAACAACTAGGAAAATTTCTAACTCCTGGCGGCTGCAGAGCGACCAGAGGGCAGCGTGAACAAAAAAACTCTCAGAAATTCGCAGCACAGCAAGAGTCTAGAGCCAGTCTTTAGACAATATCCGAAATTAGACCACCAATCNATTTCTAACTCCTGGCGGCTGCAGAGCGACCAGAGGGCAGCGTGAACAAAATAAACTCTCAGAAATTCGCAGCACAGCAAGAGTCTAGAGCCAGTCTTTAGACAATATCCGAAATTAGACCACCAATCTCACTGACACCATGTAAATACAATGTCAGCAAAATGTCTAGTCATCTTTCGGTATTGCACGGTGGTGGCCACGAGAAGGCAACTGGTTAGAATCATGCACCATCAAGGCAAACACCTTTAGGTAGGCAAGCGCTTTGCCACAGATGACGAGGTGAAAGAAGCAGTCACAGACTGGTTATCCTCACAGGCGGCAGACGTATATGACTTAGGCATACAAAAGCTTGAAGAACGTTATGACAAATATTTAAACAAATATGGAAACTATGTAGAACAATAGAGAAACATGTAAGGAATTAAATAAAACAATTTTTTTGAAAAAATCTGTGATGGTTTATGTTTTATAAGAAATCGGACCNTGTTTAAACAAATATGGTAACTATGTAGAAAAATATAAACATGTAAGGAATTAAATAAAACAATTTTTTTGAAAAAATCTGTGATGGTTTATGTTTTATAAGAAATCGGACCTTACTTTCCAAATAACCCTTGTATATCTCACTATTTTGGGTTTCTTTTTTTACTAACACTTCTTTCCGAAGACACGCCATCATTTCTTCTTCTGAAGTGCCATCCGACCATTCAAAACTTTCAAAAATCGCAATTAATTTTGTCTTGTTTATAACAACGGATGCCTCTGTATTGCACTGAAACAGTCGCACCGACTCCACAGCCAGTGAAGAAAATATTGCACTCAATGTGCACCCATTCAGTGCCAAACAGTAATTGGAAGATGAAAAACAGACTGCGCTCTGCACGAGTTCCGGCAACTGGAAGACGCGGCACTCTGCCAGCGCGCAATGAGTGCTGTTCAGTGCAGTAATTGGAAGATGCTATTAGTCTTTCGTATATTTATCTTAGTTTTATTCTCCACAGTCTACGACAGTATCCTGTCTGCAAGTCGTACTTAGTACAATCCTCGCATACTGTATCCTTTTCTAGTATTGTTGACCTGTCCTTCAGATGTGATCCTCTGCAGGACAATTAAAGTTTCAAAAAGGCAAATGTGGCACTGCTGAAAGCCATTCACAAGTCCTACAGATAGAAAGAATCCTGAACTGTACTACACACAACTTTCTCCATAAATGTAACTAGATGCAAATCTGTACCACACTGCTTCTAGAAGCATGAGCAATTGCAAACATAGCGAGCAACACAAATATCAACTTTACATGATGATGGTAAATTGTTGCAATTATCTGCTTCATATGAGGTAAATACACATGGTCATCCATACTTGCTAGGGATGGGGAATATTTCATGAAACGGTTCCAAAGAACTGTTCCGGAGAGAGGAACAGGAACTAGAGTTCTGAGCAAGCCACACAAAGGATTCCACGCCACACTATTCCACCACTTCCGCACAGAAAATACACTAAATATGTCTATTTTTTTTTGTGTTTAACTTCAAGTTAGTGAAAAATGATAAACTACACCTTGAAATTTGCATACCACAAGTATTGCTTCAGTACACTAGGATGCCGTAACATTGAGTTACTTCCTGTCATTCATTACCTTATTTATATCAAAACAATGCCTTTATTACAAAATTGCTACACAGAATGATTCCTACTCTGAACTGTTGCCAAAAAGGCATCTCAAGGACTGAGATTTAACGATTCCGGCGATGGATGGAACTGTTCAGGGTAATTATCTAGTTTAGGGGCTTTTCTGAAAAACACAATAAAAATTTAAAATTATGATATATTTCTACTCTACTAATGATGCAGAACACGANAACTGTTGCTAACTCACTAACAGTTCCGTGGTAATTATTAAGTTTAGGGGCTTTTCTGAAAAACAAAATAAAAATTCAAAATTATAATGGTAATTATCTAGTTTAGGGGCTTTTCTGAAAAACACAATAAAAATTTTAAATTATGATATATTTAGGTTAGGTTAGCACATATTACGCAATTAGTCGGACGTTAATGCCCCTAGTATATTCATGTTCTGCATCATTAGTAGAGTAGAAATATATCATAATTTAAAATTTTTATTGTGTTTTTCAGAAAAGCCCCTAAANATAGGGGCTTTTCTGAAAAACACAATAAAAATTTAAAATTATGATATATTTAGGTTAGGTTAGGTGGGCACATATTACGCAATTAGTCGGACGTTAATGCCCCTAGTATATTCATGTTCTGCATCATTAGTAGAGTAGAAATATATCATAATTTTAAATTTTTATTGTGTTTTTCAGAAAAGCCCCTAAACTAGATAATTACCGGGTTTTAAACTAACCTAGGATTGTAGGGTTTTAAAATAACCTAGGCTTTTTTGGTTTTTACACTAACCTAGGATAGTAGGGTTTTACACTAACCTGGGATGTTTGGGTTTTACACTAAACTACGAATGTAGGATTGTAGGGATTTAAAGGAACCGTAAAACACACCAAAAGAAGGTAAATTGACTAAGAAGGTAAATTGACTCAACTAGGCAGGGGGCTGGTATAATTCCTCTGACATTAATAGACGTAAACAAACATATTTCGCAAGTGTTTAAAATATGTTTTACTTATTTTAACTTTACGCCCCCTTGAATATGAACAAGATAAGTTGTGCAGAACCCATTAATGCAACTTTTGTTGGTCTAGGACGTTTCGTTCAGAAACGTAAACAAACTGGCTATACTGCACTTTTCGCAATTTTGTTACATTTTTTTAAATATGTTGTACATATTTTAAAGCTACGCCCCTAGTATATTTGTGTTCTACATGATTAGTAGAGTACAAATATATCATAATTTTGAATTTGTTTTGAGTTTTTCAGAAAAGCCCCCAAACTTAATAATTACCGTATTGGTAATACGTTAATGCCCCGTAATGCCCAGACTTGCACTTGCATTGGCAGTTTTCCCTCCGCTGCGGTACTCTCCTTTGTCCAATATCACATTCAGCACCCCTTGCCACGTTAAGATGAGCGCTACGCTGCCATAAGGAAGTGATCCACTGCCCCATGCTACTGGCCCACTTAACTTAAATCATATTTGCACATTATTTTTTGGCGTTTGTGTTACTTCCCATTGCATATGCTATATCACTGAATTTCTCTTTGCACGTACTGTCAGATGCTGTTGAAATAAATGTAAGTTTTCTGGAGAAAAATCATATGTGGTTTAATTATTACTGTCCATACACGTGTTATGAATAGTCACTTTGCTGCAAATTACTTGCCCTGTAAGTCATTTCATTTAGAGAAAACCGCATCATGATATGCAACCGTTCCGAAAATTTTGAGGGCGTCCATGTTAGGCGGACCACCATGTATGTTATACTATTTTTTTTTAACTAAACCTCTTTTTTGCATTNTTAAACTAAACCTCTTTTTTGCATTATTATCTACCTTTGTTTCAATGGACATAAGTCTGCTTTGTTTTTTCAATCGAGTGACAGGTAATATTAATGTCTTAAAGAGTAAATATACTATATTTTTAGTGTAAGGAAATGCAAAATATAATTGTTTATCCAAAGTTTTCTGTGAATGCTACAATTGTAACAAAATTATGTAGGTACATGAGCATAAATTAAATTTCTTTCACAATATATTTCCTTACATACAATGAAGTAGTTGCAGTTGCACCACAGCAGTAACAGTCATTTAATCTGGAAGTGCTTGTGTTATGTGTTATGGAAGTGCTTGTGTTATGTGTTATGNTCTTTCACAATATATTTCCTTACATACAATGAAGTAGTGGCAGTTGCACCACAGCAGTAAGTCATTTAATCTGGAAGTGCTTGTGTTATGTGTTATTACCGCCCTCCCCTAAAAAAATACGTACAAAACACAAGTACGTTAGGAACTGTTCCGAAAGGAACGGTTAAAATGAACAGTTCGTTTTGATGAACTATAACATTCCCAACGGTTCCTAAAAATCTGAACGTTCACTGTCTCTAACGCTTGCCACTGCTTACTTACTGAAAACTGGTTTCTCATGTCACTGTTAACAAAAATTAATAAATAAAAATAAGCACTCACCTTCCACATAATGCAGAACCAGGTGCAACCTTCTGCCAATGAACTTAATAGCGCCGTACATTTTCAGGTAAAACTGTTTGCCAGCAACAAACGTTAATTTTGCATGAAGGGAATGTTGCAGTTTTCATTGTAGTAGAAACTTCTGAGTTAATTCTGAGCCAATCTTCAATGAGGTTTGAATCTCCACAAGACTGAAATTTCTGGAGGCAATGATTGCCTAATAGTTAAATTCAAAAGTTGCCATTATCAATTTCAGATATACAAAATAAAATCATCTACAGTACGACACTGACAACATAATAAACTGTAATTTTGAATTTCACAGTTGTAACATATCATTGGGTTGTCACTTAGTTATTCAGCCACGGATGGTTCAAACATTCAGCAGCTGTTGCACGTCGACTCGGGTCGTACTCCAGCATGGGAAGCAAAAAGTCAGTGAATTCCCTGGCTTCCTTGCTGCTCCACTCATACTTTTCAGTGAGGACGTCGTACAAGTTCCATGGCTTCAAGGTAGTGATGTGCTTCAGCTCAGACTTCCTGTTGAAGAACTGGCGCGAGTGCTTGCCCGACATAGCTATCTTCCGTGGTATGTCGCCCAGCAACTCAATTATGTGTGCCAGATGGTCCTCGTCACGACTGTAGTCTTCCCCAGAGTGGGGCTCAAACAGGTAGTCTCCAGTTGCCAACTCGAAGGCCATGCACGCTGTGCTCCAGATATCTGCAGACGTACCGTATCCCGCTCCCAGCAGCACTTCCAGGGAGCGATACTGCCTCGTTTGGATGTCTTCAGTGAAGTGACGATGTACCCAACAAGCATTGCCAAGATCCGCTATCTTAACCTCAATATCACACACTTCCAGAGCAGGATCTGGCTTAGGGATATCCGACTTCGTATCTGCGATATTTGTTGGACACAACAACGGTGTGTCCTGGTGATTGCTTTTTTCATCTGCTTCACCAACCGGTACGGCGTCACCCGTTGCCTGATGATTGGTTTCATTCCCTTTCATGAGTTGATCTTCCCTCACCTCATTAGGAACTTCTAATATCCTGCATTCACCCCCTGCACATTCACAATCATCAGTACTTTTACAGCCATTTTGATATGGCAAACCACTTGAACTACAGCTTGCACTTTCCTTCTCCACATCTTCATCACCTGAATTTTCGTCCTGTTGCAGTCCAATGGACTCTACTTCCGTCTCCATTTTTACATCATCACCTGATTTTACCTCCCTATTCTTCAGTTCCTCCAGTTCTTCTATTTGCTCCATCTGTTGCTTCAACAATTCTGACTGGCGTTTTGCTTTCTTCTTCAGTTTCTTTTTCTTGCTTCTCGACATCTTGGCATTGATTATGGGCTCCTGGAACTCCTTGGGGGCGGTGCTGACGTGGGAGACCGGCAGCTTCACGCCCATCGTATGGAGTTCTGTCGCCTCCAACGCCAGCTTCTTTATGTACGTTTCATCCACACACATCAACACATTCTCTGGCTTGATATCTGTGTGAATAATGCTGCACTTGGTGTGTAAATAATCTAAACCTTCTAAAACTTGTCGAATTATCGACTTAACATTTGTGTGTGGAATACCGTGGTAATTGCTTTTCATGATAAGTTTCAACATCGTATCACCCAACACTTCAAATACCATACACACGTGAACACCATTGACACCACAGATCTTGAAATCATTCAACAACTGTACAGTTTTGTTTCTTTTAGGATCGTTTGGATCACTGTCACGAACTGCCTTCAACAATTTGATTTCGTCTACTGCTGTTTCCGTAAAATGCGACGCGCTCTTAACAACCTTCAAAGCCACATACCTCTTATCCACATGATCCCAACACAACCACACGGTCGAAAAGTGGCCCCAGCCTAACTTTCGGGTGACATGGTACCTACCCTGAAAGAAGTCCCCTATTTTTACTGGATGATAACCCCCTTTTCTGTAGTCAATTGGATCCTCTTGCTCTTCTTCCTCTGAACTGAAGTAGTCGTTATCGTCTTCAATAGTTTCATTAGAGGATGAATTACACGGTTCCCCTTTGTTACAGGTAGGCCTATTACTTGAAATGCCATGTTCTTCGTTTTTTCCTTTACGTTTACCAGGTTTATGACGTCTTTTCTTGGCTTTGATTGCCAAAACTCTCCTATTAACATCCAATTTAGAGTTCATTTTAACTACCCTGTAATAACAATGACAAAAAAATTACAATTTAAAAAATCATTTCCGATAATCAGTCTTGTTTTGAGTATGGCGGCCATGCACTAACAAATTTATTATTTTTCACCAATAATGGCTTACCTTCGGCACAAAAAAAAGTTTAAAAAAAGAACAAAACACTCCTAGAATATTTCTCTTAAAAATACGAAATTAACAGAGCTGTACTTAAGGTGAACAAAGGCAAAATTGAAACGAATTATTATTATAGTTACTATAATAAAATAACAACAAATTTAAAAAATAAAAAATAACATAAATTATTATTAGTGAATATTTTTAATACCTTGGTTAAAAAAAAAAAAATTTCAACTATACTCANAAATAAAAAAATAACATAAATTATTATTAGTGAATATTTTTAATACCTTGGTTTAAAAAAAAAAAATTTCAACTATACTCAAATGTTTACAACAAACTGTCATTGAACAGTTGTTAAGATAGTTGTTTTCCTAGTGTGAATAGTAGGTTCAAATCTCACTTCTTTCTTTAAAAAAAATTTACTGTGTTTCAACAGCATTTACATATTGACAAAATTTATTCTTTACTCCAGTATTTCTTTCATAATTGCAAAACATGGCGTCGAGTGAAGTAAGTGTGAGTGAAGGGGTTTGGGTGGTTCTTAACATCCGAGGTCTTGAGAGCCGATGAGGGCAAAACTAGGTGAGTATAGAGCAGTACTGACATGCAAGGATAGGGGAAATTGCAGGTCCCAAAGAAAACCCACCGACCAGCAGCATCGTCTGGCAAAATTCCCATAATTGAATATCCGGGAGTCACCCTGCTGGGAAACCAAACCAGGTTTGCCTTTGTAAGAGCGAATAGTCTAAACATTACATAACTGCAGCCTTGACGACTAGTAAATAACAAGGTGTCTATGGAATCGTGGCATTAGGAATGGAGAGCAGATAGATTATTGTGGATAGAATGGGAATTTAATCCCCCTATCTGGTATAAATCTGAGGGACGCTGGTTGGCTACAGAGCAAGGAATACTGTTGGGAAGTGGGTCATTCAGCCATTAGGTTGCCTCCTGAAGTTCCCTATGACTGTAGACATCGATTGATGTGGATGTAATCCAGCTGTATCTACCTGTTGTCGGTGTGGGCTCTGTCGTGATGCCAGTAACACGAGGCTGTTAAGGACCACATCACACACTCAGAAATTTATGTAATTTCGCAGATAAATGACAAGGAAAATTATGTCACAATACTTAAATGAAAAAGGTGGCAATCATAGCAAAGTGGATAATGCGCCTTAAGAGATAGTGAAACGGCCTAGTGCATGAATAAAACATCCTTTCCAGTTCATGTATTTAATTTTATATATTAATGAATGATGTGAACCATGTATCCACTAATACTCTAGATACCATTTGTGTTGCCGCAGTCGACATCCAAAATGGACAATACCATGCCATAGTCGACGAGGTATCCAGTAAATCCAACATGAAGCGATGACGAGATCAGAAAACACCCACCCATCCATCACCGATTAAATGACTGAAGCTGTTATATTGGTTTCATCACCAAAAGAGGTAATTCTTGAGGGTGATCAACAAGCAATCCTGTATGGTGCCCCTGCATGTCACTGCTGTCAGATGTCTAATCAATTGGAAGAACGACCAAGGCAGGTTGCAAGGCGAAAAATAGCATCCCTCCCAGAGATATCACATCGACAGTAAAAGTGGTGCCGGGAAATAAAATAAAATGGGGGGAGTGAAGTTAAAGTGAAGTAGAAAAAATTATGCATGTTACACATTGGACCAGAGCTCCAGTAAATGTATTTGACAATAACTTTCTTTATATTTTATACATCCGACCATGCCTACTCTCACCCCTTTAGAGAGTATTGACTCGCCCAGTGGTGAAGCTCCTCATTAAAATTTAAACACATAACTATTTGAGAAATCATAATATAATTTATTAACAAATGAGTGTTGGCCTATGTTCTTCAATTTTCAGTGAACTGCCAAAACTGGCAACTACACCCTTTGTAGTACTACCCACAATTTCCTAGTATATTTCCAACTAATGGAGATATCCAGGGCCCCCTGGGCCGTCGAACGAACGACCCTCATCATTAACTTTTCACTGGGTTGAGGTACAGGCAATTCAACACTCAACCAGCCCTGGGTAACCTCGACCACGAAAAAGGTGATGGCTTTCCCAACTAAGGGCGAGTATTTCACAAAGCTATTCTTTTATTACGTCAAAAATGGCTTTACGAACTCAGATTAAGGAAGAACAAAACGTTAGTAAAGTACGTCGAAATTGTTGGAGGAAACTAATTTTGTATTTGGTGATATAAACCGCGATCTATGCTCTGATTGGTTAATGTCTATAGCCCTCAGCCAATAATAAAACATTCTCTGTTAGCTATTGTTTATCTAGTGTGTGTTGTTGTTGTGGTTAAAGTTCGTTAAATAAAACTTACATTTCTCGATCTGCTGCGTGTTCTTTGTGTTAATAACTCAACAGGTTATGGGCCCAGATGCACCAGTAACTCACACAAGTAAAAGTAAAACATCTTTCACGTAAAAAAACACCGAAATGGGTGAGTACGAACCTTTTATCAATAACACCGAGAAGTTGACCGATTGTGCATCATTTCCTCTCTGGAAGTTCGAGATAAACATTCTTATTTGAATCAAAAGGCCTCATTGATATTGTTGAAGGTAAAAATAAGCTACAAGATGTTGCAAATGACAAAACAAAACAAGAGTGGAAACAGAAAGATGGCAAAGCACATCAGGCCATTGTAGGTACTTTGGACAAGAAACATAGATACCATATTCTTTCTTGTTCTACGTCTCATGAAATGTACACTAAAATATGTAATATATTTGAACGTGACACAGAACATCAGAAAAACGCGACTTACGAAAAAATTTTTGCCTATAAATATGATAGCAGTAAGGACATGGCAGTAAACTTAAGTAACCTAGAAAATATACGTTTTCGTCTCAATTCCCTTTCAAAAGACAAGATTGACGACGAAATGTTAATGGCTAAGATAATGTCGTGTCTTCCTTCAAATTATAACACGTTTATAACATCGTGGAATTCGACCCCTGAAACTGAAAAAACTCTCGAAAATCTGACGGCAAGACTTCTAAATGAAGAATCACGAAAATCAGACAGTAGCGCTGCAGCCCCCGCTACTTTCTACTGTGGAACAAAACGCTCTACTCGTCCTTGGAAAAATTTCAAGAAAGGACAAAACCACCAGGACGATTTTCCTCGTAAAAATGACCCTCGCTTCAATTATGGGTGTAAAATATGTATAAAGGAAAAATCATAAAATTAAAGATTGCTTCTTCTGTGATAAAAAACGCGGTAAAAATCATGACAAAAACCAAGCAGCATTTTTAGCGGAAGACAAGTCAAATTCAACCAAGCAAAATGTTACTACCTTTGTGGTCAACAGTGGCGCAAGCATTCATAAGATCAAAAATGATGAACTGCTCACCCAAAAGCATCCTAATGATACAGAAATCACAGTTTACTAAGGGCAACAGTACAATTCGGGCAGTTAGTGCTGGAAAATTTGAAACCCCAAAATGCAAACCAAGCAACGTTCTGTATGTGCCAGATCTTTCTAAAAATCTTCTCTCAGTCAATACAATTACCAAAAGAGATGGCAAAGTTGTTTTTGAGGACAATAAAGTCGAAATTTATCAGGGTAAAGAACTTGTTTACACTGGAACCAAAAACGCTAGTGGACTCTTTGAAGTAAAAATGGGTTCTCAGCAAGAAGCCCTGATTGCCTCAAACAATAATAACGCTATGGGGCATAGAAAGTTCGGACACTTGGGACCAAAATACCTCAAGAAACTTGTGAAACTCTCACATGGTGTAAAACTGACCGATGCTGACCTAAAACCACTTGAATCTTGTGAAGTCTGCCTCAAGGCTAAAGCTTGCCACAAACCCTTCAGTTTCAATCGTGCATGTGCAACGAAACCTCTAATGATACTTCACACAGATGTAGTAGGACCCCTGGATACACCTACTTGGGACAACTACCGATACTTTGTGTCAGTCATGGATGACTGGTCACATTTCTCAGCAACATTTCTCCTGAGGAGCAAAGATGAAGTAAAACAGATATTGAAAAATTACATCACAATAATTAAAAACAAATGGTTTTCAAAAGTTGAAAAAATATGCCTTGATAATGGTGGAGAGTATGTTTCAAAAGATTTCAAGGAGTATTGCGACGAAAAAAGCATCGAGTTAGACTATACTCCGCTGTATACACCTCAGCTCAATTCTCATGCTGAGAGACTTGGCAGGACTTCAATGAACAAAACCAGAGCATTACTTTTTGATTCTGGAATGGAAAAAGACATGTGGGGAGAAGCCCTTCTCACTGCAACATACTTACAAAACCGCAGCCCTACAAAAGCCATAAAACTAACACCTGCGGAACTTTGGTTCAATAAAAAACCTGACTTGTCTCGCCTCCAAATCTTTGGATCAGTTGCATATTCCAAGGTACTCTCTCACACTAAGAAACTGGATCCGAAAGTGAAGATATACATTCATGTAGGCTACACCAGCAACGCCTACAGATTGTGGAATACGGAAAAACAATAAATCATTGCATCCAGAGATGTCTACTTCACTAAACAAGACATAAAACAACCTGAAGAAATAAAAAAAAACAGTGAGTCTTGATTTTGATGAAGATGAAGACATCAGCTCCGCAAAAGACAATTCTCTCTCAGACAAAGACGACGACAAGGAGTATGAGGACGAAATCTCTCAAAAAGAAGAGGAAACCAAAGTCACAATTGATACTCCAAATACATCAGATGCATCGTCAGTTCAAGAGATCGAAGATGGACAACAAGAAACCCAAAGGAGATCGAAAAGAACTAAGAAATTGCCAGACAAAGGAGCGATTATCACCTAAATCTGGACTCAAGAAGAACTCCAAGAAAGCGCTCTCTTGTCGTACAAATAAGCTGTATGGTGCAAAGAAAAACATTTTTGGCTTCAAGCTATTGAGGATGAAAAACAGTCCCTTGCAAAAAACGACACCTGGACTATCGTCGACCGGAAAGCTGCCGAAAAACAGAAAATTCTGACGAACAGATGGGTTTTTCGTATAAAAGACGACGGCAAATACAAAGCCCGACTGGTCGCAAGGGGTTGTGAGCAAACACTTGGCTACAACGAAGAGACCTATAGTCCTGTTGTAAGCAGTGATGCTTTGCGACTCATTCAAGCTTTGATCGCTCGAGAAAACCATCATATCACAAAAATCGACATAACATCAGCATTCCTATACGAAAAAAATCTAAATCCTGAATACATGGAGATACCAGAAGGCTGGCAAAAACGTAAAAATAAAATTTGCCAACTGGAAATAGCCCTCTACGGACTCCGTGAAGTTGAGCCATTTGGCCGAAACGGGGCTGTGTGCTTACAAATTAAATTGGTGCACCAGCAGTGGAAAAATACAAACTTTAAGCATCAAGTGCATGCGACCGATAACAGAACTGAATCCATTCCGGAAATATAAATGTACATGCCGGGAAATAACAAACGCGAGACGACTCGTGTAAGACATTACAAGAAATAATACGGAACTAATAGAGAATACATGGAGCAGTAACTCTGATGGCAAACGAATGCAATTATGCACTGAATAAAACAGACCTCGTGTGGTTTGAGGTAACATCGGTCTCGTGAACAGACGCGTGTGCCAGTGTGCACTCGTACAGCAACCAGAACAATGTTTAAATACACAACAACTAGTGTAACTTTTAAATTCACAGCAAACAGAAAAAAAATTTTAATAAAGAATTTAAATAATAAATAANTCAGAACAATGTTTAAATTCACAACAACTAGTGTAACTTTTAAATTCACAGCAAACAGAAAAAAAATTTTAATAAAGAATTTAAATAATAAATAATTTTTGCAACCAATGATGTGAGAAACAGATCTTATGAGCCGCAATAAGAAACGGGACAATACCATGCTTAATTCACCACGGAAATTATTATGCAGAGTGTCTCACAGGAACAGAACATGCATTCACTGACAACCACTGCTGAATTCAGTGCAACAAATGTGAATGAACAGTGTGACCAACCAAAAGGGACATGATAAACAACACCTTGGGACGTTTCGGTACGAACAGTATGCGGGTGTACCACGAGTGACAGTGCCATGCCCCCTCATTGAGGGCAGTGAAGAAAAAAACCATCAACACAGCCCACTAGGGCATTCAACGGATGTGGACGGAGCAGCAGCACCATGGGGATACCCATTGGTGCCACACACCACCTTTGGCTTCGTATGGCCTCTGCCACACCAGGTGTCCAGGATAACAACACCAGCAGTTGTGGTTCCTACCACAGGGACTGGTACGAAACCAGCCCGATTCCAGTAGCTTCCTACCTTCGTGGGAAACACCTACGAGGACCCGCATGCATTCCTGAGTGACTGTCCAAGACGATGGGGCAGGTACGGTGCTAGTGAACCAGAGTGGCCTTGCTGCATAAAAGACCAATTGTCAGGGAAAGAAAGCACATGGTGGTGGTCCATTGACCACTATGGCATACGATGGACCGAATTCCAAAGTGCTTCCCTATGTCACTTCAACTCAGCATTTGGAAATTTACAGGCTCAAAGTTGCGCAGATTTAGAGGCACAGGATGATTATGAAATAGCAACAGCATTTGCCACCCATGTAATAAACACGATCAGACATTTTCACCACCATATGCGAGACCCACACATTTTGGAAGTAATAGCGTTAACAATAAAATCATAATTCAAATTGGCCCTGACACCACTTATACACGGCAGTGTGGATAAGTTCACGAGGTCCACCGGCTTGCTAGACCAGGCCAATCATGAACAGAAAGTGAATCGCAGGGAACGGGATGGGCCATACCAAAAATGGCCCCATGACCACAATACAGAGTACAAGAATGTACAGCCATCCGCTGGACACATCATGGAAAGGGTGAACCGAAGAACTCATAAGGACATAGGGGATAACCGACTTGCTACAGTCCTAACAGCTGGTCCAAACACAGTAGCTGAAGCCATGCAGACAGGTGCAGTTAGAAGGGAATGCCCCCCCCTTTTCCATGCAGATATTGTCCATGCAATCAATACCACGGGAATAACGAATGCCCTAACCTCAAAAGGCATATGGCGGAAGTAAACAATTGCAGGAAACCACCAGGGGGAAACTAGCTGGCGGTGTAGGTGAGCTGGATGCTCACTCTCCTGGTCAAAACAAGAACATGCAACTCTGACACATAAACATAAACCCATGGTAACACCCATTCCACAACAAAGTGTGGTACAGCAAACGCAAGAGACAATGAGCAGATAATCTGCAATATCGTAGAGGTCATGCCGAACACGGAACCCAGGTTCGATGAGCTCAAGACCTTGGTCATCAATGCACAACATCAATGTGTACACACGCAGGCCAAGAAGGCGAAAATCATACAAGGAGATGGTGAGTGGTAGCACATCTGGTATATACACACTCTTCGAGAACTGTCGGCTGCAACGCGATGCTACCTGGTGCCTCTATGTATCTACTGGAGCACATGAACATGTGCTAAGCCATGCCCACAGTAACCATCGGGCATGCCCACATTAACCATATTGGTGGCCATCCCTGGCAACCTAGACAGCCAGGAATCTTCACACACATTTACACTGGCCAGGGGCAAGCAGGGACGTACGCAGGTACGTGAAGGAGTATGTGCCCTGCAACCTACTTCAAGAGCAGGAGAGCAGAAAGTGTGACCCAACAGCAACCCAGGGTGCCGAAGGAACCATTCGAGACGGTGTCCTTAGATTTCATGGGTCCCTACCCTCGCACTTCCACAGGAAAGAGGTTCATCCCGATAATAAGTGACAGATATTCCAGATGCACCTAAGCCTACCCAGTCTCCGGCGCATGGGAACACACAATTGCATGGGCACCATAAACTGAGTTCTACCCCTGCTGGGGGTACCCAAAAACATAGCTCAGTGACAAAGGTTCCCTGTTCACTGTGAGATAATAATGTTATCTGCGCTCTCGGTAGGGGGTAAGTCACCATTCAGCACCATTATACCACCCTACCACCAACCCCACCTAGAGGAGAAACCAAGATCTCAAAACCCAGTTATGCCTGAGAGTGGGGAAGGACCACACCATCTGGGCCGAACATTTACCTGCTGCCGTATTCACGAAAAGGCGATGGATGAATCTAGTAACAAGTCAGACTCCAGCAGCGATCCTGAAGGGGCGTGAGCTAATGCTACCAAGGTAATTTTCCACATGTCAGACAGTGGTGTGGGCGAACGAGAAGAAAGGACAGCCAGAGGACAGCACAGGGAGGCAGAGTTAACAGCAGCTCGAAAAAACCATGACTGCTACATCGAGAAATGGATGTCTGCCTCCACACGACCACCACGATGGTTGGCACCTTGCCAAATGATCTATGTCAGAGAGCATAGGATATCCAATGGTGCGAAGAACTTATACGCCGGGTTCACTCAGAAATGGAAAGGACCACATTCATTGGTGAAGCTACTGGGATACACCACAGACCACATCAGGCTGAGCAGCAGGAGGAGTACCGCCGTCCACTGCGACGGCCTCAGATTGGCAAACGCCAAGCGTTATGATGCCTGACCAGCAGGAAGTCGAGCACCTCGAAAACAACACACCAATCGCTGCCAGAGGCGAAATCAGGATACAGAGTCCCGGCAGCGACGGAAAAATTCTCTGGCGCCTCTTCTCCGCCACGACGTCTCAATGCTGGTGATGGCGCGGGTGAGCGGCATCCCTGCCGAGAGCTCATGCCACTCCATGAAGTAGCTTAATTAACTGACCTATTACATAGAACTTAAAACATATACAAATAAAACACTGAAACATTCTGAGCGAGTTTTCTTAGTCTTGTAGACAGTTAAGAGTTCTAAATTAAGCACTAATTTAAATACTAAAAATGATTATGTGGTGCCTTGCAGAACACTTGACAAATTTAGGTCTTTTAAGTTTTGGGGCACTCTACAACCGGAAGGGTCATGTTGAAAGAAAGACGAATTATTTCCCACATCACTAATTGGTTTGATTAAACACACAATTGCTTTCGGAAAATTACATAGAACACTTAAAATACAGTAGTCTTGCTACTCTACATCTCATTAAATATGCACCATGCATGTACTTATTCTGCGATTACTTCGCAATCCCCTAGGAGCGAATTTCACGAACATTTACCAGTAGGGGATAAATTCAAATGCTATTTAATATGCATTCTAACACTTGATTCCTAACCTAATTAAACAGATATCTCTTGGGACACCACACGAACTCAGTTAGATCACTCGGTATCGGGTCATTACCCATTCTCAAGTGGGCAATGTGGACACACATCGGGATGCACAATGTGCATGTTCTGGGGGCCTCATTGGTGCAGCGATGACGTGATGACAGTGGTCATGCCAGACCATGCAGTAGTGGTCCACATCAATTTCTTACCTGCTTCTCAGCTTTTGTGGGTCATGGCAGAGTCAACTAGGTGGCTAGGCTATTCTCCCTACCCTCTATGTATCAATTGAAGAGTTAAGTGCAGTTCGATGGGCTGCTAGCCGTGGGCAGTCGAGGTCGACCCAGTACTGGTGCGGGTGCCCGATGGGAGGTGGATAGTTATGCTGGTATCAAGTTAGCTAAATGTGGTGTTGTAAGGCCACTCCACATGCCAATTAAACACTGATAAAAGTACATGTTAAACTTGAAACACTTAAAAACTCTTAAAATGACTCGTTTGTGGGTCCAGCTCCTGAAATTCCTTCAAGAGGCAAGGCTTGTATATCCTAATGCTGACAAGGGGATTGCAGTCATTTATTGCAATTTCGACACTACAATCCAGTTAATGGTGCTCATATTTAAGCGAACCCGACACACTAAGGCCATAGGTGACAAATACGGGAAAAATAAGAATGTGCTCTCCAGATTATAAGAGCGAACTTACACTTCTGGGGCTGTAGGTCTGCAGGAGGTGGAAAGGTGCTCAACCTGGGCGACGAAGTTATGTTAAATTAAACTGTTCTGGACGATAAAGAAGTTTAAACTATGGTTCTTTGTGGAAGAAAAAGAATTTGATGGCATGCTCGGGAGTCGCGAACTTCGCGGCCTTCTCCTTTGAAGCCCACTTCAGACCAAATGGCTCCTGGCATATTTCTGGCCACTTGCAATGAAGATGCCAGAAAGTCGGAAATTCTTGACTGTAAAAGAAATGCAAAATATGGTCAGGCCCTTAATTGTTTACAATGCATGTGATGTGAACAACGCATCCACGAGCTCCTTGTGCCCACTATGACCGCCAAAGTCACATCAACTGCACCAGGTGCACTGGGCCGTACCAGCAACATCTGGTCAAGAGTGCGTAGTGCAAGTTGACAAAAACGGAGTTTGCACCTTCTTGCCAACAGGTACTATGTGACTCAAGAGGTCGCCCTACTTTGTTTATTACAAGAGGTCACTCTTGTAATAAATCCGTAGATGAACCAAAACGGTGTTTACACCATAGCCACAGCCGTTGGGTGCAATGGCCCTTGGTCGTTACATCGTAGCATCTCGCACCACGACATACGACATAACGCACCATCAAGTGGCATCATCTGGCTTGTAGGCTGAAGCTTAAGTTATAAGTGCCCCAAAGTGCGACCAATAGTGTGCAGCATTTTTCTTTACCTATCACATAACTTCATCTCATTCTATGCTACAGTCAGGGGTGGGTTTTATTGTATTAAGAGCCATCGAGCATGGCAACCCACACCCTTTTGCCCAGCGGGATTCGTCCAACCCTTCAGGAGACAGCCTCATGGCAACACTTCAGCCAGTGAAATGCAAACACGTCATAGGAAATGGAATACCGACACCTTTCACAAAAAAGCGTAATAGTTTTTTCAATGTCCTTTTATAAGATAGTTACTATGTTTTCATAAAGGGAGACTGCCAATAAAGACCTCCATTATAGAAACATTTCATTTAGTGCGGTGATACTCCCAGTAAACTTTACATCAACCTTAACAGACATTTTTTAATGAATAGGGGTGTCACCTATGTGTTTCGTTTAATTTATATAATTTTTCACCATTGCAATAATGTTACATAGTGCTTGTCATGTTTTACCACTGGCATTTGATGTCGTTTAATGCCACTTGTGACTGAAGTCGACACCACTTGTTCAGTTCGTATCAGCACACGAACCTGACTGGCATCGTGGTCGTCCACTCCGCGAGACCCCTCGGTACCTTCATTTAGAATGATGTCACCTCATTACAATAATAACTTAATTAACCGGAACATTTGATTTCTTTCTGTACCGAGGGAAGAACCACCTGCACTCTCACCAGAGAGCTTAACACTACCGCATATCCACATAACCACCATGCTGACCTAGGTCATTTTCACGCTGAGATCACTGGCAGACCGTAAGTGCTGGAATCATTAATTTTAATATTCACATGTCCACTTCTTTAACATGTAATCTAGTACGTGAGTAAACAGCTTTACAAAATTCAGCGAGTATTAGTTAATTATCCTCTGGGACACATCGAGTACTACACCCCTTGTAGTTTTCTAATATATATTTCAGGTGTAGGAGACGGCCTATAATCTCGTCACATACTCAATGTGTGTAAGTAGTGTAATATTAAGTGCAAGACAGGCATCCAGGGCCGCCTGAGCAATCGACTGAACGACCCACATCACCTTCTCTCAGTGGTGTTATGTAGCCGGGCAATTCTACACTGCACCAACCACCAAGACTGGGTCACCTCGACCACGTCACATGGTTGGCAAAGCTCCCATGACTAAACATTTTCCCTAGCAAAACTTACATATTCTCTATACTTAACACGCTACCTAATTATTCATGACAATGCACTTTCACGCTGTCAGGTTTACAGGCATGTAGTGCTGTAAAGATGTATATCTTAGTCTGTACACCTGTTGACAGCTGCAAAAATAAACATGTGCACTAAACACTCACTACTCGTACTAAAACAAATAAACAGAAATGTCCTCAGTCTGGTGAAGCCATAAGTTAAACAGTTTGAAGTGAGTTAATAAATGGCAAATTTGACTAAAGTTATGACAAATGTGTTTATAAGATGTAAATATTTATTCGTACTTGAAAAAGGAGGCTTTTATAGTTCACATTAATTTTTCTTCTTAATGAGTATTCCGGAGGTGTCAAAACATTTGGATTTAAGACAGAAGGCTTTTTATGTTATTTTCTTTCTATTCACGATGTGTTCTCGTTTCATTGATAAATTTCCTTAAGTATTTTGATGAGTTAAAAGTTCTTTGCGTTTCACGAAAAGTTATAAAACAGAAAACAATTGTTAAAATTTACTTTCAGAAACCAAATTATTGCAGTAGATGCCATTCATCGGTAATCATCCAGAGTAGCAGCTTTTCTGTAAAAAAAATAAAGAAAACCAGAAATGTGGTAAATTTCCACTCTACTAATTATGAAGGACACGAATATAATAGGGGCATTAACGTCCGATTAATTTCGTAATATGTCCCCACATAAGCTAACTAAACCTAACACCGCGATGGGTGAACCACTATTTTACATTTTAAAACTAACCTAGGGCTGCACAATTTTAAAATAACCTAGATTGTTGGGTGTTGATCTAACCTACGATTGTAGGGTGTTACTAATAAATTTAAAAACACCTGCCACAAAAACGAATATTACGCACAGAAGCACTCGCTCTTGCACCCTCCATTCTTAAATCACAAGCCTTCATACGGTCGGATTCAGACGTCACAACTTCAACTAATGGCGTCTCAACTTCAACGTAAAATGCCATGCCGTTACGTTGATTTCTACAGTCCCCACAGCCAATAACGTGACGGCCCGATGCACATTTGTTCACGGTAATAATGCATTACTAGAGACCGAAAAAATTTGCGAGTTCAATGACCTGCAGTCTCATGTACAAATATATCAATATCTACTGCACATTGGTTTTCTGCTGTCACAGTGGAAGGCGACAATTGGACACCGTTCTCCAGGAGGTGTCAAACACTGCAAGAATCAATGGCTAAAGTTAGATAAACGCATGTGTTTTGAATTATAGCTTGTCCCAAAATGAATCCACGAATTCTTCAGGTCTCTATGCATTTCTTCATAAAAAATCATGGAATCCGACAAACAAAGCTCAATATTCGAAATAAACTGTGTTTAAAGAAAAAAAGTCAAAGAGAAAATGTTTAATTAATTGCATAATAATGGCAAAAAGTTAAAACATTAGTTACTGACGACTTTAAATAATTACAAAAATATTGTAGTGATATTATTTCCATCTGTTGTCGAGAATGAAATCGTCAAATTGAATGATATTTTCAATTAATACTAAGCCAAAAATTGAAACTTTGATTGTACTGCAACATTCGAATTGTGTTTGTTGGATTTTGCTCTTTTCTTGTATTAGTTCTTCTGTAGCTGTCGTCGTTGACGTTTTTTTTTTTACCTTGGTGTTAGGGTAGCATCTTGAGATTGTGTTTCTTTCGTTTTGACAGTTTTCGTGAGTTAAATGGACCTTCGATATTTTGTTGTCTTTTCTGTGTGCTTCATTTGTAATCGTCAATGATGGCAGTGGGCGCAAGCGGTAGTCCATTATAAATCCTTAAAAAAAGTCTGTGTGTATAGAAATCCTTAGCATGGGTGATACGGAATTAGAAGAAATTAGAGCTTGGCGTTTGTCTCGGTTACAATCCAATTTCAAGGTAATATTTACTTAGAACCGAGATTTGAATAGGGTGTAGGTAGTGGTGTAGAATATGGGCTTTTCTGAAAATTAATAAAAAAATTACAGAAAGTAGTATATTTCCAAACTACTAATTACACAGAACACAAGGGGCATTATGGTATTACCAATACAAACCACAAATATGATAGTGGGGATGGCTATGAAGATCAGGGAAATTGTGGCGTGTTATCATTAAAATTACAAAAACACGTCTATTTAATATTTGCCGGCCCAATTTCGTAATATGTGCTCACCGAACCTAATTGAACCTAACCCCACGATGAGCAAATTCCTATTTTACATTTTTATTCTAGCCTAGGATTGTAGGGTTTTAATCTAACCCACTATTTTATTCTAATATAGGATTTTAAAGTAATAGTAAAACATACCAGAAGACTATTAATTAACTCAACTAGGTATGTGGCTGGTACAATTCCACTGTCCTCGGCCAATTCAACTACAGTCATGCAAGACTTGCACCTTACCTCACCCTACAAACCACCATGATCTACTAAAACGTCCAAGTAACACCCGCTACATAGACGACTGTCACACACAGCAGCACTCGTACTTGCACCCTCCATTCTTACATTACAAGCCTTCGCACGGCCGGATTAGATCGTCACACCTCATGGGCACAACACCTACCACTCGCTACAAACCGTACTGTCTCGCATCTAAACTGCAACTAACGTATGGTTACGTCTACACAGTTACAGCCAAACTTCATGGCGTCCATCATAAACAAAGATACCGAACTCCTCGTGTATTATCTATTTTATTTTCCAAGTTCTGCTTATTTTCTCATTCTGCCCTCCTCACTATTAAAAAGGTAAGTTGTGCAGAACCCATTTACTCGTATGTTAATTTTGTGCATCTGTGTTTCCTTCAGAAAAGCCAGTATTCCATACATTTACCAAGGTAAATTGTCGTAAAAAACTTCTAAGGATAATTTGTTTGGAGGCTTTTATAGGTTTGTACCAGATCTAAAAATTAAACTCTTAATTGTTTTTGGGTGGTTAAATTACCTAAATTTTCTAAGTAGAAGCAGTTTGACAGTGCGTGTCTTTAGAGAACTGTTGCCAAAAAATAGGGAACATATTTTCAGGGGTATTCCTTAGGAACACATTGCATTGTATCACATATTAGAAAATATTGTAAGTGTGCATTTCTTTAAGGTAATTTTGATTATATTTTCAAATTATTAACTCTCCAAATGCAGGCCTATCTCATGCATCAATGTGTTGTCTATACAATGTGCGCCTACCGTATTAACTAGTTTAACATCCTTGTTTCAAGTTTTTTTCTGTCCTTTATATCGCGTGTGTTTATAGTAAAATTTCAATTTGGGTTGGACTGAAGAATCCTGATTGAAATGTATTCCGAATGGACAGAAGTAAGGCCGGCATTATGACGACTTCACATGACATGTAGCAAGCAAAACGTTCACATAAGTTGGCCACAACTGACTGTCGTTCAAGGAGACCTGTTACGATCAGTTCACGTAACGTTTTCGTGTTGGAAAAGTTTGTCAAATTCTAGCTTTTGTTTTTTATGCGGTACGTGACTTTGCACACGCATCACAATAAGGACGTCGTCGTGTTCTCTTTGCTTTTTATTTTCGCGATGTCATCTGCTCTTTCTAATTAATGTACCATAAATAATTTTCTCCCGGGAACAAGGACGAAAGTGTAATAGAAGTTCTACTAAAATTATTTATTTTTTAATCCGTAAATTCTAGTAAGCTTTATATTGCCGCAGTTCAATGTGTTTCTCAGGAGTGTAAAATCTTGTGTGAAATACACAATGGTTACAGTTAAGTTTAAAAGTTATAAAATGTTTATTTCATTAAACAAAGTTTTAATTTTCTCTGCAGAAGAAAGTTTATTACATAAGATTTAATTCATGTACACGAAAAACATGTCTACATCTCCCAGACACATTTCGTTCTCGAGTTTGATGTCATCTTCAACTTTTTTTGTGTTTTACATAAATCACGAACACACACTTTTGCAACCTGTTTATGAGACATCAATATTAAAATACAAAATATTAACCAGCATATAGAGAATATCAAGAGTTTTAAACCTGGAAAGTAACAAAACTTATCCCCTACATTTTTAGTCACTACACAAAGGTTATGTGATTACATGAAGCATCACAATATACTATTCAAAATTACCATGTTTTACGTACACATGAATGCGTAGCTCGTTCGTGAAGTCATCGTAATCCCGGCCTAAGAGCAGAGTGAGTAATCCACTCCAGTTGTCAAGGCGGACTGAAATGTTGAAACCAGATTTAATATTTAGTCTAAAAACTGCAGACAGGAGTGAACTGGGAGTAAGCAAAACAAATGCTGCCATTTTAGAAGTGTGGTGTTCTCATTTTTGCATGTGCAGAATTTTAAAATTTGTATATGCTACTAGCAGAATAATGACCAAAAGGAAGTACCTGCATAACGTTTGGACCAAAATGGAATTACAATTTTTATGAACGTAATTCGCAAAACAAATATTAAAGTTACATTATGGTAAAAAATAAAAATATAGAAAATTAGAGATTTTTAATTTTGTATAAGTAGGAAGAAACAATAGCTTACAAAAAAAAAATTAACGTTCTTTCATAGTCTTTGGGTAAAATATTTTTAATGTTCCGTAGTGTAGGTGTATATGTAATAGTTTTGTAAGGTGGTGTAAATTAAAGAGTCATTCAAATAACTATATAGATTTATTTTTTTTGCAATATATGTTTATACAAGTGTAAGATTAACTCCTGCTTATAACATTTTATTTTACTGACACCTTCAACAAGGTTTTACTGTACTTATTTTTAGAATGTTTCCCTTTCGGATGTGACCCACATTTAGTGTAATGGGCAGAGCGCTCGCCTTCCACCAAGGCAAACCAGGTTCAATCCCCAGCAGGATTTTCACATGTAGGAATCATACAGGAGAATGCAGCTGGTACACAGGTTTTCTCTGGTATCTCTTGTTTCCTCTGTTCTTGCATTCCAATGCTGCTCCATATCAACTTTGTTTCACCCTCATCAGCTCTCAAGACCCCGATGTTAAGAACTGCCCAAATATCTCCACTCCATCCCACCCTTCCTGCTGTGTACGTGCTTGAAGTAAAATATCACTGTGTGTGTGACCACAGAATCCTGGGCAGGATGAGAAGGCTGCGGAGGAGCGGCAGCAACAGCAGGAGCAGCTCAAGCACAGCATCCTCAGTCAGATCCTGACTCAGGCTGCTAGAGCCTGCTGTAAGTAAGTCGCCACTGGCACTCGACCCATGATTGCCACAGTGATGTGGAAGGTAGGAAGCCTAGCAATTTTCCAAAATTTGCAGAGCATGTTGGCTAATATGGTAAAACTGACTGACTCATGTTCAGGAAGTGTTGGTATGCTGCACTGGTGGCTTACTTTAGGCCATGTCACCTTTGTCAGTTTTGAAGCCAGGTGAGAGTTACACCTTTCCTGACTATGTATGGCCCTGGATTCCTATTCTGTAGTGCTGAAGTCGCATAGCTCTGACGAGCATGACACAACAATCGCCAACAATGACAAAAACATTTTCAATGTGACTGCTTCAGTTTACGTACATCGTCACTGTTTACGATTTTTCAGCACCATTTAAAAGGTGCTTTAGAATAAACTAGTTTCAAAAGTTGGGAGACAGGTAAAGAAAATTTGAAACGCATTATTCTTACAAACAACTAGGTATAGCCTAAATCATAATTTTATTAATTCATTCGTATAAGTGACAAACAGGCCATGTAAACTTATGTTTTTTTGTGGTTCAGACCCTTATTTTCAAAAGAATGGCCGCATAAATATTTCAAGTGAGTGAACCCTATCATTCGAAATATTAGACTGATTACATCCGAATCCTACCTCCCTCTGGTAAAGTCAGGGAATTTTAAACACAGTAGCTAAATGTCGAGCAATTGTGTGATGTGCAAGCTATATGTGGCAGTTCTATTATTACTTGCGCACTGCTATCATAATCATATAAAATACTGAACTTACTAGCATAATCCCTGCACTAATTACAATAATTTCAGGCCAAAAAAATTGAATGTGGGCATTATGCAGAGAAAAAAGCTTTGGGTGGAATTTTGNATGCAGAGAAAAAAGGTTTGGGTGGAATTTTGAAATAATTGTTGTGAAACAGCAAACAAAAGTATGTACTTTCAGGCCTACTGTAGGTATGTTTATTTCTGGTGCATTTTGAGTGGACGGTACTCTAAAAAAGGGAAGTATGTGCACAGCAATCAGAAAATAAAACATTTTTTTAAAAACAATATTACACACAACAAAATCCAGACAGAAACATTTGAATTGCAAAATGTCACTGAGGTGACTGCTCGCCATGTTTACTCAGCATCTGCGTTGTCTCAGATTTGTCATCTGTCCCCTTGGCTCGCCACCACTCTCTTGCCACAGAACATCGTCCTCACTGCTGTCGAGTTCAGAAGAGATGCCGGTCTTCTTAAAGTTTTTTTTACGATAACATCACTTATCAGAGCCCAGCTCTTTTCCACCCATTCGCAGATCATTGGGAACGATGGTAGTTTTACTTTGCTGCCTGGAATAAATTCTTGGCCGTCTCTTGCCATCCACTCTAAGTAAAGCAGACGTAGATAGCCCTTGAATGTCTTGTTTATGGTGAAGTCATGGGGGGCTACAGAACTGATTTAAGGCTGCCTGGTATGACTGCTCTGCCAGTCTTCCCCTCCTGCAGAAGTTGCTTAACCTCTTCTAATGAATGCCTTCTTGGACATACTGTTCTGTTTGAAAATTATGTTATGGGGGAAGTTTCTGCCCGTCAGCATCACTGTGCAGCGTAGCCTTTTGTATCCTCTTGTACGCACTGTTACACATGATGATCCCTTTACATTCATTGTTGTATTTTGCCATATATTAAAATAGGCATCTGAACCGTATTGCCAATTTTTGAAAGAATGTATTCTTTGGGTTACCACATAGTCACAAAACTGTGGAAGTCCTCTGGTAGTCGCAGTTCTATGGTGGAGGGGAAAATTCTCCTGCTTCATAAATCTTGTCACCATGACTTGCCTTGAACTAGGTATGCGGGATGTTCTAGATGCATGAAATTTACATTGAATCATTTCCAATGAAAAGTTGCATCCATTATTCCGTAGCTCTCCAATATATTCCACCACTTTCTTGTCAAGTTCAGCAAATTAGCCATTCTTGGATCCATGAAAAGCACGCGAGGGTTAAATTAGTGTTCCACATTTTTTCTTTTTGCTTCCTCCACTCATACAATTTTTTTTCTTTAACACTGTATTCCTGCTCAGCTACCAGAATCCCACATTGTTCTCCATATGTTATCATACACAATTCGAAATTTACTGCATACAAACTGTAATTGCCAATTTTCACCTACAGCAATTACTCTCACCAAACAAGACTACAAATTCAAAGCATTTGGTGCACAAAAGAACTAAATAAAATGACGTGCAGTATTGTGACCAAGTGCACACTACTCTTCCTCCAGCACTTTCACTCTTACTAGTACAGCCAATAAGAATTAACCACTCAAGGGCAATGGAATTCCCCGCGATACAGCAGCCTGTAAGGATGTTCAAAATCTTCTTGCAACCATCAGACACTTTACAAATGATGTGTGGCAAATATGCAGGGAAATTTAAATACCTAAGTCTGCCTCTCAAAACTTGGGTGTGGGCATTACATGGTGGAGACAATTACAAGAGTAAATATGGTAGTTTCAATGATTGTGGACAAAATTTTCAGAAATTTTCTTTGCAATATACATTGGGAGTAATTGTGCAAGATAAGAAGTATTTTGGCGTAAAAGTTTGGTACGATGCAAAAGCATCTGTCCTTGCAAAAAAATATGTTAAGCAAAAGATCTGGGAAGAAACATTATGTTCATCTGGAAGTAGGGGGAATGCCTGGGAATTTTCAAATGAAAAATGTTTGCAGCCCTGAATAAGGAACTTGCTGGAAATGAGATTTACGTGCTGGCCTTTTCACAACTGCCATGTGGGTTCCATCACTGGAAAGTTTGAATTCAGATGTTCACACGTGTAAGTAATTCTTGATGGCCAGTTTGTTTGCTTCTAGGGTCTGTTAGCTAGCTTTCTTACACAGTGAAATCTCAATACAAAGTACACAAAGGGACTTTCAATTGTATATTTAATACTGAAAAGTACACTCACACCTAATTTGTACAGCACTGGGTTCATACGGACACCTAGTTAATAATGTTTGTGGGAACCGAGGGGAAAGAAAGAAAGAAAGAAAAAAAAAAAAAAAAATTATCAAACCGAAAAATAGCCACAAAAATCTATTAAAACGCAGTTTATAGATGTAACACACAGAAACAACACGGGTGGTATGGACTTTATCCTCATGTAATGTGACGCTCCGTGAAAATAAAAATGCCAGCAAAAACCCATTAGAATTTTCATTTGCGTAGAACGTGAGGAATATCGTGTTCTAATGTTCTACAGCACCCCTTCTGCTGGTGCAGTTCTCTTTTTTGTGCTGTACTTGTCTGCATAGTTATGCAAGTGCAACACAGCACATTCCACACCCCCTCCTATGGCAGCAATGCTAGCTAGTGTCGACACTGAAGCGTGCTATAAGTGGTAAAGAAATAGTCACTTTGCCTTGTACCCTCCTTTTTCTTTTTTTACCATACCTGTTCCACTTAACCTGGTCCCGTTATTATTTCTGAAGAGTTTGCTTGTTGTTATGTATGTTTTTGACAGTCTGGAGCTATAACAATTCTGATTTTTGGCTTTTCTTCAGCGACTAAGATTTGAATTTTGGCTCAGTTTGTTTGGATTTTTATTTATTGACGACTATTACACTATTTCACTTGAATTTCGATTTTTGCCATATTTGTTGGATTTATTTTGCCACAGTTGTTGATCTCTAGTTTTTGAACACATTTTTGAATTGTGATTCCAACATGAATGGAAGCGAGAAACAGGCTTCACACACATGGGAAAACATGAAAATTATACAGATGGGTGCAGGCACGCACACTCAATGTTTTTCTTAACGACGTTTACCTGTCCCAAGAAAATGCCTCAACTTCAAACCAGATCAGCCTTTATTATTGAAAAGATTATGTGATGTCCACAAGGGTTAGAAGTAAAAATTTTAGGGCGACAACAGAAACGCACACATTGGAATGAAATAATGTTTTTAAACATATATTATGTCGAAAATTCAATAGAAAATGTATATTGAAAGACCTACACATTCCAAGTACACCTAATGTGCACTTACAAGGAAAACCGTTCTGAAAATTTGTCGTGTAATGGAATCTCATGTGAACCTTTCAAAAGTTTACATAAATATATGTTAGTGCATCTTTCTTGTTTTCATTAACACATGAGTACCTTCGAACTGAGGAAATTAATAAAACTATATCTGAGGTAGCAAGNAATAAAACTCTATCTGAGGTAGCAATATCTCCTTATGAAAACTTTTTATTATTGACACTTCCTTTTGAGTTTATACAACAGACATTTAAACCAGCACAATTTAAACAGTAGATGGCGACCAAACAGAAACCAATCGTGAACCACAATGTCACTGCATGGTTATCAGATTCATCTTGAACAGCACTTGAGAAACAGTACGAGAATCGCCAACGATTCAAATTCATGTTTAAATAATTTATCATGTGGTCAGCTGACCTATATTTTAAACAGACATTGTGAAACAGGCTCTTATTCAGGAATGCGAGGGTTATTGCCACACTTATCTCCAGAATTTTTTAGATGAACATTCACACAAATACTTTTAAGGTTTTGCTCAATATAACCAGATCATTGGCAGATGTGCGCTAGATAATCTACCATATTACAGAAACTTGAGTCAGTTTTCTGTAATTAAGAGTGTTGGCCACGGAAAAATGTGTTATTTTATATTTGAGCAATATATAGTTCAATTTGTAGGCATTGTCTGTGACTACCTTATCCTAAGATAAAATATTTTTAGACTGCATGGTTTTTGCAAAATGACACCTCAAAGTCCCAATTTTACTGTTTTNATATCCTAAGATAAAATATTTTTAGACTGCATGGTTTTTGCAAAATGACACCTCAAAGTCCCAATTTTACTGTTTTTGTGATATGCAAAAAAAAGAAAACCATCTTATTTACAGAAATAAAATAATTCACACTGAAAGAAGATGCCAAGAGCTACTTAAAGATGTCTATAAAATTGTACAAGGAAACGTTTTTCAATTTAAAAAAAATTAACTGGAAATAAATAAATTCTTGCATATTTTTTACTTCTGGCGGTTGACGTGGACAGCCTGACTGATCAGTTAATGTGTCAACAAATAACTAAACCACATTTGAAGTTGCTCCACCTATTTTGCCAGTACCAAGTGTCGCTGACCATCATCAAGCCTTCTGCCGCCTTTTTCCAGCTACAGTAGGATTCATAGCGACATCTAGGTGCAAGTTCACTTTTACAGAGCAGTGTCTGAAACTTTTCATCATTTAGTGGACATGGTCAAAAGTCACTGAACACCCATTGCTGCTGGTCCCAAAATGTGAACCATGTAATAACATGATATTGGCCCTCAACGTTAATCCTTGTCTACTTTCTTCCTGCAGCACGCTGAATGGTTGACCCAGCTCATCCAAAAGCGGTTTCATTAAATCCCACTGATACAGAGGGCCTGTTCCTAGCTGCTGCCAACACAGTGTTGACAGTATGTTATAAGCTGTTTACGTTAAAGAAAGCACTTCTGAAAGCCCTTCTAATTTTGTACTTCCAGTTAGTTTTTCCACCGATGACTTAGATGTCCNGTTAAAGAAAGCACTTCTGAAAGCCCTTCTAATTTTGTACTTCCAGTTAGTTTTTCCACCGATGACTTAGATGTCCCCACTCTACATATACTTGGAAAGTGAAAGTAATAGCTATTGTAACCTACAATATAAATAAGTGCATGTTAATTTTNCCCACTCTACATATACTTGGAAAGTGAAAGTAATAGCTATTGTAACCTACAATATAAATAAGTGCATGTTAATTTTAGTAAATAATATTGGTTTTAGCATACTGATCAATGTTTACAAAATCTTTTCTAGTTAGATATAAATGCTTTAACTCAGTTGTTCAACCCTGCCAAAGTCATAAGGGAGCATATTTTGGGTTATGCGAGAGTCACAGAAGAGTAGAGGACTCTGCTTATAACAATGCCAAGCCATTTGTTAACATTCCTGTTGTATGTATAAAAAACAGTTATGCTTTGGATAATACAGTATACGTCTTGGACCATTNCCATTTGTTAACATTCCTGTTGTATGTATAAAAAACAGTTATGCTTTGGATAATACAGTATACGTCTTGGACCATTTTTAAATTACATAAGAAATATGTTTAGCGACATTTATGACTTGACTCAAGGAAAGTGTTTTCCTAGTTTGAACTTTTTGAAGTGAAGTTTGTTCTTATTTGCAGGCACATCAAAATTCCTGTTGAAATAGTCTAAGATNCTAGTTTGAACTTTTTGAAGTGAAGTTTGTTCTTATTTGCAGGCACATCAAAATTCCTGTTGAAATAGTCTAAGATTATTTGCAAAGCTATTTCTGTATGCAAAAGCAAATGGAGAGTTTGCAATTATAATACGCATTATAAAAATAATTGTTACGAAACACAGTGGCTGCACTGGGAGTATCCAAATAATTATTACAGTAGAACCCCTATTTTGCACTTTCCAAGGGACAGTATAAAATTGGTGTATGATGCAGGAAAGTGGGAGAAAAGGGAAACGCTAAAATAAATCTGATATGTCCAGATGGGAAATACATGTACATATTTACATAATAAAACAAAATACTTCATACATAAAGGAAGCACATTAAGAGATGTCCAATGCACACATTTTATCAATTGTATATTGCNAAAACAAAATACTTCATACATAAAGGAAGCACATTAAGAGATGTCCAATGCACACATTTTATCAATTGTATATTGCTTACATTAACAAAAAAGTAAGCAACAAGACACGTGATCCAGAGCAGCTGTTTACTTGTTTGTATTTACTTATGAAAGTAAACAAATACAGTTTTGACGCTTTTATTCTTTCAGTAAAATGTGAAAAAGCCACATCCTCATTTTATTCTTTATTATATTTACTACGAAAATACTAAAGATCTGAGTAGTGNTAAATTAAATACACATAATATTAATCATGGGAGCTATAACTTTCTGTTTAAACAGTTCATTCAGTCAAATGTTAAAACATACAATTTTTTTTTTTCTTTTCAAAAATGTTTACTTTACAATAAGTAGCCTATACACCTGGCTCACGGCATTAATACCTGCCTAGGTGGTGGTGGTGGAACTATTTTGTCAGTAAAAAAAGGTTTAATTTACTACACACAGTTTGACATAACAGCTAAACAAAATCGTTATAAACATGGTTTTTTACTATCATATTCTGAATGCATTTATTCTTGTAATAAAAAAAAACAGTTAGCTCTTACACATAAGGAAACATTAGCAGCTGGCTTGTGAAGTCATGAGGTGTGAGGTGTGTGATTATCTCGCCTTATGTCCTACTACAAAAAAAGTGATAGTTTATTAAGGAGACGAAAGCAAAAAATAACCACCACTTGCACATCATTAGACATCCGCAAATGTAATACATTTTAACAATGCAAATTTCTGTTTAATAAGTCATTACCAAAAAACGAAATGAACACAGTGATTAAAAAATAACTAACTAAAATACTGACTTACCCGTAGTAACTTACCAATGGTAACAAGTTTATCTGCATAATTGTATGCCACAACACTACATAAATTAAATCCATGCTCACACAAACTACAGATCTACAAGTAACATTTCAAACGCACAAAGAAAATGCCAGCCACATCAAAACACAATTACGTCGCATGAACCTTGATGCTATATGTCATCCATGTACTCTGTTTACAAAACTAGCAAAAGTAACCAGTTTTTTAAAATTATTATTATTCAACACAGACTTGCACTGTAGTAGAAGAGAGGACTGAACAAATACAGTATTTACCCAAATAGAGGCTGAGGCATTTATTATCAAAAATCACCCACACATCTTATAACATGCCTAAAATCAAACATAAAGAAAAATATGCACATACTAATGGAAAGACAAAGAAAAGTCAATTATGTAGATTTCGTCCTTACTTACACCATAAAACCGTATTCACCAAAGATGAGATGACCCTAATATTATTAGATCAAGTTTCAAGAAAAATAATTTACACACAATTTTAATTTTCTTGCTTAGAAAGTCATTGCATACAATCACTGCATAAAATTAAATACTAAATGACAAATTAATGCTATAAATATATACTATAATAAATGCTAGCATCAAATTTTTAAAAACATTAAAATAATATGCGGCATATTATTTAAACTCTTTTCTTTCAGCAAACAATTTCCGACTTCTGTTTACAAACATCTGTTTAACTTATAAGAAAAGAATATTACCATAGCATAAAATAACAATATGAAAGTACTAAACACTAGAAAGAAATATGTACAGGTAGTGCCGCCCTTATGGAAGCAGAACCATGCATAATTTACTGCAGGTCGTTGGTATTTTGGAACACGGCCGTGGTAGGAAAATGTAAGAAGTGCACAATACTTTTATTAAGTGTTATCTATGGGTGTCGTTTTGAATTCCAAAATGGCCACCACTGTTCACATAGCAGTGTTAGGTTAATGCTATTACGGTAATGTAAATAGGGAAGTTTAGACATATTTAGCATTATCATCAATTGTGTGTGTGTGTGTCTTTATTTATATGAAAAATATATGCATTTACATGTAATGTGATTGGCAGTCGAATGGGTATGTACACATTGTGTGTTATTGTAGGTTGAAATGGTTACCTGTCAATTGTAAGACGACCCCCAATTTGGAAATACTGTTTAAAGTAAATAAAAATTATCATCTTATTTTCAGGTGAATACAGAATTCAAAATTCATGTGATTATTTATATTTATTAATAATAAGTATAATTCTTCTTTATCGAATATAATTAACTTGCAAGGCAATGAAACTTGCAAGTCAATAAACCATACACAAAATATTGGCTTGCAGGGATCACAGACATCAACACTATATAAACTCGTGCATAATGAATGAGTTAACTAGAGTTCTTTNGCATAATGAATGAGCTAACTAGAGTTCTTCCCATTATCTGTATGTACACACGACAAAACACAACATCATGCAATCATGTTTGAAGGCACTGGCATCTGACACGATTCCCAATTGCAAAAATCAGGAGTAAACCCCGTAGGGAATCAAACCCAGCTCGCCTTGGTGGGCTGCGAGTAGTCTAACCACTGCACCACCCTGGCCCCTATATCTTATATAGTCTAAGCGATATCACGGCTAGCAATGGGTGGTAAATCTGTATAATGTGGTGTACAGGCTTCACTCTGCTACTACANGCAATGGGTGGTGTATCTGTATAATGTGGTGTACAGGCTTCACTCTGCTACTACGGTAACATCCTCAGCCCAGAGACGTCCTACAAACTACAGAGAGAAGCTAATAAAATTTAATAGTATGTCATCTAAGGAAAATAAATCTTTCTGTCTCCTCNGGTAACATCCTCAGCCCAGAGACATCCTACAAACTACAGAGAGAAGCTAATAAAATTTCTGGAACAGTTTGGAAATGCAGACCGAAAATGTTTACTGACCAAGTCCTGGAGTGTGAGACAAGAAACACAAATTGTANTAAGGAAAATAAATCTTTCTGTCTCCTCGAACAGTTTGGAAATGCAGACCGAAAATGTTTACTGACCAAGTCCTAGAGTGTGAGACAAGAAACACAAATTGTGACAATTAAGAGCAATGGTAATGAAAAAGAACACGGATGACAAGTGATGCTGTGTGTACTTGATGGCCGGAAATTGCTGCCTTAGATAATTCTGTAACAAATATTCATTATGGGGTTATTTGTAGATGAGTCAGGGTCAGGAATAACCAACCTGGTGCACTCCATAAAATAAAGGTGCATGCTTGTTTTGCAACCCAAAATGAGTGGGAGAACCTGAACACTGATTTGGTTATCCACCCAGGTGGCACAACCTCACAGCTGCAAGTCTTTGAGGTAGTCACCAAGCCCTTCAGAACCAGCTAAGGAAATTCTAAAATGTGTGGCCATTGTCACGAAAACAACAGCTGATACTCACTGGCAAAATTAAGAAACCATCTGTAGCCAGGCTTCTTCAGTGGATCATGGCAGTACTGTGAAAGGGTTTGAGAGATGCGAAAAGATGCCATTTGTAGCTTTGCTTGGCAGTGTATATTGGTAGCACTGAACCATGTTACAAATATGTACTATCATTATGACAGGTTTCAGCATTTACCATGGAATAGACAAGTCAGAAGATACTGTTCCGTTGCAATATGATAGTGAAGAAAGTGATACGGACAGTGAATCTGATACAGAGGGTGATGAAGACTAACTGTTTTTTACACAGGCAGAGAGCAAGATTAATAATCTGCCTAAAATCAAGGTCAGCCTGTATTTGGGTAAGTACCATGTGTCACAACAGCAAGCACAAACTAATAATAATAAAAACTAAATATTTTAACTGACCCACATATACTATTTCATAAAATTTCTTTCCTTAGCACACAACAGTGACATTAAATTTTACGATTGTTTTGCACTTTTCAGTGCCTGCTGGTTTGACAGTATGAGTTTCAGTTAAGTAATACAGTTATAATAACACCACTACTGATAGCGCACAAGTATTAAAATGAACACCTTTTCCATTACAGCTTTATGCACAAAAAATATTGATTTTTTCTTGTAAAATTGGGTTTACAATAAGTGCAAAACTTATAGCAATGTGTTAATTTTTGTCTAGACCAGCAATTTGCAACAAAAAAGAAAATTAAACTGTGGAATTGTTCCTTGCATGCAATGACATGAAATTCCCTTTTGATGAGTGGGAATTTCAAACTTGAGAAGAGGTGTGTCAACCTTTCCTCTGCAAAAATGACTGGACCCAGCATTCACTGCAGTTAAGCTCATCTTGCCAAAGAGAAAGAAGGGTACCACTGAGGCTCAAACCACACACCAGTCTTCACAGCACATGTTCTATTTACATTCACACACGCAACTCCCCTAACATAGCTGCAGCTGAATATCACATACAGGCACCTACATTTCACAGTTAAACCACCATATTTAGAAAAAACAACTCACATGAAGCAGTCATGGCTATTCTAATTAAACAAACAATATGCAAGGATTGGTACGAGAATTCCTGGTGCTAAAGGTTAACTTTGTTCCCAATTCTGAATACAATTCTCAAGTAAACAATATCCTTAAGAATACAGAAGTTTTCCAAAAAGTATCAATTTTTAAACACCCTTCCACCCCTCTTCAGTGTTTATCATAAAACAAAATTTATCTTGGTTAATTAGAATTGGTGTGAAGCCCATTTGTTACGGTCTCTGTGATTGAATTGTACTGCCCACTGCAACTTCTTGATCTTCATAGCCTTTGGAGATGATCCACAACTCAACGTCTGTTGCCTCTCTCTTTAAAATCACAGTTTTACAAGTACATAATAAAAAGTAGACATAATGCACAAGTACCGCCCTGTGAGTACTTGTGCATTCTGTCTACTTTTCATAATGTAATCAGTAGCCTAGCAGCCTATTCCTGCCATGACTCAGTTTTACAAGTATGTGTATGTCACTGTCCCATCACATACAATACTGAACAACTGAGGTGCATGATTCTCAAGTGGCTGTATGAACTTACTCCTTCTTCTCGTGACCCATCTCTGAAACAAAAGATAATCCACAAGCCATGTGAAATTGTGGCTGCTGCACGTTGAAGGGAGGTGGGTGGGTACTTACCTGACATAACATAGGTAGCACAGTTATGTTAAAATTCGTATCACAAAACAATTTATTATACAGCTATAAGTAATGCTAAGTCAAACTGTTCAGCAACAGTACATTGCTGTATGTGTGTGTGTTTGAGCTCTATACACAATACTGCAGTTTCACAGTAGTGGTACGTGGTTCAACATCATTCTCACTGCACTATTGATGCATGTTAGACATAAAGTTTCTTGTAAAATTATTTCTAATGCACACAGGTCAATGATTATGAATTATTTATGGCCTCAGTATTATTTATTGTGATGCAAAAACAGATTCTTTATTTGATATTAGAATCTTCCCAGCAGATAAATTTATACTTATCAGGTCTCGTCAGGCATTTATCACAGCATCCATCTATTAAATTGTAGTACGAGAAGCAGCAGAAACAGTTACAGCCTCCGTAGACTAAAACTGACGTATTTCAGAATACTCGTATGATCAACTCGACCATTGTATGCAGTACCTTCACGTACAACATTTTCAAGTAACAAAGTTCCAGCTTTGTACACAACAGTAAAAAGTAAACACTCAGAGGCAATGTCACAAGCCATAGTTCAATCCAAAATCCAATTAATGTTATTTTATTTTGATCTGTAAACATCACGTAGTGATGATGCTTTTGCGTCGTTAACTTGTGATTTTGTGGATGTCACCCTAAAAAAATACTGTCTTGTGTTACTTTCTCAGGCAGTCACACAGCACTTGCAATTTGGTGACATAATAACAGAAATATCTAAGGAGTGGAATGTATTGAACAACACAAGTGCAAACATTCCATTGTTTAATGTTGTTGATAATGGAAGAAATTTATGCTGGGCCCAAGTTTTTGTAAAGCACCATTGACTCATTTACAGTATTTTGTTCACACTTTGCAGTTTGCTCTTGGAGATGCCAATAAATCTCGTGGGGGAAGAAGAAGAAGAAGAAGAAGAAGAAGAAAGAAAGAAAGAAAGAAAGAAAGAAAAAAAGCGTGCATTATTGTAGGCTACCATAAACACATTGCAACAGCAACATTTGAATTTCACAAAATTCAAGAAATGGGACTAGACCAGGGTTGCTACCAGTCCTAAAGCTGAAATCCTGGTTCTTGTGTATAAAAATCCTGTAAAATCCTGGGAATTAAAAAAAATTGGTAGATTACAGAAAAAAGGTGGCTGTATCTGCGATAATTTTCGTTTCCTCTCCATTATGATATCAATGCCAAACGCAAAACACCATCACCAAATTTGGATTGCGTACGTAAAAACGGCAAAGCATGGCAAAGGTTCTTTTCAATAACGGCCTTGGCTTTGCAAGGTGATCATACAGCCAGGAACAAAAATATGTAGATAACTGTATACCCGCACCAGTGAATGATCAAGCAAAATATTTTGGACATAGGCTATTGAAGCAATGGCGTATGTCCAAAATATTTTGCTTCATTATTCACCTTCGTTGCAAGAATCTTTCAAACAAATGCGTCAGTGAAACTGACACATATAGCTGCAGATGCTAGTGTCGCTTCTACGTAGCAGCCATTTTGAGTAAAGAGCCGTGTGTACGCACAGTATCTTTGGAACAACTGAGGAAAAAAAAAAAGTTTGTTTGCTTTTCACATTTATCAACGTATCGCGATTTTGAAGTGAAATACGATCAAACGTGTAGGTGACACCTGCGTGATTTATGTATTAATAACTGACATGAATATTTGCTGTGGACATAAAATTTTTTTACAGTTCTGAACGTAATATATATGAGTAAGAGGTAAGAATGCAGTGGTCTTACTGCTCTTTAAGAGCTTCACGCGAGATTTGTTAACATTTCTTTGTACCGTATAGTTTTGTTACACGTAATAATAATTTAGAGAGATTTTACACGCTATTATAACATTAGTTTTGATGCCTCAAGTATACAACACAGTCGAGATATAAAAGATCGCAAGATATTTTGTACACCTCAGTAGTATATATTACAATTATTTCCGAGATTTTCCTAAAGATAAAACTAGGGATGTAACAATTCCACTTTCCCTCACGATCTCGATGCAGATACCACTCGATTCTTGATTACAAAAATAGTGATTCTTTTAGTTACAGACAATTACTTTACAGAATTAATACTGTAAACAGTAGGAGGGTGTGAAATTTAATTATTTAAACTAGGCATTCATTAGTAGTAGGCCTATTAATAACATAAATAATATAACTCGAACAGTGGGAGCATATTCATATAAAATTCCAAAAAGTTCAAAAGAGGCATATGAGATAATATTGAAAACATACATATATAAATATGTATAATACCCACATATATTATAATAATTATATATATATATATATATATATATATATAAATAGTTTATTCGAAAATATTTCCAAACCTCACTTGCCATGATAAATGTTCACCAACACATGAAATTATTAAAAAGTTTGCAAGAATACCACAGTGAAAACAACTTATGTTTTACAACAGAAGGAATCTTTTCGTCACATGCAACTGATAGACACAATAACTGTAGATTGATAATGCTATAACAGGCTGGTGTTCCCCTTAAACAAAACATAGCTGGGCAGGATTGGAGATTTTGAGCCAAGAAAATTTTGGGCAGGGATGAAAATAAGAAGCAAGAAAAAGACGAGATTGGGAATGCATCTCCATTATTGCCTCTACATACAAAGGCATTTCGCAGACACTTTATTTGATATTTTGTTTGTAAGACAGCTAACTTACACTGCTCAGTTTTAAAAAAGAATGCATGGAAAAGTTTTTCCTGTTATAATCAAACGTGTTTTGTTTTTGAAATGGCATGGCTTATTTGCTTGAGTGCTAACAGGGCTGCCGCAGAATTAAACCAACGGCGCTAGTAGTCTAGTAATCAACCATGGCAGACGCCAGACGGCCGTTCCAAAGCTGCAAGATGTCAAGAAACTTAGTTTCCTTTTGCGATAACACTATTTTTTTTCTTTTCTTGGAAATATTGCAATGGTACAAATATAATTACTTCTCGTTCCTTACCAAGTCATAACGCAAACTGTGAAGGCTGCGCACATAATTTACAATGTTGTGAACGAATAAACGACATATCAAAGCCACAAGAAGGCACAAAAAGTGAACATTCCACGAGTGGAATAAAACCTTAGTTTCCGTCACGTGCAAATTAATAGAGAGCTATGTTCTTTATATAAGTCCTTTGCAGTGGTAATGTTGAAATTATCAGCTATGTGGTAGGTTTTTAAACATTATTTTTTATTTGAGCGAGAAAAGTATAGGTTACGCAAAACGTGAAGACATGTTCGAATTGGCACTTTTAGTTTACTAAAAGGTCACGTGACACGTGACATGAATTAGTCAACAAAATGATGACATATGTGGTATTTTAGTATTTAGTTTTTAGTAGTGGTGTGCGGGAATTGAATTTTGCAACCGAGAAAAATTCAGGCAGGAAATTTAAATTTCCTGCGGGAATCTGGGAAAAATCAGGAAAGATATTTTTGGTTAGGTAAAGAAGTTTGTGGGTTACTAGACCTAGTGAATAACATTCTATCATGACTTATTCCATTAAAACAAAAAATTAACATAGAATAATGATTATGTGCTAAAAATTTGATTTGAGCTAGAAAAGTCATTGTTTTACATTTTTATACACATAGTTGTTGCACCACGATTAATCCTCTGGGTTTGGCGCACTTTTTTAACATACTTGCTTCAATTTTAATAAGAACATCCCTTATAATATTTTTTAAATAATAAAACAAAATTGGACACACGACATAATAAAACCAAAACGTAACTAAATTTTTTTTTTTTTTTTAGAAACATTGCCATAATGTTTTCAGTTTGCTGCTATTTTCTTTATAATTTCATGACGTCTACTAAGGAACTTTGACATTCTTTGTCTCATTTTTGATAGTAAAATGTGTGTACATTGACAAAAATTTTCTCAAATCAACTTTCAGTTGAAGTTTAAACATCCATGAACACACACGCTTTGAATCACGTAGTACAATTGCAATCACAGCCAAGTCGCATCGGGCAGGTTATAAATGCAACATACTGAATCTATATGCTAACAAAATTCTTTTGATACCAAAATAAAAAGTAGCTAAGTAAATTAATTTTTTTTTCTCATAGCAAAATTTGCTACGTTTGGAGTTTGTCAACGTCTCTGCGACAATTGGTGAGCACAACACACAATTAAAAACAAACATATTCCGAACAAAAAACAAAGACAATTTGCTGGCATGTTACAAATCGTTTTAACCGAACCCATATTAAAAAACACCACGTTAGACATCAGCAAAATAGTTAAACATTTCAAGTCGAATTAAACATTCACTGTGCACTAGCTTATTTATACGTGAATGTTTAGGTTCTGTATACCGAAACTCGCGTCCCACATCAACCAGCAATCTATACTTGGAACTTATAGATGTCGCTTGCATACAAGACAGATTCAGTGCACACGGTTCACCATAAATTACTAACAGTGCAAGTTTGCAACCAGTTTTAGTTAATTTTCGCAATAAATACATAGTGTTAACGTTACTTAATATATGACATACAAAATTTTCTTTAGTTTATGTAACGATCTTTAAAATCTGTAAGAAGCGGAAAAATCTAAATTTTCTCGACAAGATTCATCAAATTATAATTACTTGCATAAAGAGTCGATACAAAGTTTCTCGCACGAAACCCAACTTGCATTTTAGTTGTGCATTCTACTTACTGGAAATTCTATAGCGTCTTTCTTTCTCTTCTCCCAGAAACTTAAAGGTTGCGCTTAAAAAGTAAAGGGATAAATGAGGCAAGAAAAAAAAAAACAGAAAGAGGTGGGAGTTCTTTAGCTGCGGACTTGCGGGATGACAGCTCAGTTACATACTTGTTATGTGCCGCCCTCGGCCCACTACTAAGACATCCGTAGGCAAAGCGGCGCGTGCAGCAGAGTGGTTCGCCATCTGGGTACGTAATGCTGTCGTTTGTGATGCTATTTTGTTACACAAGAATTTAATTACTGCAACATTATACCATTTGAATTTTACATATACCTTGGGGAAACTTTACTTTGAATTGCATATTATGCGGGATTTAGAACTAACCAAACTTCAAAGCATATAAAATCCTATTCTTATGTTCAATGGCTATCAACAACTTCGATTTACATACAATTTTGAATTAACCGTGTATCAATTAACAAAATTGTACTGTATTAGATTGCATTATATCAATGCATTATTGTTTATACTGATGGATTACCACAGAAAAAAAAACTTGTATAAAAACTAATAACTGAAATTAGCATGTTACTGACGTAGCAAAATCCTAACTTTTGATTAGTTCTCTAGTTTTCTGCATTATGTCATTTACTATTTTATTTACTGTCTGTAGAACAATAAGCACTATTGCCTACACAATTTTTTATGACATAACTCGCATGGTCAAAGAAAATATGTACAAGAGGGCAAGAGGTTTGGCATCATAGTTGGTTGAGAAATGACAGCAACATAAAATGCCTGATCTTGCGTGTATGGTTTCCCCACCCTCTTTCCGTACATTATGATACGTAGTCCGTATCGCGTTATCTATTCCCAGTTTTGTTTCCGTAAATAATCTGTACCATTCACCACCGATATTAAGTTGGTATACGATAAGCACCACTCTACTTTGAATTAGTAGGCTTAGGTGACGACGTGCTAAACACGTATTCCTCATTTTTCCTATACTCAATTTCACATTACTGGATGCAGCAACAGCCTGCAGCATGCATCAGGAGAGATGTCAGCAACAGCGTGCAGCATGCGTCAGGTGAGACACCACATACCACAGCAGCACACAAAAACGACTCGTGTAGTCTCCAATTCACATAATCTCGGCGTCCTCAAGGACATTATATTTAAATGGTGGGGNTGCTTGGCAATACATGGGTTAATTTGTTGGGTGCATCAAACCAAATTACAGAGCACATTAAACTTCAAAATTAGATAGAAAAAAATTGTTTAATGGATGTTTTGAAATTTTAGACTTTCAGAAAATATTCCCTGACATTTCCAGGTTTTCCCGGTTGCTCGCTACCCTGTTTTTATGGAGGAAAATATGAATACATACAGTCAAGTTATTTTGTGGAAATTTTTATATGGTCTTATAATCTACAAATTATGTTAACAAAGCTAGAAAAATAAATTTAAACAGCTTTTGTAAGTCACAAGGTCTTATATTATTGCATTCAAATTGTTGGACTAATGCAAAATGTGGCTTTCTAACAAAATATTTTACACCTATCTTTTTCAGAATAGTTCTTCTTATGGTTGCACCCCCCACCCCCTCCCCCCCTTTTTTTTCAATCACCAGTTTCCAATTCTGTGTGGGAATGCTGGCGATATTTGACTTTCCCTTTATTTTATACATTCATATCACCAATCTATTTTATACGCTCACACTTGTACTATATACATGGACTGATATGTATTTTTTTCTCATTGAATTAGTAAATTTTTTCCATTAAAATAACTTATTTACATAAAATAAAATATTTAAATTTAATATTTTCCTGTAGGAAAATTAATTTTACACATACATACTGCATTTACCCACGTACAACTTACATAATTTTTTCCAAAAATTAAGCTGTCATAAACAGGGTGCAGGTGGTATCATGGTCAGATGCCACTTCAGACGTTTTTGCTAGCAAGTGGCACGTGAGTCGGTTTTGCACGGTGGTATATGCCAGCGCACGCTTGCCGATAACCATTTGCTCACACTATATACGCAATATCTATATACGCAATTCCTTTATTATGCTCCTGAGGATGCAAACATATAGCACCGAACCATTCTCTGTATAATCATTTTTCAATGAGAGCTACTAAAGAAAACTGGACGTGCAAAAAACGTTCTTTATGTGACTACTGGTATTCGTTAGTTCAAATCAGCCGATTTAGTACAACAAATGGACTTGTGATAAATTTTAGTTTGTTAAAGTGCGATATTATCAAAGTTGAAACGTATTAAATTAGTAAACAAATCCCACAGCCTCGAATGAGGTCAGATTTCTTGCATAATCCTTATGGTTTTTAACTGCCACATTGCAAAATTGTGCGTACTGTCCCGCTCATCAGCGACCTATTTTCGTTTCTTTGCCAGTTAAGCTTTTAAAAACAATGTTGCGGCCGAATATTTTACTTTTTTGAAGATAAATTTGGAGCACAGTTGTATAAGAAATACAGTACTTTGGATGGGTGTATTTTTCTTTTAAAAAATATTTCTTTCCAAGCAACCTAATCTGAAAATTAGGGTGCAGGTCTTTCTCGAGGTCGGGTCGTACGTGGGTAGATGCAATATTTTATACTTTAAAATGTTGTCTTAAATTTTTTAAAATTACACAAATTTTAGAAAAAGAGCAAAAAAAATACCAAAATCACTTCATCAAAACTGATGAAATCATGTAAATACTGTCACCAAAAACAGGTGTCTCCACTGATAAATAATTTTCATGACATAAATTCTACTAACACTTCTGAGAGATACTCATAACCATACAAGGGAAAGTGTGATATAGACAAAATGTTGCAGTTTCTACCTTCTTCGTCATCAGCATCCATGATATCTGCACAGCAGATGGAGTAACATATGAGGCTTAGGAAACCCAATGGCAGCCCGAACAGAACGACCGTCAGCACTGGATTCCCATGCCACATGTCCATTAAAGATGTCCGAGTCTCGAAGTACATTCGGTACAGGCGAACTGGCAACGAGTTGCCTCCATATGACTACAAACATACATTCGTGGTTTGTAAAACAGCCACCCATTAACAATTCCACGTACAGCTGAGTTTTGGTATGAACACACAAAACAAAACCTGTCTTATACAATTTTGAGTATCAAATGTACCCAATCATGTCCCACGACACACCCACTACAACCACCAATACTCAAGATACGACAACTAATTCTAACTGTCACTGCAAACACACAATCACACACATAATGTAATTTTTTTTTAAAGTGGTACTACATTACAAAAAACAGTATCAATTTTTAGCAAGCATTTAGAAGACATACTTACAATTATATGTATGATATCTAAGTAGGGATGTCACACTCGATTCCACAATTCTCTCGATTCTTGAAGAATCGTATAATCGAGTATCAAAAGTCCAAGAATCGAAGCAACAAAAAACAATTACTACAAATACACAACCTATCACCTCTCAAAAACGGTTTAAAATTACTTTATTTATACCAGTAAATGATAGGGGTGTGCGAAGCTTCACATTTTCGAAGTAGAATCGAAGACATTTGTACCTTCAACTTCATCTTTGAATTAAAAAAATCTTCCATTGAAAAGTCGAAGATTTTCAGCAAGTGTTTTTGGAAGGAAGCTCGCTGGGAAAGGAAAACCACAATGGAAAAGAGGCTCAACTTACACTGTTTTTCAAACAAAGTTTGTAGTTGTTATCCCAAGTTCCACCCAGCTTGACATTGATGAGAGTCGGTTGTAAAGCAAGGGGAGGGAGAGAATGGAGTTTACAGCCTCGAACTTTCCTTTGTTTCTCTCTCTCTCTCTCTCTCTCTCTCTCTCTCTCTCCCCCTCCCCCCCTTTTGTTAGGCGAACAAGACGTCATGCCTAACACACCAGTGGAAGGCTGTTTAAAAGGAGGCTGACAAATCACAACATAACACAAATACAGTGTGTATTTTCTATCTCAAAAAATTCACATTTCTTTGCTTTTCTAATTTTGACATGTGCAGCGATGTCACAACAGTTAACGCATTTATCACGTGCGGAAGCCGGACTGCCGTACGTACCACAGCTGATACGTCTTTTTGGAAGAACTGCACACTTTCCTTGTAAGCAGTGAAAGAGGCTCAACTCTTGCTCTGAGGCCCTAATGCCACCACCATCCAGCAAGTTTACTATCTAGCCTGACATTGACAAGGGTCCTTGGAGGAGGAAAGGGAAGAGGCCAAATGTTGGTAGCCACCCATTGAAATCACTGTGCAGTGGTGGTGCCAAATGGGACTGGATATATGGAGTATGGTAGTTTTTCAGCAGTACAAGATTAGGATGTGTGTCTAGTAGGCATACACTTTTTTGGCAGTAGAAGTACAAATAAGTTGAATACACTTGAAAACTGTAGTCTACTATAAATTAATATATATATTTTGTAATCCTTCAACTTTGATTTTTCTTTGAAATTCCTTCATATGTGAAAGTTTCATTTCGACTTCGCTTCACATTTATAAAACGACCTTCGCACATGCCTAGTAAATGAATCACTCTTGGAAAATTACTTTGTGCATGAAAATATGAGATGCGGGAATAATCTGAAAATAAAACTGTACTGGCAGTGTTCAAATTTACCATTTAGTATATTACATATTAGTATTTAGTAGCTTCAGTTAGGTCGCGATTTAGTAGTCTTGTTACATTCTAAAAACTTTTCTCATCTGGCAGGAAATAATTTTTTCCGGATATTTTCGGGAAAAATTTATGTTCACACCTGTATGTGTTGTTCCAACTAAAACACAAATCGGGTTTCGTGTGAGAAGCTTTGTATCGACTCTTTACGTAAGCAATTATGATTTTGTGAATTAAATATTGTCGAGAAAGTTTCGATTCTTCAGCTTATTCACAGATTTCAAAGATTGTTTCATTAACTAAAAAATTTTTTGTACGTCATATACTATGTAACGTTAACACTATGTATTTATTGTGAAAATTAAGTAAAACTGGTTGCAAACTTGCACTATTAGGAAGTTACGGTAAATCGTGCGCACTGAATTTGTCTTGTATGTGAGTGACATCTATAAATTGCAAGTATCGATTGTTGGTTGATATGGGAAGCAAGTTTCGATACACATAACCTAAACATCCACGTAAAAATAAGCTAGTACACAATAAATGTTTAATTTAACTATTACTGAGATCTAACATGGTGTTTTTTAATATGGGTTTGGTTAAAACGATTCGTAACACGCCAGCAAATTGTCTTTGTTTTTTGTTCGGAATGTGTTTGTTTTTAATTGTGTGTTGTGCTCACTTGTCGCCGGGACGTTGACAAACTCCAAATGTAGCAAATTTGCTATGTGAAAAAATATAATTAATTTACTTAGATACTTTTCATTTCGTTATCGATAGAGGAATTAGCTTTACAATGCAACATGCCGAATCTGTATGCCCGATGATACTTGGCTGTGATTGTAGTTGCACTACGTGATTCAAAGCGTGTGTGTTCACGGACGTTAAAACTTCCACTGAAAGTTAAAAGTTAATTTGAGTAAATCTGTATCAATGTACCAAAAATGCTATTCTTGCAAACTTTTTAATAATTTCATGAGTTGGTGAACATTTATCATGTCAAATGATGTTTGGAAATATTTTCGAATAAACTATGTAGACGAAACATATATGTGTGTGTATATATGTATGTTTGTATGTATATGTATGTATATTTTCAATATTATCTCATATGACTCTTTTGAATTTTTTGGAATTTCATATGAATATGCTCCCACTGTTTGTGTCATATTATTTGTTAGTAATAGGCCTACTACCAATGTAGGTCTTGTTTAAATTATTAAATTTCACACCTTCCTATACATTATTTAGTTCTGTAAAGTAATTGTCAAGCTAAAAGAATAGTGATTTTCGGAATCGAGAGTGGTATCAGCATGAGATCGAAAAAAAAAAAAAAAAAAAAGTGGAATTGTTACATTCTTAATATCTATGTTTGATTTTATACTAAGATAAAAAACTATTAACAATAAGTTATATTTATACTACAGTTCTCATAGTTTAGGAATTGATTGTCAGAGATAATTACTTTATCTACTAGAACTACCAAATCACCTCATCAAAAATACATCTACAATTACTACACAAAAACACTTTAGTTTCATGCTATTACTGTATTTGAGTTGATTTAATTCAATAAATTTTTATAAAAATAAGAGGTTTAGCAATATTTTACATTAATTTGCATTTCTAATATTCTAATCTAAACCGGCAGTACATATAATCATCAACAAATATGATTACAAGAAAGGATGTTTCCTTACTGGTGCAGACTCGTTGTGAATTCTCTCCAAAAACAGACTGATGGCCTCTGGAGTCATCCGACTCGGGTCGTCATCTGGAATATGGTGATGGTTTGTTGTCGAGTTGACAACCAGCAGGTACGGAAGAGGCAGGTGGGACATCGCTATAGAATTGGCCAGTTCAGGATTGCCGACCCAACCAAACTGGAACCATCTTAAACAATAACATGCCAGTTTCTACACTTGCGCTCATTTTAAATACCCATGTGCTAAATGATTATAAGAAAAGTAGGCCCCTTCACAACTTGAGGCAACCCAACCAGCACCTAGTTGGAAACTTTACTATGAAGGAATGATTAGGGGAAGCAGTCTCTGTGTTAGATCATCTTCCATTCGTACAGTACGCCTGAAGCAAAGAGAACTGATGATGGGGGGAAAACTTGTAAAACAGTAAGTTTGCCTTAATATCCTGCTTGGGGAATTTTGTATTAGCATTTGTATGAACAACTGGCAGGACAAATTATGTTTTGGTAAACTGGCCACCAACTAGAATTATAAAACATTTAATTTATTCTGTTTGCCAGAATTCACAAAAATAAATATAAATAGAATTTACATTCAGTAAATTTAATAATGCCACTACATATATGGGCAAACACATCAAGTCTTTGCAGATAACTACAGTAATAAGTTGAGAGAGGTATCACAATAGCAAATGTAAAGATTTTAATTGATGTAAAACTTCTGCTGGTACTACATACATACATACATTTAACATAACACTAAACTTTAAGATGCAAAATTATGTGAATATTATACATTTAATGTTTTTAAAAATAAAGTACAGAAACAATGAACATATTTTACAACTTAACGTACTTTTCTCATCAAATAAATGTAGATGTGTGGCTGCCTAAAACAAAATGAAGTCTTTTGATTGACAACATATTGTAGCAAAGTCACGGATAGAACATGAGCAGGCGCATGTGTTTAACAAACGTCAGGTCTAAATGAATGCAGCCTGGCCAGCCTATAGGCATGGGATGTGATGTTTTGATGATCAAACTAACAAAGACATACAAAAATTCTTGAAGCTGTGTTTTTAGTAGAGTAAATGCCCACTGGAACTGAGTATACAGTACCACTTTCCACTCTACAGTCATACCAAAAAAGATTACACTTGGTCATGGAGTTAGTACATCCAGATATTCATTAATATTTTCTACTTAACTATACACCACAAGGAAACTAACTTTACTACACAAAAACCATAATTATGGAAATGCTGAATGAGCACACTACTTACTTATGAAGTTTGTCTCTGTTAATTCTAATGACAGACTCCACCATGTCTCTGAATCTGCAACAAGCACCACAATTCACCTGAATACATGAATGTATCACTATTAAAATTGTTCTGAAATTGTTTTTACTAGTAGGAAAGCTTTAAGATGCAAGACTGAGAGATTATAATAGAGAAAGACAAAACTTGTAAAGGAACAATACTTTTAGATAGCAAAAAGTTCTTAATTTTACTGATTGGAAATAGCAATTTGCAGCCTGTGAACCACCCAACCAGATAACATCAGTGAGAGGGCAGTGTCTGAGTCAATGAAGGGGGACACCAGCATTCGAGTATGAAGGACCCAAATACCATGTTTTCCATGCAAAAGAGAAACTTTTTCCACCAAGGGCTGTGTTTTTGCTGCATGTTTGTGTTTGTCATGGGGATTGGAGGGGTGGGTTTCTCCATTGTTGTGGGAGGAAGTGAGAAGGAGAAAGGAAGATAATGCCCAAAATAAACCAAACACAAACAGCCGGTCTAGGTTATGGCGCGGTCATAAAGAAAGAGAGAATGAGGAAGGAACAAAAAGTTGTGTGCAAATGGAAAATCACCATCCGACACTTTTAGGACTTTTAGGATCATTACATTTTCTCGTGGCAACTCATTTTCCATTCTGTGCTGCGTAATTTATCACTTTGAACTTGAACTTGACAGTGCAGTGGCACTTTTTTCTGCCCATTACTTTCCTTTGTATGTCACTGTATTGCACTTATGCAATAAAAAGTTGATGAACAGTGCAGTAACAGTGTAGCTACGGTATCTTGTAAAGCAGATGTCACTGGCCTCTTCCTTTTTTTTTTTTCTGTGCATGATATAAGGCCTCCCTTCAGCCATGGTCAATACATTTTTCTTCTCACACCCAGGAACATGCGAGCGAGCAGCGCACATACACACACACAACTCCAAATAAACTGGCAGCTTTTCAACACGTTCCCGCAGCTCCAATTCAAAGTGGCTTGTTTTGACGTCCATGAAAGGATGCAGGTGCAAGAGAAGATGGGTTGAAAGGGGCGCGAGGGAATGTGGGAAGAAGGTGAGAGCGGAACGTCAAATAGACAAAAACTGCTTTCTACCCATGGTCCTCTTCCCAATGTCATGGCATAGAATATTTATTGCTTTACACTGACGCAACAAAAAAAGTGGGATGGTGACAGCATTGTGAGCTACGACCCATTTTTTGAGAAAACAAAAACCCAGCACATAATTGAATCCTTATAACATGGTTGAGGAAACTGTCTACAAAAATAATTCCACAGATAATTGAAACCGTGATTCTAGAAGCTGCGGTTGACGAGACATTACTGTATTTCAGTATATAAATTAATTTAATATGTAATTAGAAAAAATATAAACAGTGACTGTTTCCACTACAGACAGACATGAAATACAATACATAAATTAGGGTGATACTTTTTTAAATAATTAAATTTTAGATGTAAAAATAATTATAATAATTATATTATTGTAATTTATAAGTACATTATATGGCGGGAACAGGTCGCTAGGCTGCTATTGACAATTTAAAAAGGAGACAGAAAACTCAAATACGATACTGAGAGGGGAAACNACAATTTAAAAAGGAGACAGAAAACTCAAATACGATACTGAGAGGGGAAACAGACAAAGTCGGACGAACCTCCTTCAACAACAGGCTTATCCTATCCAAGGCAGCTATAACTGTGCGACAGAAAATCTCATATACCAGCGTAAATTCACTGCAATGCAGAGTACATGGGCCTTACTACCAACACTCTCAGATAGAGAATGAATAGCCACAGAGTGAACATCAAACAAGATATTGCTGGGGTAAATGTAAATTTATAAGAGAAGCCAGTTGCAGCATGTGCAGCATCTCATAACCAGAACTTCCTGTGTTNGCTGGGGTAAATGTAAATTTATAAGAGAAGCCAGTTGCAGCATGTGCAGCATCTCATAACCAGAACTTCCTGTGTTACACAACCAGAGAAGTGCAGAACTGCAACATGGGAAATGGCCAACCAATACTTCACCAAATCCAGACAACACATCTGGCTTAAACATAAGATAGCCCCTCTGCCACAATCCAAATTTCCAGCCAGACCCTAGTTTGCCAACCACGGCTCAACAGACTGCAGTGTACAACCACTCGCCACCTAAAGAAGCTGGCCTAGCCAACAAAACATTGTGACTTCACATCTGTGTCGAAAAAGTGAGTGAGCCAA
>NQII01002527.1:154568-277147 GCA_002778355.1 Clitarchus hookeri | reverse complement strand
GTGACACCACTTTTTCACACTTCTCAAGGAAATAGGAAAAAGTGCTGCAAACTGCAGGAAGTTAAAAAAGATGATGTAAAAAGCAAGAAAGTGTAAAATCCTGGGATATAAAAAGGGGTTCTAATCTAAATTGTTATGTCATTCACAGTAGATGTCATGTGATACTCACTCTAGCATTTCTGCTGGCACCTCATGCAGCTTGTTCTCTTCCACCACAACCAGAACCAAATACTTCCTTGTCTGAAGCAACTGGTGAATGTTACCACGTGTGACTTTTGGGAATGTTGTAAACCTCTCTTCATTCACCCAATTAAACATTGTATCATTCATGTTTTCAAATGCAATCTCATTCAAACTGGAACCATCTGCCAAAAGAAAAAAATACATAATACTAATGCATTCACCTACTGCATAAAANCAATCTCATTCAAACTGGAACCATCTGCCAAAAGAAAAAAATACATAATACTAATGCATTCACCTACTGCATAAAAATAAAAAATTTGCTATTTCTTTAGGGAAACATTTAGGTATACAGTGAAACTTCCCTTCACGGACACTCTCAAAAGCAAACAACTCTCTTGAGCGGACAAATTCTGATTCCCCGGCATAGTCCCATTCATTTCTTCATATTAAATTCTTCTATAAAGCGGACATTCCCTATAACGGACGCGGACAGCTCTTTCGTGTATATTCTGACGCCAAAAATCTCCCAAAAGCGGACAGCAGCCTCCCGGAAAGGAATGTTTTCTGAGAAAAATCTTCTCCCCACTGTTTGGTTTGCCTTCCACTAACATCCTTTGTCTCAAATTCCTAGATTTCAATTGCGCCATACTGTACAAACATGTTTACCTCTTCAGTTTGTTTCCGATTTTCGAGCGATAAAAACAGCTCTAATATGCCTCCTCGTGCGCGTTTGACACTTAAAGAAAAAGTGGAAATAATTAAAGCCAGTGGACGTGAAAAACTAAGTGTGCGATACTGCGCTGCAAAATTCAAAATAGGAAAGACTCAGGTGAGTGAGATTATCAAAAATAAAAAGGAACTTTTAGATAGATTCAGCAAACACGGAAATGACAAATCCCGTAGATCATTTCCAAAAACGGCCGGTTTGAGAATTGACGATGCAGTTTTCAAATGGTTTTGCCGTGCTCGGACTGCAAACATTCCACTTTCCGGTCCGATCATTCGAGCAAAGGCATTAGAAGTTGCAAAAATTTAGGTCAAATCGATTTTAAAGCCTCTGTAGGATGGCTCGACAAATTCAAATCTCAGCATAAGATATCTTATAAAACCATTAGTGGAGAAGGGGCCTCAGTAGACACAGAAGTTAGTACAAAATTGGACAGAGAAGCTTCAACAATATTGCGTTGGTTTTGAACCCAAAAACATTTATAACTGCGATGAGACAGCATTATTTTTTAGAGCACTTCCGGATAAAACTATGCAGTTGAAAAATGAGCGTTGTCAAGGAGGAAAAGTTTCAAAGGAGCGTTTAACTTTGCTCTTATGCACAAATATGCTTGGTGAATTTGAAAACCCTCTGGTCATAGGAAAGACAAAAAATCCTCGGTGTTTCAAAGATATCGATATCAATTTGTTGCATGTGGATTGGCATTCTAATTCTAAGGCGTGGATGACCAGAGACGTTATGAACATTTGGTTGACAAAATTGAAGAACAAAATGATTCTACAAAATCAAAAAATAATTTTATTTATGGATAACGCAGCCTCCCATCCCAATACAAATTTCAGCAATGTGGAAATTGTATTCCTCCCACCGAATACAACTGCTACATGCCAACCTTTGGACCAAGGGATTATAAAGAACTTCAAAACTCACTATAGAAAGTGTGTTTTGAAGCACCTGTTGGCCAACATGGACAATGCGACATCGTCAAGTGATCTTGCAAAGAAAATTAACATCCTGGATGCGATTCACTGGATAACGTCCACCGTGAAAAAAAATAAGCAAAGAAACTGTGTTACATTGCTTCATAAAGTCGGGACTCGTAAATTCCAGCGATGAAGCCGCAAATCCACAAGATGTTGATGAAGATCGAGAACTTCAAGACCTGCTAACATCATACGACCCGACGAGCGAAACAATGTACGCCGACATCGATGGAAGTCTGGTCACAGAAAATAATTCTCTGAATGTTGCAGATCTTATTCGTGAAGGTAATCATACAGTTATACGTACACATATGTAATAATGTTTTTGTCTTTAAAAAAAATTAATTTTCAATTTGTTTACATTCTAGAGGAAAACCTAAATGATGAATAAATTTTACGAGAGTCAGAAGTGGAGGACGATGACCCACCGATGAAGGCTGAAGAAGTCTTGATACAAATTAAGCGGGTCAAAATTTTTTTTATTTCAAACAGTGACGCTGAGGGACTTGACTTAGCATTGAGGATTCAGTCAAATGTTGAAAATAAAATTCTTACTAAAGCAAAAAATTAATCAAAAATAAAAAACTTTTTTAAGTGTTAATTTTTGTCATAAATTTTATTGCTTCATAAATATTTTAAATTGTTTTTATACATTTTTAAGATAATTTACGTATGAAATACTACATACAGTAGTTTTCTGTGCTCCGTGTTGTGAAATAAATTGCCTTTTGCACGTAAATATGTACAATTTAAAACATTATTTTCATTTTTCTCCCAAAAGCGGACACTTCTATATAGCGGACAATATTTCATTCCCCAAGGGGGTCCGTTATAGGGAAGTTTCACTGTACATCTTTATGATGGTTACAGCTACCATTGAGTACCAAAAACAATGGCATAGGTTAGAGAGGGGAACGGGGGGTGAGTAAGTGTGCATGTGTCTGCACAACACACATGAATTCACACATGTAAGAGCAAATGAGAGCACAAAAGTGAATATGAGCATGAGATAAGTGTGAGTGAAAGAGAGAATGTGTGTGTGTTAGTATACATACAAACACATATATATGAGGTGTTTCCATTAAATCTCAAGACTGATACAGTAACTCAACTTTTATAGCTATTTAAACTTACACATTGCTGCAGTCCTGTTTTCCACCATTCGGTGGGTATAAAGAAAAAATTTTTTGTCGGCTACTTTAACACATTATTTTCTTCTTTACTGCATTAACTGACTCTAAAATGCCTTCCTTCAAGCATAGATTTCACTACAGGAAAAAAGCCACATTATGCCAAGTCTGGAAAAAGTGGAAAGTGTACCAGTGTAGTGATTTGTTTTTTGGCCAAAAACTGCTCCACAGAAAATGCTGTGTGAGGAGTCAAATTGTTCTGATGAAGAATGAAATCATTCCGCTCTATTTCTGAACTTTTTTTCCTCCTTACTCTTTTGCTCAGTTTTATCATCAAAGTTCCCTTATAGAAATGCTATGTAGTTAACTGTTGTACCTTCTAGAAACAATTTTTGCAAAGTAACACCCTCATGATTAAAAATTAAATGGAACATGGCCTTGAATTGTAACCTGCTTTGACAAATTTTTTTCATTCTTTGTGTGTGATTAGCAGTATTTTCTAGTGCACTGTCGTTTTGTCTCAGGTTCATATTGGAAAATTCACATTTAGTCTCAGGTGATGATTTTTTGCAAAACGTTTGGGGTTGGTATTAAGGTACTGCAGCATGTCTGTGCAAATTTTCTTGTGGTACACTTTTTGTACGGGTGTGAAAACCCTAGGTCCCATCTTGGTACTACAATTTTCATGTTGAAATCCTCCCACAAAATTTGTTATGCAGTGTCTTAGTCAATATTCAACACGTCAGCTATTACTTTGACACTGAGTTAATTGTTTCACAAACAATCTGGTTAACTTTTTTTCTCAATATTTTTGTTTAATTTTACAACAAATTTCAAACTGATACATTGCTCAATTTTTAAACTAAACCGTATTCCAGTGCACAACAGAAAAAACTGCATTCAAACAATAACTCACGATCGACAACTGATATTGTCTGTCATGCAGGTTTAATTAAACAGGTACAATAGTGTCTCATTATTTACCTAATACATACACCTTGCATATATAAATATATATACATAAATATGAGCACACATATACAAGATGTTCACAAAAATCACAGACAAACTTCGTTAAGTGATTCCACTCATAAATGTAGACAAAAAGTGCATACATGATATTTAGCCTAACTCACTTCCTAAAGAGGTAACATCTGTAAAGGTGTAGATGAACGACAGATTTATTCGAATAGCATGGGAACAAATTTAATTAGACCTATGAAAGTACAAGTAGTGTACTAGTAAATAAACATACACATCCACAAAAAATACTGTCAGTGTACATAGGTAATAGGTTATGGAAAAATGGTGGTTGCCACCCAGGTATATAGTCACATAGGGCGCAAAAGCAACACCTCGCTACTGTGTCTGTGTGTGCGCGTGCACGTGCATATGGTGTCACATTCTTAAGAAGTTAGTTAGACCAAGTGCCAGGTATATACTTTTTGTCTATATTTATGTGAGGAATCACCTTACAGAGTTTGTCAGTGATTTTTGTTAACATCTTGTATATACGTACATATTTACAGTTCAATTCAGTAACAACATACTTGACACTAAACATTTTCAATTCCTGCCCAAACACCCTATGTAACCACGTAAAAATATTTCACTTTAACATACAAAATTAATTTTAACTGTCATTACAAAATTATTTTACCTTGTTTTTTATAAAAGGGAATTAATTGAATATCCATACATGGCCTTTACATTAATATATTGTTTATTTAACACCTTCCAACCCAAATCGGGTTTTGTTTACCAAAGACGAAATGTAAAAAATCATGCATATCGCCTAGTCACATTCAGTATATTATTTACATACACGCTGCAATTAATTGTTTTCGCTATCAACTTACAATGCCTTTGATTCTTGTATCAACCTAGATAAACAGTATTTACATGCAGTGCAGCACCATCTTGAATTATTTTATACACAAAAACGTGAAAGTGTACATGGGAAGCTGTATAAATGTTTTGGTACACCTGATAAGAAACAGTAAAATTTAGAAATTATGTGTCAAAATGCATTCTCCCCTCTCCCAGTGAAGACTGTTTAATCATCTTCCGCATGAAGTCAAAATGATTTTTATACAAAATATTAATTTAAATTAATAGGTAGAACTTTACATATAAAATTATACTCTACTCTAGAGTGTAAACAATATACCAGCTTGTCACCAAAAAGTTTGTTTACATTGAGCGGCACATTACACCAAGTGTAATCATTTTCAAGTGCTTCATGCAGGGAAAATAAAGAGGATTTATTACTGAAACTATTTATTTCAAAAGATAAACTTCCTTCGGTGTTATTTCTTAAAGGTAAGTTGTTGCTGCAGTGTGTATTTGCAAACCACACATTACAGGGTATTATTTATGCATTTTCATATTTTAGAAAGTTCCATTTTATCCTTACCTTTTTAAAAAGAATATTTCTTTGTAATTAAATATCCATTTTATTTACTTAAATGACTGATTGTACTATTGTTTCATGGAGGCCATTTTATAAAGAAGCATATGTTATATTGGAACCCACTTATAAAGGTTTAAAAATAAAACTTTCAATCCAAAGTACTTTCATTACTAAGTATGAAAGTTAAGTCTTTATTCATGTATATTATAACAAGATTTTACTGTATGTATAAAACTTATAAAATGCAAAACTATTTCAAAAACTACTTTTGCATAAACTTTAAGCAATTATGTAAAAATAATAATAACGTATTTACAAAAAAATAGTAATGTTGAAAATGGACAAAATTTCAGAGCTATGTGAATGTAATGTCTGCCTGGGTCTATCCTTTATGTTATGGGCCTAAGATGAACAGCAGGGAAATAAAAGTCAGAATCAAAATGCCTAACATAAATGCAACAAACAACAATAAACTTGGACGGTTTAACACGTGGCAGTGAATACTATACTCTCAAAAACACAGCTTTTTTAATGCCCTGACATTGTACGATAAGCTTAAAGTTGCAACCAATTTACATACAGTCGAACCCTGATATAACACATATTTAAGTAACGAAAACAGCAACTTTAAGTAAAGGCTTTCAGGAACCATCAAAAACTCACAATATTTTGTGCTAAAATGTAATAAATTGCGATGAAAACCTATTAAAAATGCATTCACTGGGCCACTGCAATATCATCTTAATATGTAGTTATTTCTCCGTAGGTACTCTTAAACCAAAAGATAAAATCCGTTAGAAACTCCTGTCACAGTGATTTGAGCTGGGTATGAGAAACTCCCAATATTTTGTGCTAAAATGTAATAAATTGCGATGAAAACCTATTAAAAATGCATTCACTGGGCCACTGCAATATCATCTTAATATGTAGTTATTTCTCCGTAGGTACTCTTAAACCAAAAGATAAAATCCGTTAGAAACTCCTGTCACAGTGATTTGAGCTGGGTATGAGAAACTCCCAATATTTTGTGCTAAAATGTAATAAATTGCGATGAAAACCTATTAAAAATGCATTCACTGGGCCACTGCAATATCATCTTAATATGTAGTTATTTCTCCGTAGGTACTCTTAAACCAAAAGATAAAATCCGTTAGAAACTCCTGTCACAGTGATTTGAGCTGGGTATGAGAAACTCCTGTCACACTGACTTTAGCTGGGCAGGCCATTTGGGGCGCACACCTAGCAAAATAGACTTCATGCGACACATGACGACATCAAGATTTCCTTTGTTCATCATCACATAGGCATTTAGAAACATGTGCATGACACCAGTGAGAGCCAATAACAGCATGGGTTACAGATCTTCCCTTTACCTCTCATGAGCACTTTTCATCTTGTGACCATGTCATGTTCCTACGGCTGGGTGCACGGAGCGCTGCATTTAGTTTTGTGATCCGTGTTTCAATAGTACTGTTATAACTTTTATTGTAGGCTTTTCTTATTGGATTTTGAATTGGGATTGTGACTGGGAATTGACTGCACTGCCTATGGACGACCTGCTTATGCAATTTTTATTGGAATACGATTTTATTTACGGTTTGCGTTCTTCTGCATCGACTTTGGATTTTGATTTCAAGATATGGGTGGAAATCAGTGTTGCATATAAACCAATAAAACATATGTCAATAACAACAGTGCACCAGCACTGCCTGTTTCCTCTAAAACATTCCTTGCTTCTTTTTAGCACGTGTCACACATGCCCTTGAAAAGTAGGCCAAGGGCTTCACACCAGATGTGTGCATGCCTATTGGCTGACTTTACATGTGCTGATACGGCCTGTCCTGTCAGTGTATTGGATAAATAAAGACATGATTGTGGTGTAGTGTCAACTGTTTGTTATCTATTTATTTCATTTTAGTAAGAAAGTTCTTTGCACTGGCTAAAAATGTAAGCCGGTAAAAAATTTATAAATAGTGGCATGCGCCACAATGTTAACATTTTTGTGACAATATGTGGATGTGCATGGCCATGTGGGATGTAAAATTACTACCTGGAAGACATCTGCTTTTTGAAATAAATTTATATATTTTTTTAATAAGTCTTCTAATTTTTGCACAAAATGTTACCGAGGATGGATCTTGCAATAGTTAAAAGTTAAACGGCTCTTAATGTTTGAACTTATTCCTCATCAACATGAGGTCATTCATGGTCTTGTGATAATATATTTTTATCAACAAAACTCCTTCCTATTGAAATAAATTAAAATTTAGATAATAATTGTTTGGTTATTGTACAAACAAAAACTTTTGGAGATTGACTTTGCACTCGTTAAAATTTAAGGGGCACACCATGTTTCACCTTTTTACTCGTCAGCTACAGATTGTTTATGGTCTTGTGGGGTACCGTTTCAATTGCAGAACGTCTGCCTTGTGAATTACGTGAATATTTAAGTTAACTAAAATCTTTATTTTGCGCCACAGATGAAACACTGTCTTAACATGAAAAAACATGTTTCATAACAACTTCTTAGTGTTGAGGGTGGTAAAATAGGCAAATTTGTATTTAATAAATCCAGCAAAATAGAGTAGAGATTTTCAGGAACAATGACATTTTGTTAAATTGAGGTTTTACTGTACATGAGGAATTTATATAATCAATTGAAACATACAAAAAAAAAAAATTAATTTAAGTGGTAAATGAAAGGTAGTTAAATACACACATACAAACCATTTAAGAAGTGGAAAGAATTTTCCTTGAAAACAAACACAGATGGAATATTCTTGATATTCACATATTTTTTTGCTATTTCTGAAGAGACTGCATAGAAAAATCCCTGTGGTTGGAACTTCTCTGCCACATCTGAATATACATTCTGCACAGAAAAGAAAGTAAATACAAACATGTCCAGTGATATGCCAACACAACAACTACCTTTCAAATCTTGGTTTAGAGAGAAGCATAAATCCAGGTTATGGCAGTTCTCTAATACAATCCTTAACCTTACCTAAGTAGTACTATGACCGTGTCAAAAAGCAACATGTTTTAAATCCTGTATTGCTGTACATATTTAAATTACTTTTCCTCACAAATATGTTGGAAAATTTAAAGAAATTTGGCACAAAATGCGAAAAAATTATACTTGTAAGGAATTAAGTACTACTCATGTGTAGGCCTTTCTAGTATTCATAGAATTTTGCTTTCTGGATGAGTTTAGCTGTCACAACCACGTGATATAATTTTTATAAGACACACACTACAACATACATGACAATGGAAACCTTGTAACAATGTTAAAGCACATACCTACTACTTGCACTCAATTGCAATATCACATATATGCTCAAATCATGAGTGGGGATTGGGTGATTTTATACATGTACAGCTGGTGTATAAAAATGTGTTTTGTAGATGTGTTCTGCTATTTTCTCATAACTTCTAATGTATGATAGTGTTTGAAATAAGAATTTATTATACATAAATATGGGCAGTTGATTTAAATACAACTCATCTCAACCAAACTTCTCTTTACCACTGCCATCACCACCACACAGTTGCACACATGGAGACATTTTGATTCTGCAGCTGACACCACTTACATGGGATGATGGGAAATAAAAGACATCAATATGACACACAAATACCTTGGTGGTCAATAAACATTAACCAATACACTTTGATTGTAAAATATCAAAAATCAACCCTCCAACCATCAGTGTTTATAAATGATTAAACATTGACGGCCATCTCTAATGAAATACGAACATGGAAAGAGAAAGTGAGTTATATGCTTAGCAGTCAGCTCATCAACATTTGACACTGTTAATGATTCAAACAAAAACAAATAAAGGCTTTTGTTTAATGAAATAAAAGTGCCTGCAACTACACACTGAAGAGCAGATTTACAAGTCGTATAACTGAAATTGTTCAGACAGCTGTAATTTGTAATGGTTATTTTTAATCGTCCATCACCTGTGTATAGAAATAAAATAGCTAAAATATGATTTTAAAAATTATAAAAGATTATTACTATTTGTATTGTTAATGATCTTTATGTGAATGATGGTCACGTGCAAAATGCCACTCTCATATGTGCTACATTGTATTTTATATGGTCAACTTGTCAGCTTTGGTGTAACAGCATTTAAAAAACACAGGATGTCCATGGAGTGTATGATAATACTGCTTAAAATGGCTGTATGATAAATTTTGGTTAATGGTAATTCATTTACGTGACAATTTATTTCACAATCACCAGTTGTTACTGTAGTGCAGTTAAATGTAAATAAGAAAGATATGTCCTAGTCATAGAAATTTTGTATGATAAGTGGGGGTTTCGTAAAAATAAATTTTTCATAGGATTTAAATTTTTTTTCAGACTAAAAATGATTTAATTAAAAAAAAAATTTAAGTACAAAAAAAATATTTAAAAAATGAGAGGCAATTTTTATAGAGGAATACATCGAGAAAACCCACAATCTTGAAATCATATGACTCAATGCTTGTATACAAAATTATTAAAACATTCTGGCCCATTGGTCTTATATAGTAAGGGTAAAGTCAACAAGGTAACTATTGAAGCCTTTTATACTTGGGTTGTCCCAACTGTCATGCAGGAATCTTGTGTGTAAAGAACAACTCAATCAAAATGTTTTGCTTGCACAGCTGCTTGGTGACCTACTGAAAAATAACTTCATTTCAAAAAGATAAGAATCCTTCTTCAAAATTGTATCTGTTGTTAATGAAGTGAGAAACATTCCTCATTACTGTACTAAGTCATGTAAATGGTTCACCAAACACTAGGCTTCAAGTCAGAAGAGAAATGTCTACTGCAACTGTTCAGATTCACATCACAGCAGACTTCAGTTCCACGTCAGAGCAGGAATACTTTGTTGACCGCGGCACACGCAAGTAGCCATATAAGTGCTGAACAGAAGCCCTGGGAGTTCCAGTTCTGGCGCTAAGACAACTGTATTGTTCAATTACCGCCGCCTACACGTTGGCAACATACAAGTGCCTACAACCACAGATTCTGCAAAATAGCCTAGAAGAGATTCCAGTAACCTTGCCTACTCATCCACTGTACGAAAAACACAAAAGAAGTGTCGTAACCGAGAACAATAAAACACTGTCTCACGTCAAGTTGTCTACTATACACATAGCGTTAAGTATTCAACAATCATCAAATGAGTGCTTCTAATTCTTTGAAAAGAGAAATATCTCAAGGTAGCAACTGTATAGCCAGCATAGCTCACAACAGACATGCCAGTGCCAGCTATTACAGTAGCATGACACTGCTTTGGTTCTGGTCTTCGCTGACCTTACCTTTTTAAGATAAGATTGAGGAACATTCTCCTTGGCCAAAATTCCAAACATTCTATTTTTGTTAACTTGGTCTACTGCTTTCTTGAAGTCATGCTGGTTTCTATAAGTTAATCTATAAATATTTTCACATTAAAATAGTCACGAGTGCATAAAGATCCCTTTCAAAATTCTTGCAGTCCATTTCATATTTTGATCAATAACAATTTTATATTTTCTTTTTGATTGTTTGCATACATTTTATATACCTGAGTTTACAGAGCATCTATAGTTCTTAGTCTCTCGGATCACCTTGTTATGAATGGGTACAACGATTGCATAACTCTCTGGATTTTTTTTAAGGTCCAAGGCCAATAAAATAAAGTTTTAAAGAATTTTCATGAAAATTTGATTTGAAACAATAAACTGTAAACATTAGAACATGTTAATTAATCAATTTCCTTCCTACCAAAAGGCCTTGATTATAGGAAGAATGTTGGTGTCAGTCACGTGATGATAGAGACAAAGAGATAATTGTCATCTGGTGGGAAGGGAGAGTTTCAGTTTTAAGGTGTGGTCTGCTAGCACGTGGGCCGGCAGAGGAGTAGTTCACATTTAAAGTTATGGTTACATTTTTTCAGTTATTTTAAATTATAAAAAAATGATGACAAGTTTACAGTATTTACGCATATTTACACAGTTGAAACAAATAAATCACATGGCAATGATGTTTTTGTTTTCATATAGCAGAAGGATACGTAAACAGCTCCTGAAAGTATGTGTTTAGCAGGGCTTCAGAAAAGTGTAAATTTACCATGAATGGACTATACCAGCAGTGATTAGCCTAATTTTAGATGCCTTGAAATATTATATTCTGACACAGTAAATTCGTACCCAAACTGGCTCTTCTGGCTCACCAACGTACACAAAGAAGAGCGGGTTTGATAATAAAATGTTCTTCATGCTTTCTTCTTTTGTCATCTGCTGCACAGGTGGGCCTGACACTCTCAGGGAAAAGTTGACAATATCTTCCTTCGTACGATCTCCTTTGAATACATAACGATCATCGCCCTTCAAACTGTGGAGGAAAGAAACATTTAGCCATCATTGCGAACATCTATGATCCTGAACATGGGGTTGAAAACACTTTTCTCTTGAGACACATCTACATTCTGTAAGCATCTATGCTAACAATTTAACGATAACCTGCAAACAATTACCATCATATCCTTGATGTTGAAATTGTTTACTGCACCTTAATTATAACTAAGCAATACATCTACATATAATATGGTATTATAGTTCCAGATGAGAAAGTTTAATGCGAACACATATATGTGAAATAGATTATATGGATCCTAATGATTTGAAGTCAACAATTATAAAAATTGACAGGTTTAGGTAAAACAATACAAATAACCACCGGCACATCAGAAATTACTTTCATATAATTAAATAAGTTTCAATTTTCACTTGTAAAGATGGAATTAAATTTAATGAAGATGTGCTTTTTCTGAAACAATTAATTTGTACAGCATAGGTTGTGTAAGCAGAAACAGATAGGCTACACTTGAATCAATCATATTAAGTGACACAGTATTTCAAAGTGGGGCAATACTTGCATTACAAATTATGACTTAAACAATACAGCCTGAGTAACATTTGGGAAAGTTTTCAGGAGTATTTATAAAACTTGCTTTGGTATTTTAAAAAAGCAAATATCACCACTGGCTGCACGCTAGGTTTTGAAATACTCTCTGTACAAAATTTGTAACTTCTGTACTACATTTGTCACTCTTATTTACAGTTTGATTATAACAGAATATTTCACAACTTAGGTAACAGTTTCATGTAAATGACAATGCTTGCATCTATACGGTATTGTTTCAATACTTTCAATACCAATGAAAGTGTTATTTTGTGGTAAATTGGTGAACTACTGTAATACATCAAGATAGTGCACAAAGATGTTAACTTCGCTGAGATACCAAAGCCATGCTTATTTTTTAAAAATGTCACTTAGGCTGTGTTATAGATAAAGTAAAGAAATGCTAAAGTAGTGGTACTCACAAGAGAATGGTAGGAAAGCCAGAGATACTGAACTCTGCAGCGACACTGGTGAAACGGGTGCAGTCGACTCGCCCCACCCTGATGTTGGTGTTATAGAGGGTCTGGGCGGCCTGGGCCCACACCGGTTCCAGCCGTTTACAGTGTCCGCACCATGGTGCATAGAACTGTACAGCATGACAATGCAGTTGCACCTCACCACTTACCACACTTTTCTCATTTTTATCTCTAAATTTTAAATTTTTTCTACCTAATTTTTGTTGTAGGTTATTTGCTGCATGTAAAAANGCACAGCATGACAATGCAGTTGCACCTCACCACTTACCACAATTTTCTCATTTTTATCTCTAAATTTTAAATTTTTTCTACCTAATTTTTGTTGTAGGTTATTTGCTGCATGTAAAAAAGTCAAAATATATTGATGTTTAAAAATTGTATGTTTATGTTAACTGTGAAATAATTATACAGTAATAGTTAAGCTATGTATACATTGCAAGGATAGACACACCACACCATATTTGAACTTCAAATTTTTTTTTCTATTTAAAATTTTGATTTGTAAAAAAATTTAAATAATATAATACAATGGTCTATACCAAGCTTTAAGCATTTTCAACATTTCACTACATGTCGTATGAGTCTGGATCTGCAGCCAGTGGTGTTAACATATGAAAGAATGGAGGGGGGGAGAAGGTTATTCATTATCCCTTCCTAAATTTAGTAAAGGTTACCATGATAAAAAGGCACCCAAATTGTATTTGTTCACAGAGATACTTAGCTGTACCCTCCCTCATGCTAAGCCATGCTGCTGTCAGTTCCAGCAATGTCGGCTCCATCACTCATACCCAGGCACACCTACCAATGGCTAGAACTGCTATTGCCTGGTTCCAGGCAGCCTGCACTGCATGCGTGCCTAACTCTCGGTGTAGGTTGCTTCATGCTCTCATTCCTAGTCGTATGGGTATAAGTAGCTGGTTTGAAGCACCTCACCCTCACCATCACCCGGGAGTCTTCCAGGTCATATGTCCACTTCTATTTCACATGTTCAACTACTGCTTCTACACAGGCCCCATGCCCTCGCCTGCGTACGTCACTTATGAGAATCAACCTAACACCATATCCCTGAGACAGTCAGTCGTCTCTCACGAAGTACAGACCTGACACTCTTATGAAGTAAAACTAGCGCTGCTGGCACACCTGTCTTGACTAAAAGGTTTGCCCTCGCCCCGCACTCTCCCTAGTATCTGCAATAATTTAGTAATTAACATGTATATTCATCCATCCTGGTCTTTTATTTTATTAGTTCACCCGGCTTTCCTCAACAATCTGCNTGACATGTACATTCATCCATCCTGGTCTTTTATTTTATTAGTTCACCCGGCTTTCCTCAACAATCTGCCGCCTCCTCAGACACTGGCACGACCATGTTCTTGCAGCCCTTCAGACACATGCCTAGATTTACACGGAAAACCACTCTCTACCTCAGTCTGGGCATCTTGCTACTAGCGATAATGTGCTGCTTCATCTGGGGCTGAGAACAAGGCCCCACTACAAAACCTACTCAAAGAAGACTTGGCTACCAGCAATAGTGCAGCTTCTGTGGGCATCATCAGGATGGGGAGCAGGGCTCATCACCAGTAGGTGGGAATCACGCCCTCCTTTGAAAAGTAGTCAGATCCCCAGGCACTGGTGCCAGAGAGAGGCTCCTGATCTCTGGAAGGTCTGCTCTTTCCCCTTACACTACTCTTGGCCAACTTATCACGTCTGTTCATGCCTAAGCCTAAGTGGTCACCTTGCCCTGGTTCTGACACCAAAATAGGAGGAAAAAGGCAAAGATTGGCCATTGACCAGCTTCGCGACCTGAAGCATAGGGAGCCTGCTGCCAGCATGTGCATGCTGAGGAGAGGTAAGAAGCCATCCGGCACCAAGCCAGTTCTGCCCAAATGCCCCAACATAAATCCACGTATAAGGAACTGCAGCTTCCCAGTCCCAAAGGAAGTAGTAGTGTTGACCACCGCCAGTCACCAGGTTGCACGTCAATATACATCTTCACTTCTGGGTTATAGACATTTCTGTATCTTTACGCAGCATGTAATTTACATTTTGATGGCTCCAAAACAAAATTTCTAAGAGAAGCAACAATGTCTTACAAAGGCTCCCTAGTAAAATATGGTCTGCAAAATCAATGTTAGGGTAAAAGTATACCCATATAAGGAAATAATTGTTCTGGGAATATAAAATTTCCACAGGAGATATAAAAAAAAACAATTTTCTACAACTGCTACTTTTTACTTATATTGTATTACGTACATATAATAATAATAATAATAATAATAATTTAAAAAAAAAGCCTTTTTTTACAGTTTTTTATCATGAGCAGTTTTCTTCAACGAAAGAATAAAAGTACAAAGTTTCATCTGTAGCTTNACAATTTTCTACAACTGCTACTTTTTACTTATATTGTATTACGTACATATAATAATAATAATAATAATAATTTTAAAAAAAATCCTTTTTTTACAGTTTTTTATCATGAGCAGTTTCCTTCAACGAAAGAATAAAAGTACAAAGTTTCATCTGTAGCTTAATCCATTGGTTTATATCACATGTAATAATATTCTGCTGTTTCGATCAAATTTCCAAGAAATTCAGCTACCTGTGAATGCATATCGCAGCCTTTGTAAGACCCATCGCAATACTTCCTCATGGCCAGACGTTACCTTGAGGCATTAAAAATTTCTACTCAGGATGATTCCCCTAAGTGGGGCACCTAAATACTTTTGGAGGTGTTGTTTTATACTTGTGTCTAGACATTTGCAATGTGAAACCACTTTGGGTGTCTTCGCAGCTCTACTCGCTTTGTCTACATTCTCCCCCTTACCACTCTACTTCAACCAAGCGCCAGCACGTGGCGCCAGCATCCTTGTTGGGCCAGGAATGAACATCCTGTCTTGCGCTTCACGAACTAGAAAAATACTCTAAAAAAGATAACGACAAAACAAAAAAGAAAACGAAAGCGATTTTATCAGTTTTCATTAACACAGAATAAAAGAAATACCATAACACTTACTGTTTGAAAACAATTTTTTTTGGACAAAGATGATGTGTTACCTTTCATCTCATTTATAACTATTACGTTCTAAGTTTTCCGCATACATGTTTTTCTATATGCTATTACATTTGTGGCTTGGTAAACTTACTTTTTCTTTAAGTACACAAATTGAAAGCACATATCAGTGACCATAAAATAAATCAAAGCTTATGTATGTTAAGACGCACTTAAAATTAGTGTACATTTAGGCTTCTTTTACAGATATGGCTTTCGGTTACAGAAGTAGAGATGTTTGAAGCATTACTTTGACACTGAAGTCTATATTTCGTGAACCTTGGTGGTAGCATTTGTAACGGTTTCCTTATTTTTGTGAAAATATTATTTTCAAAAATTTAAAAGTTTGTTATTAAAAGTTTTCTGTTTTTAGCCAAACAAAATCTCCCTTAGCTAAACAATGATGCAGAGAAAATGTTTACAGTATAACAGCAAATAAATAAAGTTTTAATGCAATGTTCTGTTTTTTCCCTTACTTTGTAGGCAATTAATTTTGATGCTCACTTGTTAATAATATAGATACCATTATTGTTAAGAAAATAATTTTTAATACCTTACTTGTACAATGTCTTGGTGGACAAATGGTTATAAACATAACGGCGGAAAAACATACACTTGAATATTTTTTACACTTTTAAGTAGACCTTACGATCCATGTAATGTTGGTTTGCTAAGTTAATATGAAAAACTTTTTTCCATTTTAAATGTGCTCAAAACACATACAAAATATTATGAATATTAGCAATTTAAAGTTACAAATCCATACTCAAATTTCTTGGAAGTATTTTTTTATATTGTTTTTAAGAAAAACAAACAAATAACATGGCCTGGCGTGCAGTGGTGACATAGCGCGGCGTTCCCGTGGGAAAGGTTTTTATTGAAAACGAGAGAGAGAGAGTGAAGGATGACCAGCATCTCATTTGGTTGGCGGCGAAGTCACGTTGACAGGCAAAACACGCAGGTCAGAACTTGTGAAGCTGGCTGTTCAGTGACAGTGCAGGCTAGTCTGTATTGAAAGTGGCAGCTGAAAAGCACGTTGTTATTACAGTATATGTGCAGTGGAAGTTTCGTATTGCGTTGTAACAACGCAAGATATTAGTTTCCGCCATACGTGGTTCAATTTCTTTTGATTTGCTACGCTTCATAATATTTTATCTGGATTCAAAATTAAAGCTGTGGTAGTTTGTTTATCGGGCATACATTTGCAGTTCAAAAGTTTTAGTTTTTGTTACGCATCAACATTAGATTAGAAACTTTCCGGCTATCTCGACAGTTTTTAATCTAAAAGGTGGGGTTATTTTTTACAAACAATGCAGTTCGGATGACTACGCAGAAGCTTTTGGTCTAGAGAGTTTGATTATCTTTAACTGACGGTGCAGTTAAGCGGGCTACAATGCAGTTTGGATGGCACTGCTGGCTCTAAGTTTGATTAAATTTTACAAACGATACAGTTTGGATGGCGCTGCTGGCAGATGCCGGCTGCCATGCCCTTATCTGTGTAGAGGGGGCAATAGGCCTGCAGCATAAATACTCTGTGTATATGTCGCCGGGGTAAGAAATTAACAGGCAGCCAAGGAAGACGCATCGAGCATGAAGTATTTCGCCCACACCGGCAAGCACCCGCGACTGCTAAATCTTTCCTCTTCATTGTTTTTAAGCATTTGATAATATAATAAATTCTTTCCGCCGGTGTGGGAGGTTGAAAGGGTGCCAGGAGGGAACGGACGTCCCTCTTGCCTTCGTATTTTCTTCTTGCGAGGAAAGTTTTAGAGACGTAAATAAATAATTAAATGACTGTGGCGCTGCTCTCTGTTAGTTTGACTGTAAACTGGTTCATACTCTGCATACTTGACGATTGTATGGGAACTATTTTATTGGAATGATAAATAAAAGTACAGAGTAATAAACAAACATTGGACTTTATTTATATTTATTGGCGCCTTTAGAGTTTCATGTTACTACCAACTAAGCTAGCCGAGTGGTAACTTGCAACAGTCCTTACAGACGCTTCGTCGTCATAAATATGGCGGACGAATGCGCCGCGTGGAACGTTACAGTGTTTGTTATAGTTTTAGAACAAGATAAAACAAGATGGATAGTTTTAAATGTGATGTTTGCAACAAAACTTTTAGCATAAGAGGAAATCTAAAATCTCATATAACCTTACTGGTTATACATTGTGACGTGAAGTTGTAATGTTGTGTAATATATAGTAATTAATATATTCTGGAAATATTTAATATTTTTACATTTCTGAAAAGGATAGTAACTCATTTAGTATTTAGAATATTGTGGCAATAATAATTTGTTTGTATTTTATACATTTTTCGTTTTTCCAAATTTATTATTTTATTCGAGCCATCCAACAGTAGTGGCAGACGTAATAATATGATATTGCACTTTTTCATTGGGCTAGTAAGTTTGAGAAGTAGCCATTGTACTGCGCTACATGATGAAACCAGGAAAGTGCAGGTGGTCACATTTGTTTGACGTGATCCGCCACATGAATGTAATACTATATTTCCAGAGCCAAGTCCGCGTATGTGTGCTATTTTTAGACATACCACAGCACGCGATTGGGCCACATTCATATCATGAAACTTTCAATCAATATATAGAGCAGGTACAACCCTTGCCAGATAACAGAAGTCAAGAGAAGTAACAAGAGTCGAGGAGCGCTCATGTAAACAGGCTGCGATTGTGTCACTTTCTTGTTTTTACTGCCGCGAGTGATACATTTATTTGTATGGCGATATTGCAGAAGAAACTGCAATAAATATTCAGTGGACAGTTTGCAACTTCATCCTTTATTTATTTACTTCTGGCACACTTTTCATCAACCAAACTTTTTTTCAATTCAGAGTATCATACCTTCAAACTGAGCTAGTTTGAGCTAATGTTTATTGCGAATTCCATTGAGTCTTCGCACAAGAAACATTACAAAGTTTGAGTGTGATGTTTGTGGATTTATCTGTAACATGTTGCAATGGCATATTCAAGGAAGACATTCAAGCTCAGGAAGTTCACAGGCAGAAGTAAGGCGTATTAAGTGTCCTCTTTGTGCCGAAACTCGACCATCAAAAAGTGATATTGTGGAACATTACGTATCACAACATAATATAGAGGTACAAAGTGAAACACTAGATTTAGGCGGTGAGGAAGAATTTTACAACTGGAAGCGGAAAACTGAGGAGGAAGTATGTGAATTTATTATCTTCCGTTCTAAATACATCCATAAATCAGACAGTTCTTCTAGAATGACATTCACTTACCACCGCGATGGGGATGTTAAATCGCAAGGGAAACATATACGGCGCCCTAAATAGCAGGCAACAATAAAATAAATGGTCATTGTCCTGCCAAACTTAATGTTATGTTTCAACCTCAAGAAAAAATAACTGTGCACTACACTAAAACTTATGTTGGCCACACTGCAGACTTGGGCGTATGAGATTATCACAGACGAAAAAAAAATTATATTGCTTGCCAATTGCAATGAAAGTTCCTTTTGATAAAATACTGGATAACGCACAACTTTACATTGACAACAATACAACCTGAAGTCGGAGGCAGTTAGACACAAAAATTATGCTGTAAGTATAGAATAATGGATTTTAGAAGTGGAAGAATCTGGTGAGGTAGTGCTTTTTTTTTACAAACCTCAAGGTATTACGCTAGATACTCCTTCGCAGTTTCGTTCTGAAGATTTTGTTGTGACAATTATGAATGAAGCACAGGACATGCTTAAGAGCTACGGTAAAAATTACATGTGTTTTGACAGCACACATGGTCTTAACCATTACGGCTTCCTCGTCTTAGATAACCTCAACCAACGTTTTCCATGGGCATTTATGTTTTCGAATACAGGAGACTTGACAGTGATAGATGTTTTTGTGTCTGCGATAGCAGATACCATTGGATCACCAATTGAAACAAATGTTTTCATGTCTGATATGGCTGAGGTGGTATATAATGCCTGGATCAAGGTTATACCACCTCCACAGTTTCGCCTTTTCTGTTCGTGGCATGTAGACAATGTTTACCAGAAAAACTTAGCAAAAATTTAAGGTTGTGAGAACTAAGCTGAAACATACAGACTGCTTCGTACTTTGTACAGTGAAATCCCGATATTTCGCATCCCGATTATTCGTACATATTTGCCGGTCCCTTGAGAAAATCCCTTTAATTCGTATAAAAACAATGCATTTCGGTTCCCTCGATAATACGTATTTATTTTGGTGCTCGAGCTCAATTAAAAGTCTTATAATTCTTATTTACAACTTAAAAATTTTGTTAACTCGTAATGTTTTTAACTTTAGATTTATGCAATTCGGGCAGGGTAAAAAAGACCGGAAGGGTGCTGAGAGACGTAGGAGGGTTTGAAGGGCAGGTAATGACGCAGAGTAGGCTGTGAGGCGATGTGTCTGATTCTCAGAACTAAGAGGCGCCTTGCTGTCCGGTCTAAGGTTATGAGAGGGTAGGAAGGAGCAGAGCGAGTGAAAAATTAGTCAGTTTGGTCTTAGCCATGCCTCCGAAAAGAGCTAATAAGTGTCTTTCCATTATAGAAAAAAAAGAAATCATTAACGCCGTGGCCGGTGGTGATAAACAAATTGACGTGTCCAAACGTTATAAAGTTCCGCCTTCCACAATAACATCAATTCTGAAGAACAAGGACAAGATCGCCTCCCAGCCATCGGACAGCAAAGTAAAGCGCTTTAAGACTGGTGAGTATCCACAACTAGAAGAGAATTAAAAAAAGTGGTTTGCGAAAGCACGGAATTCGAATGTACCAGTTGGAGGGAACATTTTAAGAGAAAAAGTAAAAGGTTTCGCAGAAAAAAATGGGAATTAAAGACTTTCGTGCAAGTGATGGTTGGTTTGGTAGGTTTAAAAAAAGGCACAGCATAAAATTGAAGAAGCTTAGTGGGGAAAGTGCGAGTGTATCGGCCGACGTTTGTTCTGAGTGGAAATACGAATTGGGCAAAATAATCAATTCTTATGAGCCCAGCAACATTTTTAATGCAGATGAGACGGGGTTATTTTATAATTGTCTCCCCGACCGATCAATGTGTTTTAAGGAAGAAAAGTTTCATGGCGGAAAAAAATTGTAAAGAGAGTGTAACCATATTGTTGGCCGACAACATGGATGGATCTGAGAAATTAAGATCGCTCATGATAGGCAAATCAGCAAAACCAAGATGTTTTAAAAACATAAAAACTTTTCCAATGACCTATCGTGCAAACAAAAAAGTGTGGATGACGGGTGAATTATTCAAGGAATGGATACGATCAGTGAATGCTGATATGGAGAAAAGGCAGCGAAAAATTCTACTTTTCATGGATAATTGCACAGCCCATAACAATACCCCACCGCTCAGTCATGTTAATGTTGTGTTTTTGCCTGCCAACACTACTTCAAAGCTGCAGCCTCTAGACCAGGGCATAATTAAAACGTTCAAAACCTTTTACCGCAAGGAAGTAGTGATGCAACTCCTTGATAGCATCGAGGATGGGGAGGATCATAAAATCAACTTATTTTGAGCCTTGAATATTACTCACAAGGCGTGGCAAAGTGTTAGCGAAAGCACAATAAAAAACTGTTTTCGTGCTGTGGATTCACGAAGGTGGAACTTTCATCAGCAGTTACTGAACAATACTTACAATGCCCTGTGAATTGGAATCGTCTTCCTCAAAATGAAGAAAATTCTATAACGTTTGAAGATTTCGTCCATATTGACAATGGCCTAGCGGCAGCGGGGATTCTAACTGATGACGAAATTTTGGCTCCAATTCAGGACATTGATGGTGAAGGTGATGACGAAGATGATGTGCTGACAATTACACCTAAAGTGGCTAAACAATACATCAACAACGTGCGCCATTTCTTAGCGAAATCAGACGTTGGCGATGAAGTATTTTCTGCTTTGAACATGCTTGACAAAGCCATCGACAATACCCGTCTGCAAGGCTTGCATAAAAAGAAAATTACAGATTTTTTTAAACGTAAATTTTTATTTTTTTTTATTGATGTAATTATTGATTAATGTATACAGTACATATGTATACATAATATGTAGCCATGCGATTATCATTAAATATTAATGCAAATTCGCATTAATCTCGTTATTATGTATTTTTTCTTTTTTTGCTCCCGATTATTGGTAATCCAGCTAATTTGAATATCTCAATAATTCATATTTAACATTCAGTCCCTTGACAATACGAATTATCGGGATTCTACTGTATGAAGAAAGAGGAAACTCTTGTTTGTATTTTCCCTCAAGTGACAGAAATACTGAAAAGTGATACAGACACGAGAGACTTTGGGGTATATTTTGAAAATCAATACAAGAATTCCATCAAAAGCTGAGCTTATTGCTACAGTCTACATGCTGGGCTGAATACCAAATATGCACTTAGAATGCATGCATGGTGTTCTAAAACATATTTATATGGGCGGGAAAAACCCCAAACGACTGGATTCTGCACTGCATACATTAATGTGCTTTGTGAGAGACAAACTTTACGATAGATTAATTTATCTAAACAGAGGTAAATTAACAAGCAAGATTTCTGCCCTTCGTCAGTGACATAAGGAGTTGTTAAAACTCTCGACAGAGGAGTTTGTGCTTGATGGAAGTCTATGGCAGATGCAGTCGACAAGTAGAAGTGAGATCTACGAAATAAGGTAGACAGAACATTTTCAGTGTACATGCGACCTTCGCTGCACTGAGTGCAAAGTTTGTATTCACACTTACGTATGCAGCTGTCCTGATTCTGCAATTAAATTTAATATGTGCAAGCATATTCATGCAATCAGGAGAAATGAACATGAAAGTCATTGCAGAAGAGAATAATGATTCCGAAAGAAATTTATTAAATTCCCAAGTTGATCAAACAAAATGCAAAAGCAAAGAAACTACAATATAAGCAACAAAGGAATGAAAACAAAGAGTAACGCAAGGCTAAACTCAGTTAAACATATTTTTTTCCCACAAGTTCAGCCTATTTTTCAAGCCCTACTGGTACAAGGAGGAGGAACAAAGCAGAGCTTGTGTCCAAAACACTGTCTTTTTCAAGAAAGTTCTGTGTATTTTGCAGTTACTACACTCCGCACTCCAATCTTCTTTGCATAACAGTTTTCCCCAAGTTTGGAGTGAAGTAAAACATGAACCAGCAACATTAACATTACATGAACCAAAACTCAATCACACTCAACTCCCACCTATTGTACATGTTATATGATCTAGACAATATCAAACCAATGTCATCTCACAAGGAAGAAGCACTAACTTCAAATCTGGAAAAAACCGCTCATGTGTTCATATCCAGAATTGAAATACACTTCTCATATCCAGACATTTGCCATAAAATGAAAGACTAATTTGTAACCACTTGTCTCTCACTTTATAAAACCAACTAAGAGAAATCAATCACGCCTAACTTCTGACTTGTGCTACTTTTTCCAATCTTATGTAAAAAAAAATTGTATCAAGCATACAATGAGTCTAAAAGGGAGGGAAGATACTTAGGGGGCTCTTAACAGTGAGGTCTTAAGAGCCAATGAAGGTGATTAAGGTGAGTATGGAGCAGCACCGGAATGAATGGGCAGGGGAAATGGGAGATCCCTGAGAAAACCTACCAACCAGCGACATCGCCCGGCACGATTCCCACATGCAAAAATCCGGGAGTGGCCCAGCTGGGGATTGAGCCCAGTTCTCCTTGGTGGGAGGTGAGCGGGGTAACAGCTCAGCCACCGCGGCCCCAATGAGACTAAAAAATTACAACAAATTTTTATCCACGCCACCCCACTTTTCCCTCCCCCCAAATTGTTTACACGTAGGAACCCATAGATTTGGATGAACACTAACCTGCATAATCTATAAAGCATAACTGGGTAAGGCTGGATGGCGGAACAAAAAATTATGTTCTTTGATGCAATGAGAAATCATTCAGAGGCAGCCTTACAAAACCAGGTGCTCAACAAGGCCACACATATAAAAGAGAGAAATAATAGAAGATGTAATCAAACCTTAAAAGGTCAGATAAAAAGCACATCACAATCTTTGGTAACAAAAACTCACCATGACCAGCCACTGCCCATCCTTCCTGACGTCCAGGAACCTGTCACTCAGTTCGAGCACACGAGAAGAACTGACCACACAGACAGTAGCTGAAACAATATAAAAAACAGTAAAATAGTTAACATTTTATTTATAGCAATTTTTAGAGTATAGTATGTGTTTATCAATGTTTTTTAAATTCATTTTACTTATTTATTTAATACATTATTACAGCACAATATGACAATTAATTTACAGCCATCAAGGTAAGATACATACAATATGCACTACACAATTCTTTAGGGGTAATTTAAGCCCCCTGATCAAAGCTCTAATCAGGGACCTTTTAACAAGTGGCACACAGGTAGGAAGACGTAACATGCAATTGATCAAGACAGTAAAGTCATAAAATCAAACATAGTTCGGAGTACCAAATGTGCAGTAGGGACAGACAATACAGGCTGTCCACAATTCACATAACAAGAAATTACATTAACATCATATTAACATATATGCTACAAGTATCACAAAACTGTGGTAAATGTAATGAATAGCGACTTTTTTGAAGAAGCCATAGTAGACCCACAAAAGTTATATAAATGGCTTTTGCACACCTGACCTGTTTCATATTTAGGAGGGCGTAATGATAAAATAAGCAGAAAGTCGAAAATAAAACAGATAACATACGAGAGCCGCTTTGTTAACGTCGACGCCATGATGTTTAGTCCTGTAATGCTGCAGTAACGTAAACAAATGTCAATCGGCCGTCACCTTATTGGCTGTGGATGTGTAGACGTTACAGTATGTTCATTGCAGTTTAGATGTGAGACAGTGTGGTTCGTGGCAAGTGGTGTGTGTCTGATGCGCGCGTGAGCTGTGACGTCTGTATCCGACCGTGCAAGGCTTGTGATTTAAGAATGGAGAGTGCAACAAGTGCTTTTGTACGTGACAGTCGTCTATGTGGCAAGTGTTACTTGGACGTTTTAGTAGATCATGGTGTTTTGTCGAGTGAGGTAAGGTGCGAGCAAGTCATGCACAGCAGTAGTTGAATTGGCAGAGAACAGTGAAAATTGTACTCGCCGCCTACCTAGATGAGTTAATTCATATACTTCCGGTATGTTTTACTGTTACTTTAAAACCCTAAAACCCTAGATAAGAATAAAATTGTAGGTTAGATTAAAAATGTCAAATAGTGATTCACTCATTGTGGGGTTAGGTTAAGTTAGGTTAGGTGGGCACATGTTACGAAATTGCATGGACAAATGTTAAATTGAAGTGTATTTATATTTTTTGTGGGTGTATTTTTAGTGATTTTACCTTACAATTTCCCTGATCTTCATGGACCTCCACACTATCATTTTTGTGGTTTGTAAGCATAATATATTAATGCCCCTAGTAAATTCATGTTCTGTGTAATTAGTAGAGCCAAAATATACTACTTTTCGGGATTTTTTTCCCTAGAAAAGGTGCTTTCTTTACACTTACCTAAAATATTACATTTACTACATGTTAATGTCTACTAATTGACGAGTAACAAGTAAATAAAATTAAACAAGTTGGTGGTGCAGAGCGTAACCTAGGGTTTGCGTATTCCAGTACTGTTGACCTGAGAGAGTATGGGATGTACACCTATAAACTTTTACAGTAGTTCTTCAGTACGGTAATAAGGTTTCCCATGAAATTACTTTTGCGAGTAACACATGCTTTAGATGCTTCTTGAAGGTTGTGGGGCTATTCTTGTTTCCGAGGTCACCAGGCAGAGTATTCTAAAGTTTGTGAACTTGAAAGCTGGATGTTTTCCTGCCATACTCAGTGTTGATTATGGTCAAGGGTTGGTCATTAGCATGTCTAGTTCCATGCTGATGTTTTTTTTGTAAGTGATCAGAGAACCTTGTGTTGTTATGGATGTAAGTTAGTAGGTCAAGTTCATACAGACCTTTTACGGGCAGCATTTTACTGATTGTAAACAGATCTTACAGGCAGTTGTGTAAGGAAGGTCAGCCTTGTTTTGAATCACTTGTAGGGGATGTCGTACATTTTTGGAGGCACTTCTCCAAATAAAGGATAAATATTGTAGGTGACTAATTACGATGGTGTCGTATATGATTTTTTTTAATGACAAGTCGAACTCCGCGGAGCCTTCTTATGGCATACACAACTGGAAGGATTTTCTAATTATTCTTTATAATCAACACTAGATATTTGACATATGGAACTTTAGTAATTNTGCTCATTCTATTTTAAGTGTTCATCTATAATCAACACTAGATATTTGACATATGGAACTTTAGTAATTGGTTTCTCATTGATTAAGAGGATATTTTTGAAAGTGAGCTTCAGGTTAGGTGAGTAGAAGATAATGTAGCTTGTTTTGTCAGCATTGCGTAACTACGTCACTCCCCATGATTGCATACATATTAGGAATATCAAAATTGTTTTTGTAAAATAGGACTGTGTCGTCTGCAAATAACATTGGAACTCCCTGAAGGCTATGCTTTCCATTAGTATTTCCAATTCAACCGATAAAAAAAAAGACTAAAAAGTTTTTATAGTTTACACAACATAATAAATTAAGATTTCTTAATTAATCTATCAACATCTTTAAACTAAATATCAAAGTATAGTACTACTTACCTCTTAATAAAAGCTTATATTATATTAATCAGATGTATCATAGTATAATATGAGAATTTAATCTAATATTAATAAATACCGGTATGTCGTCTATGTATAAGAGGAATAAGATAGGGCCAAGTACACTACCTTCAGGGACACCAGTATCAATTGACCAAAATTTGCTAGTGTTGTTCTATATCTACACTAGCTAGTATCAATTGAATAGGTAGTTTTCCAGTAGTTTTAGGGCAATTCCTCTCACTCCATAATAATCCTGCTTGTTAAATAGGATGGTATGGTTTACCACATCAAAAGCTTTACACAGATCTACAAATATGGCAACAGTAAACTTTAAAGAATCACGGTTGTTGCGAAAAACGGGAAAATAATAACTATAATAGTTTATTTCGACATTAATAATCACACTTAATACTAATTTCAAGTGAGCATCACATAATTTGTGGTATTTACTTCATTGACATGTTTTACTGAAGGGGGGCAATGAAGATCGCGGAATTTTTGCGGTAAAACACGTAAAATGTCTGTGAAATATATTTCAAGGGACACTGAATAGTGTTAAATGCCAGAAAACCTTTGGAGACTACAGCTGAAATGTTCATTTTACTTACCGCCTAAAATCAAATATGTCAGAGCCCTCATAATGATCATGGAAAACACAAATTCATTCTATAGAAATCATTCACTACACAACAGTAACTTAAAATGGAAATCTCCACGTTGCATTAACGCCAGACAACATGCTTTCGAAATTCGTCTCCAATATACAAACAAACGAAAATAGTGTTTTTTTTTTTGGCAGAAGAAAAATGTTCAAATTTGTTTACATAATATTATCGATTCCTATCGAATTCAAAATCTAAATAGTATCCATAGAACTANCAAAAATAGAGTTTTTTTTTTTGGCAGAATAAAAATGTTCAAATTTGTTTACATAATATTATCGATTCCTATCGAATTCAAAATCTAAATAGTATCCATAGATCTATCAGACAAAACGGTATGATATGCCGAAACTACACTATAAACAAAGAAAGAAATAACGGCAGAAAATAAACCAATTTTATTATGCCTTTTCGAGCAAAATGCATCACATGTAGGAGCGGAAATATGTTTCTTTCCCCATAAATTACGTAAAATACATGAATATATTAAATTTAGTTCTGCAGTGTAAAATTAAGGTTATTATTAAGTTTAGGGGCTTTTCTGAAAAACACAAAAAAAATTCCAGAAAATGGTATATTTCCACTCTACTAATAATGCAGAACACGAATATACTAGGGGCATTAACGTCAGACTAATTTCTTAATATGTGCACACCTAAACTAACAGAACCTAACTCCACGATGAGTGAATCACTATTTTACGTTTTTAAACTAACCTAGGGTTGTAAATTTGTAAACTAACCTAGGACTTTAAGGTTGTAAGGTAATATAAGATTATACAATATTAATCAAATCTCCGATCAACACCCTACATACAATCCCAGAGTAGATGGGAAGCCTATAATCCCATTGTATTTTAAATAACTGCAATCTTAGGTTAGTTAAAATCGCTAAAATCCTAGGTTAGTTTAAAAATGTAAAATAGTGATTTACCCAACATGGGGTTAGGTTCTTTTGATAAGGTGGGCAAATATTATACAATTTGTCATACGTTAATGACGCTACTATAGTCGTGTTCTGCGTTACACACCAATAATCCTAGGTTATTAGAGAAAGAATGTTAAATTGTGGTGTAATAACGTCCGGAAAAACCTTGTTCGAATTACGTAATATAACTACATTTGCACGTTAAGCTACCGAATAGGATTTGTGGGTTTTACACTAAACTAATAGTTAAGGATTTTAGGGATTTAAAGCAGCGTAAAACACACCAAAATACTATCAATGCACTCACAAAAATTGGCGGGTGGTACATACTCTGTCAACATCACTCGATGAAATCACAATCCTCCACAAAGCTCCACATACGCGCATATAACGCACTGGCACACTCGTTTAAAGCCGAATATATACACAGAAGCACTCGTTAATAGGCTAATATAACGCAGAAACGTAGTCTTGCTTGCTTTCTTCGTTTTAAATCACAAACGGAGCACCACCTAACTCACCACGATCAGTACCTGTAGGCATACTAACGTATGACCCGTGATGATTTATGCGCCCACTTTATTGGGTGAAAATGCAATGCGCGGCCATAATTAATGGTGGCAGACGTTAATAGATGTAAACATCAAATTTCGCGATTTATTTAAATATGTTCTACTTATTTTAACATTACGCCGCCTTGAATATGACCAAGGTAAGCTGTGAAGAACCCGTTAATGCAACTTTTGTTGGTCTAGGACGTTTCGTTCACAAACGTAAACAAACTGCCAGAAACAGTCATCTCGCAAATTTGTTCAATTTTTTAAAATATGTTGTACTTATTTTAAAGCTATACCCCTTGTATATTCGTGTTCTACGTGATNATACCCCTTGTATATTCGTGTTCTACGTGATAAGTAGAGTCGAAATACACCACTTTTTGGAGTTTTATAAAATTATTTACGGAAAATCCCCTAAACTTAATAATTACCAAATTAAGCAAATATTGTTTCATAGCAAGGCAGGAAATTGTGTATTTAAAACCATTATCGGGAGGAAAAATGATTTACAAATGCTGATTACATGGTAGTGTGAAGGCTTATGAAAAAAAAAAAAACGGAAATTCTGGGTTAGTTTAAAAATTGTAACATATTGATTCACCCATCGTGGTGTTAGGATCAGTTAGCTTAGCTAGGCACATATTACGAAAATAGTCGGACATTAATACCCCTAGTATATTCGTGCTCTGTATAGTTAGTAGAGTCGAAATACACCACTTTTCGGGTTTTTTTTATATATATATATATTTTTACAGAAATGCCGCTACTATGGATAATTACCATTAATATATTAGAAATACAAACCACAAATACGAAAGTGGGGAAAGCTGTCGGTTTCGAATGTTGTAAACCACGCATACATATTATTCCACTTGCAGCGAACTGAATTGTATCCGATACAATGGCGTATTCAGTTATCAACTTCTCCTCTGCACCCCAAAGGTAGCGTTAGCACACTTACGTGGCTATTCAAGATGGTGTCCGATGTAAAGAAAGCCACCGAACTGCTCGTAATTTTATCTTATTTATGTAGTACGTTCTACGTATTGTTGCAATACGTCCTCCTCAATATTAAAAAGGTAAGCTGTGCAGGACCCATTTATGTTACTTTTGTTGGCCTACGACATTTCCTTCAGAAAAGCCGCTACTCTGGATAATTTCCAAACAAGGAAATTCTGAGAATGAAAATATAATAATAACAAGTAAAATTTAACATAAATAAAATTTAGAATCAAAACTTTAAAAAATTCTCTACAGTAAACGAATAAAAATTTACAACAATATTGATCCAGCTAATATTCCAGTTGACTCCAAAGTGATTCAACTATTCCTTACAAAAAATATATATTTTGAATTCGCAGTTTATGCAAAGTGACCCCAATCTGCTAGTAAAATTCTGTACTAGGAAATACGGCAAAAACGGACACATTTCGGGGTTGGTCAAAGTGTCTCAAAGTTGAGATTAATGTCCGAAGAGCACCAGCTAACCAGTTGAGGGAATCTGCCAGTGCGTTAGCATGATACTCTTGAAGTAGGTCATATTCAAAAAGCCTGTGCTAATGGACCCTTTGCCGCCTGTCATAACAAGATCATCCATGATGGCTGACATCAGTGGCTAGATATGCGATGTTACATAAACAGTCCCTAACTAGAGCTTTGTGGCTCCCCAGCATGCAGTTCCCGTGCACTGACCTAATCACTTCATATGAATGTTGCAAGTAATGGATGGTAATGAGGGGCCATCGTCCTTAAGATCACCGTGAAGCAAGGTTAAGGTACACATATATATCGGTTTCAAGAAAAAAAACCCAGTTGTATTTAATAAATTCTAGATGATATGGTACACAAACTGAAGCAGGCGTGCGACACGTGGCCACGCATCGGCCTAAGTATAAAGTTGCTTCACCCCCGAACCACGTGATGTGACCTGCCCTGATGACCACTACTCTCAGAATGAAGAGCGAGTGGGTTGCAGAAGTAATGGTGGTAGACATGTGCCTGCCTGTTAAACAGAATATATCTCGACAAAATATTATGAGTGAAATTAAACATTTAGTCATCGAAAATACATTGAAAAATGCATTATGTGAATTATGATTTACATATAACATAGAAAAAATGCTAANCATTTAGTCATCGAAAATACATTGAAAAATGCATTATGTGAATTATGATTTACATATAACATAGAAAAAATGCTAACAAATTATGTATCAAACAATTTTATAAAATTTTCAAACAAATCTAAAGTGAGTCTATTCCACGAACTGAACAGAAAATACACACACAGCAAACTTGCCGGCACTAAAAGAATGGATATATATTAATTAAAATGTTACTTAATAAATATTAAAATTACGTTGATTTTCCATGGGAATTTTGTCGGGGTCTGTTAGAATTGAAGTGTTCCACTGTAAGAGTAAAAACACAAATCTCCAATTTATTATGAACTACACTTGTAAAAGACTTCACTAATTACTGCTGTGTTCTTTTAATAAGAGTTACATGATGCAGTAATCAGATTCTCAAAAATTTATGGGATTAATTAAATCTTTGTGACCACACAAGAGCCAATTTGTGATATGGGTACTCTGTTACCTGTGTATGGATTTTCTCACATTCATTTACTGTGTTGCCAAAAATTACGGTTGAAAATAGGAGAGATTTATTAGGTTTTTTATGAGATTGAAACATAGTTACACATTGTGGCAGTGAAAGTCATTCCCCTGATGGTGTGAACCATGCATCCACGGGCTCCTTGTGCCCACTCTGATCGCCACAGTCACATTAACAGCATCAGCTACACAAGGCCACATCAGTCATATCAGACCAAGAGTGTGTAGTGCAGGTCGATAAGAACGGAACTTGCACCTTCTTGACGACAAGAATTATGTAACACAAGAGACTGCCCTACTCATTTATTACAAGTGGTAATTCTTTTAATTAATGAGTAGNATTATGTAACACAAGAGACTGCCCTACTCATTTATTACAAGTGGTAATTCTTTTAATTAATGAGTAGGCTATCCTAAATGGTGTTTACCCCAAAGCAACAGCCGTTGGACGCATGGGCAGTGGGATGTTAAGTCGCTGCAGCTCGCATCACGACATACGTTACGCACCACCAGGTGATGTCAACTGGTCTGTAGGCCGAAGCTGAAGTGTGATAAGTGCCCCAAAATGTCACCAATTGTGCACAGCATGTTTCCAAACATATCATAACTACATCACCTCATTCACAGCTACAGTCAGGGGTGTGTTTTATTGTATTAAGAGTAATCAAGCATGGCAACCCATACCCCTTTCCCCTGGTGGACTTGTTCATCCCTTCAGGAGACAGCCATCTGGCAACGCTATATCTAGGGAAATTCAAATGTATCATAGGAATTGAAAAACAGGCATTTTTTACAAGATGAGTAATCATGTATTTAATATTTAGTTATAAAAGAGCAATTATGTTTTTAAAAAGGGAGAGTGCCTATAAAAGCCACCATTTTTGTATTCTGTAATTCAGTGCGGTGACACTCCCAGTCTACTTCACAACATCAACCTTAACAGACATTTGTTAATCAATGGGGGTGTCACCAATATGTTTCATTCAATTTATAACATTTTTCATCATTGCTATAATATTACATAGTTATCATGTCATGTTTTTAATTCGGCGTTTGACGTCGGATCTCGTCACTCTTGACGAAAGTCAATGTCACTCTGACAGTTCATCTCAGCACTCGCATCAGAATGGTGGTGTTGGTCGTCCGCTTCGAGAGCCTCCTTGGTACCATTATTTAGGCTGTTATCACTTCACTGCTATAGTTAATTAATAAAACAGAAGATTTCTCTTATTTCTTTTAAGTACCAAGGGGAGAGCTACCCGCACTCACGCCAGAGAACTTAATGCTGCCGCACATGCACATAAAACCACACTCATTTTCATGCTAAGGTCACCGGCAGGCCATAATACCAGGCCCATTTTGTTTCACTATTTACACGTAATCAAGCACAGTGAATAAACAGCTCTACAAAGTTCAATGTGCATTGACTATTGTCCTCCCGGACCCTTTGTACAATCTCCTGCAATTTCTAGTATATTTCAGGCATACAAGTTGGCATACAGTCTCGTCATAAGGAGTAAATAGTTGAACAGTAAGCATGTGACAACATAATCTGCAAACTGATGGAGAACTCCAGGGATCCCTGGGCCATCGACCAAACGACCCACATCACTAACTCTCCACAGGGTTATGGCGCCGAGCAATTCTATACTCAACGTGGACTCCTCAACCACGTCACTGACTTTGGCAGCATAAAATGAGTACATGGCCTCCAATAATGTGGGTCGTAGCGGTACCTAGTGTAGGTAGTTCCTACCTGCTCCACTGGGTGGTGTGCACTGGTCTACAAGTACTCTGAGGGAAGCCACAGTCGGCATCAAATGCCCCCTACTCTTGTGGGATCTTTTTCGATGCCACATTCAGCAGGCGTCTATGACATCTGGAAGCAAGGCGACCCACTCTGTGGGTCTGTCGGCATCAGGACTCTTTTGCTGTGGCATCTCGGTGGCTCGATGTTGCTGGTGCAGTGTGGTCGTGCTGCTCTCACAGCAACAGTAGCTCTGTGGTAGAAACTTGCAGCGTTTCTGTCAGTGGAGCNGTGCAGTGTAGTCGTGCTGCTCTCACAGCAACAGTAGCTCTGTGGTAGAAACTTGCAGCGTTTCTGTCAGTGGAGCACAATGCCAAAGGCATCGCCACAGTAGCTGTCGCTGCCCCACTGTGTTCCTTCGGCTGTCTTTGAAGTGGACAGACNACAATGCCAAAGGCATCGCCACAGTAGCTGTCGCTGCCCCACTGTGTTCCTTCGGCTGTCTTTGAAGTGGACAGACCACACTTCTTCCTGGCTCCTGTCAATTGACCTATATGGGTGTGTGGATGCTGGACATCGGTCCATGTAGGGGGTTGAATGGCATGACTGCAGTGCTAGTGGCTAGAGGAGAAGGGACTTTTCTGACCAGTAAATCCCTCCAGACCTCCTCGATTACTGACACCGCTTTTATATTGGGCGTCGGGTCCCCAGGACAGAGTGTAGTTATGAGGGGGTGGGGTGACATCTGCTGGAATGTTGGCTGAAACATCACACTGAGTGGCGGCAGGTGAACTTCCCAAACCGGCTTCAATCGCGGCTACCGAACTCTTTCTGGATTTGCTGAGCGCCGGGCATCAGTGTATTTAAAGGCTGTGGCGTGCGTTCTGCTTTCGGCATGTGTGGTAAGCCTGTGCTGGTGGTATCTACCGTGCTGGTAGGTAGTTGGTAGTGACGCCATAGACAGAGAGCCCTATACTTCTCCTATATCCTCCGCCACTCCCTTGTTGGGTGTAAGTGTGCAATATGTCATTGACTCAAGAGACAGAGATCAAACTGGTGATGCTGGCTGGAGAAATTTTTACAGGATAATTAGGGCATCGTCTTCCCTGTCTCGATCCATATTGGGTGTCTGGATGCTGGATGTCGGGTGTGTGAATGTCATGTCCTGAATCACCGCTGGTTGCTCGTCCTGCCTATGCAGGCTCGTACTTGCCATAGGCTCTTCTTCCTTGGAGCCTGAGCGATCCCTGTTGGGTGCATGTGCGGCAGGTATCGAGCCTGTGCCCTCCACTGTCGGTGCTGCAACGGCAGGCTTTTAGTGGTGGTAGGAGAAGGTCAATAGTCATCCACTCCATTACCTGTCGCCCTGAGGTTGTCGAGAATGAGTAGTGGTAGGGGGAGGTTGATAGTCGTCAACTCCATTACCTGTTGCCATGAGGTTGTCGCGATTGAGATTCACTGTGTGCTTGGCGCTGAGCTAGATTATGTAGGTGCTCTTCCTCAACTTGGCATCTATGGGGTAAGGTCTACTCCTCTTTGCTGCTAGGACCACACAAATTGTTTTACAGCCAGCTGATATTCTAACCCCGGCACATGTTATAATTCGAAGGTCCAGTGCGTAAACTTACTGCTCATCTGCTTTGTATCGTGCAGCTAGACTAGACACCTATTGTCAATGTTATATCGTAAAGTACTGCTATTCCACGAACTGCTGTATCTTTTGACAGACCAAACTATAGTTAACCATTCTCACTCGTTTTCAGGCCTAAAGTTATGGCTTAGAACTGGAAGCGTCATCCAACTGGAGTGGTGAATGCTCTTTTGTGGCAGTATTTTTTATTTATTGCTATATGCCTGTAACCGCTGGGGAGATGTAATAATTTTGGCACTGCAAACGTTGTTGAAGGAGTCTTTCACATTTATAAACATTGGTGGTGCATTTTTAGCAATGCGGTTGAGATGCCTGAAGCCAATTTAAAATCACCAGGTTTCATATTTTTAGGAGGTAAAATTATAACAGAATTATAAGAACTATTATTGGGATAAATGATACCTTCATCCAGCATTTCCTTTATCTGTTCTTTAATCACCTGGTGTTGCTGAGGTTGGTAATGGTGAGGTATAGTGCACACTCGTTTTGACTGTATTAATGGAATACAATGTTCTGCCACATTAGTGCGACACAGAAGTTCGGCGGCAGCAAACACGTCACTGCGTTAATTAAGCAAACGTTGTTTGACTTCACGATACGCAGTTAGCACAGTATGGTGTAGCACATCTAGCGGCATGTCTGGTCTGTAACATGTGGTTTGCAAGCCAATATTGTACACAGTCCAATGATCCTTTTGGCCGAAATGGATTTGCCTCTCAGATGGTTCCACTATGATCTTTTGCTCCATTAGCCATGATATACCAAGTATTGCATCTTCACACAAGATGTTAACATGAACCTCGCATCCACGAGCTTCTTGTTCCCACTCTGACTGCCACAGTCACAACAACTACACCAGCTACACTGGGCCGCACCAACTACATCAGGTCAAGAGTGCGCAGTGCAGGTCGACGAGAACGGAACTTGAACCTTCTTGCTGAGGTAACTCTTTTAATAAATAAGTAGGTGATCCGAAATCGTGTTTACCCCAAAGTCACAGCTGTTGGGCGCATTGGCAATTGGTCGTTGCATCCTAGCAGCTTGCGCAGCGACCTACGACGCAAATCACCATCGGTTGATGTCAACTGACTTGTAGGCCAAAGCTGAAGTGATAAGAGCCCCAAAGTGTCATCCAGTAGTGTGCAGAATTTTTACAACCATATTAAAAACAGTCACCGCATTCACAACTACAGTCAGGGGTGTATTTTTTGTTTAATAGCAATCAAGCGTGGCATTCCATACCCTATTGCCCAGGTGGAATAGTCCATCCCTTCAGGAGACAGCCACCTGACAACACTGTAACTAGTGAAATTCAAACGAATCATCGGTAGTGAAATACAAACACTTTTTGCGAGAAAACGCAATAGTGTAATAATGTTAATATAATTAGGTCAATTATGTTTTCTAAAAGGATATTTCCTATAAAGGCCTCCATCATTGTAACATATAATTTAGTGTGGTGACATGACCTATCAACTTCTCAACTTCAAGCATAACAGACATTAGTTAATAAATGGGGGTGTCACCAACGGGTTTCATTTAATTCATATACTTTTTCACCATTACAATCATATCACAGAGTGCTCATGTTATGTTTCATTATTCGCCGTTTGACTTCGGTNATACTTTTTCACCATTACAATCATATCACAGAGTGCTCATGTTATGTTTCATTATTCGCCGTTTGACTTCGGTTCTCGTGACTCGTGACGGAAATCTAGGCCACTCGCCCAGTTCGTCTCAGCACTCGGACCAGATCGGAGGCGTCGGTAGTCCGCTCTGCGAGCCCCCTCGGGACCATCATTTAGGCTGCAATCATTTCACTACAATAGTAATATTATTTAATCAACTGGAATTTTTTTATCATTTTACTGTACCGAGGGAAGAGCCACCCGCCCTCTCACGAGAGGGCTTAGAGCAATCGCATATCAACATATTACTACATTTATTTTACGCTAAAGTCACCAGAAGGCTGTAAGTGCTGGGTCAATTTTCATGTATTATTTACGTGTAGTCCAAACAGTAAATAAACCGCTTTACCAACTTAACTATCTCAAATCATTGAAGGGAACTACAACCTTTCTAGCATAAACCACAATTTATAGTGCATTTCAGGTGTACAAGATGGTATATAGTCTCGTCATCAGGTATAAATAGTGCAACAGTAAGTACGTGACAACATCATCAACAACAATGAACTCCACTACAGAAAACACACAACTACTACTGTCTCGTTACAAAGTATGGCGGTAGAGTGCAGCACCGCCCTGTAACCAACCAATAAGGAGAGACTTATAGAACTGCACCACAATACCAAATTCAATACCCCTAGTCAATTCTATAAAAGCAATACCTCTGAAATAACTGCATATATTTATTGAGAACAATATACGTAAAAAGAATTCTTTAAAATAACAATAAGAACTTAAGTAGGTCTACAGAAAGAGAAAAATATAAACGAAAACAGCAGAACTACAAATTAAAACTTTAGATAAGGCCAAGCTTCTGGCAAAACTATATACATTTTTGAAAAGGTAAGCCCTTGTTCATCAAATCTGCGACCTGTTCACTTGAAGCAACGTACTTAATCTCTACAATTCCTTCAGCCACTAGATTCTTTATGAAATGATACTTTACACCCACGTGTTTTGACCTTTTGGTCTTGGCATTGTTGACCANTCAGCCACTAGATTCTTTATGAAATGATACTTTACACCCACGTGTTTTGACCTTTTGGTCTTGGCATTGTTGACCAATTTAATAGCTTACTGGATGTCTTCAAAAATTACAATTGGGCATAACTCCTGACTACATTTTTCTTCAATTAGTTGCTTAAGAAAGAGACACTCGGTCAAACAGACTGTCATTGCTACATACTCTGACTCATATNATTTTCTTCAATTAGTTGCTTAAGAAAGAGACACTCGGTCAAACAGACTGTCATTGCTACATACTCTGACTCATATGATGACAGACACACAACCTATTATTTCTTGAATTTCCATTCTACAATGCAATCATTTAACTTCACAATAAATCCAGAAATTCTTTTACGATCGTTAATATCAGATGCATAATCTGCACCAGTAAATGAGGTTAGTTATAATTTTTAATCAGTTGAACTCTTGGTAAGTGTTAATTATAAAGTTTCAGTTGTACTCAATTACCTTAGAACTCTCTTTAGTTCTCTAAAATGTGCATCAGTATAATTGTTTTGAAATTGGCTGAAATATGCCACAGAATAACGTAAGTCAGGTCGTGTGCCTAACATAATGCACATGAGACTCCCTACTAATTCACGATAAGGTATAAGATGGTTTCAATTTTCATTATCTATTGGTAATTGCAATGCAGCCTGAATTGGAATATTACTACCCTTGCATTCTGTCATATTGAATTATGTCAAAACTTTTTCAATTAACATTTGTTGAGAAAAAACAAATACCATTATAAAATTTTTCAGTATCTGTTCCAAGAAATTTGAATTTATCCTTATTTTCCATATCTTTCATTTCGAATTTGTCTTCCAAAAATTTTATTATTCTAGCAATTTCTTTATTACATTTTGAGATTAAAATTAGGTCGTCAAAACAAATAAGTAAAAACGTTGAATCTTTAATGTATGAAAATGGGTCTACTTTACTCCTGATAAACCCTATCTCAAATAAAGTCATATCTAAACTTTTGTTCCATAATTTAGGAGACACTCTCAAACCATACAAACTTTTATGCAACAAACAAACAAAATTATTAGGTACATTTTCTAAACCTTTTGGAGGTTTCATATACACTTTCTCCTCNATGCAACAAACAAACAAAATTATTAGGTACATTTTCTAAACCTTTTGGAGGTTTCATATACACTTTCTCCTCAAGACTACCATTTAAAAATGCCGACTTAACATCCATGACATGGATTTATATATCAAATTCAACTGAAAAAACTGGAAGAACTCTGAGTGTTAGCATATGTGCTACAGGAGAATACACATCCTCATCAACTGAAGTTTCTTGTTGAAACCTACATGCAATCAACCTAGCTTTCTTTACTCCTATACCATCAACTGTCTTCTGGGTAAACACACACTTGGAGTCTATAACATTCACATTAGATGGACACGGTACAAGTTCCTAAGTCTTGTTCCTTGCTTGGTTCTCTAGTTCTTCGGTAATCGCGTCTTCCCATCCTTCCTTCGCTTCGATTACTTTCTCAAAAGATGTAGGATTCTCCATAGGTAAGGATCATACTGATAAGGCAAAAGTCATGGGCATGTCAAAGTCTTCAAACATCGAAGGCAATCGAGATTCCCTCTTTGATCTTCTTTGTTCCGATGTCGGTTGAGTCACGGGTGAGGTTCTCGTGCGATTCCCGTCCCCGATTAACGATTTGGTTTCTTTAGCTTCCTCTTCACTTGAAGTATAAATTACCTCCTCCTGGATACGTTTTAAAGATTTTATTGAATGTGACTGAGCGAGCAGTTCCCACTTTTCCAAGCTCAGCGTCCCATAAATAATAACCATTGTTAACATCCCCTATCAAAACAAGAGGCTTACTGCGTTCCCTTAATTTTACGGTATGAAGCTCCTTTGGTATATGTGAATACGCGATAGAACTGAAAACTCGCATTTTTTCCAGTTCAACTGGATGCCCGTACCATAACTCTACTTGCCTCTGCTTGCTGGACAATGCAGATGTATGCAAACGAGTAATAATGTACACATCCATTCGAATAGCTTTACTCTACATTGTTTTGTCAATGCCTGAGTCCAAAATCAAACAACTTGCCATATTCAATAATGTTATATTCATCCTTTCATAAATTCCGGACTGTTCAGGAATCCTGGCTATATTTGACTCGAGATGAATACCCTTCTGCTTGCAAAAATCTCATAACTCAGAGGAACTATACTCACCTCCATTGGTGATCTAAATCGGGAAATTTTGCAGCCGAACATCGCTGTCACCACGGCTTCATATTCAACAAATTTGTTGAAAACATCCCATTTATTTTTCAGCATGTATACACACGTGAAATGAGAATAGTGATCAATAAATGTCACATAATACCTGCATTCTTAATGACTTATCAGTGTTATTGGCCCGGCAACATCACTGCTCACAATTTCCAAAAATCGCGTTGCCTTCTTGTATTCCGGTATCAGGTTTAATGAGGAGCGAGTCATCTTTTCTTTAAGGCAAACATCACTCATTGTGTTAGTTGGGTATACTGAAGAATTTCCCATTCTTCGATGAAGTACGTCACTAGCCACGGTCAAATTGGCAGAATGATTTATTCTTGTGTAAAATCTTATGGTATACAAATTTACAAGTTTCTCACCTTGAATGTAGGTAACACTATTCTTCCTTATTTTTACTGTCCCACACTCGAAAATCAAGGTATATTCTTCATTTTCTATTTTGGGTACAGAAATTAAACTGTACTGCACATCACAGCACAATAAAAGTCTTTTAATGTAATGGGTTTGTCATCATATGCCATTAAAAAAGTGCCACGCTTTATCGCCTTTAATTAATGATCTNCATTTTCTATTTTGGGTACAGAAATTAAACTGTACTGCACATCACAGCACAATAAAACGTCTTTTAATGTAATGGGTTTGTCATCATATGCCATTAAAAAAGTGCCACGCTTTATCGCCTTTAATTAATGATCTTTCTTGGCAACATTTATTAAAACATTAACATCATCTAGATAACGTCCCGCTTCACACAAGAAATTTCGGTCTTACAAAATTTTTTCTCTCCCTTAACTAAACAAAATTTTTCCAAATTATGTACCTGGCCCCATAACCTATTATAATAGATACCTCACTGTGTTATGAAGTTGGGAATAAATACTATCTTATTGAGAAAAACACTTTTATTTTAATAACAATGAACTATACTACAGAAAACACACAACTACTACTGACACCTTACAAAGTATAACGGTAGAGTACAGCACCTCCCCGTAACCAACCAATAAGGATATACTTATAGAATTGCAACACAATACAAACTTCAATAAGGTTAAGGTTCCGGTAAGAGGTGTTGTGGTACTTCTAAGGATGGAAAGGTCACCAGAGCATGAGGTATTCATCAAGGATTGGGGCGTTCGCCCAAGTTTCTTCTCTTGTTCTTTCCCTGTGACAAGGCGACATCATCGGCAAAGTTGTGAAGTCTTGCCTATGCCTACCTACGAGGGTATAGACACCATAATATGCTTCTAACTATCATGTGAGACTTTTAAATTGCCATCTCACATGGCAAAAACCCAACAATGCCATGATTGGGAGGTGTGGTACACAAGTGGGTTGAAGACCCAAAGTTCGGTTACAGTGTCGTGAAGCAACCCTTAGTGAAATAAATTAAAGAGATTACTTACACTGATTTTTACTCACTATTTATTCCCTCAATCGATGCACTTACGTTTTCCAGCATTAAATCCTTCTGGCTGTTGACATGGAACAAAGATGCAGTTGGGAAATGAAAATAATTATAGTGAATTACATCCCCGTTGCATTTCAAGCTGGTGGGGCTGAGACCGGCACTGCTTCCGGGCTAAACAAATAAATGTAGTTAACATGGTTCCAGAACAAGTAAATGACTATTAATACACTAATGACCAGTGCAAGATGTCGAAAAGCCTGGGGGTGTGTGGTGTGCATTCAACCTCTCGGCTCGAGCAGGACTAACTGACCGATGATGGCAGGCCTACTTGTGACCTCTGCTCGAAATTGCACCAAGTGAACCAATAGTTACAATGGTACTTGTAGTGAAGAACAAATGCACACAAATATACAACTCTGCACTACAATCGGCATTCTGCAGTGCACACTGGTCACACGGTGGTTCTGGTTGATGTGGTGTGGTTATGGCAAAGGATGCAGGACATGGCAACTGGCCTGATAGGCATGAGATCGTCCTTTGTAAGCTTGTAACTTATTTTTATGTCTTTTCTTTCAAGTAACATTGTGAAGTAATTATAATTCGTATTAACACATTTTATTACCGAAACAAGATTTTTATATGTAAGATCTGTTGTACAATGTACATTTTGTTCCATTTAACAACGAATAATCGTTCATTAAACAGCATGATGGTTTGTGTACAACACGGATGCTCGCCAAGTTGGAACTCGCATGCGACTCCCGCTAACCAGAATCAAGTGTACAAAATGTATGCCAGAGATTTTTGCTCCAACATAGCAAATATTGCACACGTGATACTATAAGCGGGTTCACCACTCTACTTGGCTCGAATGGTCTTTAGGATGCCGAACGACTTCGAGCATAAGGCCTCTGCATGTCTGCATGAGCTGATTGTAGCACTATAGCATCGAGAAAGATGACTGGACAAACTGCATTAATGACCGATAGAGTGTTGAAGCTAATTATTGGTGGTGTGGTATAGTATTCTACGGCATCGCGCGGGAAAAATTGATTTTTCTTTCGCATGTTTTAACTCATAATTTAATGCCAAATGTTTTTATTGTTTACGAATACAATAATAATAAACATCCATCTTTTATAAAGTTAAATTATTCGTGGGTAGAAGAAATTACTTAAAAGTAACTTATTTCATTTTTAATTTTTCTAAAGTATTTGGTGGAGTTGTTTTCACATTAATATTAATTTTTGCTGTTACAATTTCATAAAAAAATATATTGACTTTCGGAATTCTCTTTAATTAACTCTCGATATTATATGCCGTTTGGAATGTTGTTGATATTAATTAGGACTCTTTCACACTGTNATTCTCTTTAATTAACTCTCGATATTATATGCCGTTTGGAATGTTGTTGATATTAATTAGGACTCTTTCACACTGTCAAATTTTTCCTTCTTAATATTATTGAATTCCTTTCACGTAACATCATAATAATCTAGCTGTGTGCTGATATTCTGAAGTTGTTTTAAAACAGAATGAAATTTTTTTTACTAACTAATAGCAAATATTACTAAGAAAATTTATTGCAGTTTTGCCAATTATTTTCGGGTCTTTCATGAGCCGCAGATAGTTCTAAAAATGTTTTTTTAGTATTTCTTTCAGTGGTTTTGAATAAAAGTTTGTGGTAATTTTCATGTGGTGACTTCCAAATTATTANATTCTCTTTAATTAACTCTCGATATTATATGCCGTTTGGAATGTTGTTGATATTAATTAGGACTCTTTCACACTGTAAAATTTTTCCTTCTGAATATTATTGAATTCCTTTCACGTAACATCATAATAATCTAGCTGTGTGCTGATATTCTGAAGTTGTTTTAAAACAGAATGAAATTTTTTTTACTAACAAATAGCAAATATTACTAAGAAAATTTATTGCAGTTTTGCCAATTATTTTCGGGTCTTTCATGAGCTGCAGATAGTTCTAAAAATGTTTTTTTTAGTATTTCTTTCAGTGGTTTTGAATAAAAGTTTGTGGTAATTTTCATGTGGTGACTTCCAAATTATTANTTTTTTTTAGTATTTCTTTCAGTGGTTTTGAATAAAAGTTTGTGGTAATTTTCATGTGGTGACTTCCAAATTATTATTGAAACGCAATTCATTGAAAAGCAAATGAAGTTATTTTTTATACAATACATTGAATTAAAGTAACTTAATCAATTTGTATTTGACTGTGTGAAAGGGTCTTTTTCTCTTTTGTATTGCCAGTTCTTTTGTAATAGCCGTTAGAAACTGTTCTGATTTTTGAACCTTAATGTCGGGGTAACGGTGTCACTTCCACCTCGCACCTGTTCCCCGCCCATCCTCGGGGACCCACCCCGAGGTACATATTCAAATCTTCCGCGCCTTCATTTTTCCTATCATCACATATGCTTGCCCCACCTGGACCCATGTTAGCACTAACGCCCTCAGATCACCCATCCACATTTTCTTTCCTTCACTTTGTCTCATCCTCCACCTCCCCCTTCCTGTAGCACATCGCCAAGTTCTCGCCATCGCCCACATCCTTCATATCTTCGTCATCCTCGCAAACCTCACCGACAAATTAACTCACTCATGTTCACGCTACCTCGACAACCCTCTCATTTGCCAACTCACTAACCTCATTCCACCCATCGGTTATCCTCCTTGGCCACTACTCTTCTCCGACCACCTGAAGAGAGTCGCCATCGAGTGCACGGAGGAAGATGAGCCAGGATGACGACGGCCCCGGCTAAGGCTGACGTTGCGCTGGGCCACTCACATCACGACGTTCATTACCCCTTAATTCACCCACTTGTAAACTTCACCCCTTAAAGTAACTCCCTTTCATGCATCACCTCTACAATTCGCCCACATGCTTCCTACCGCAGCACCCGTGCCGGAACGCCAATTAACCGGCATGCTCACCTTTCATTACTCTGAAATCTTTTCACCAAATAGTCCTCATCTCATCGCCCCCACTTTAAACGAAAAGCATGTAAGAACTTCCTGGTTGGAAGGGCAATACTGAACGTAGAACACTGAATCATTTGGCTTAACATTTTCTACACTGAACAAATAAAATTTTATACACATTAATAACTGTGGTTGAAAATATTATTATTATGATTAAAATTTTGCAGTTCTTTTTTCTAAATTACATTATTTATTTAATGATATAATTTAAAACACCCCAAATGCACTAAAAATATTTTAAGGGGTTAATTGCTTTTGTTTATTAATGTTTTTAAGCCTATGTATCCATAATTTATAAAAGAATATATATTCCAAATGACTTATTGTTTTGTGCTCATTGAGGCCATTTGCATTCGCTAACGAAAACCCGAATATTGGTGAAGTCTTGGCGGGCCGTATCGAAATTTGACTTGGAATACGAAATTGCCTTTCTCGTAAATTTTAATCGTTTCGAAACCTTTCAAAAATTAACGTATAACTTAGAATAAGCCCTGAAATTCGTAAGTGTGCGGTTAAAAATTCAGTTTGATTAAAAATATATTGGATTTCGATTACTTTCTGGCCGTATGAACGTAANGTAAGTGTGCGGTTAAAAATTCAGTTTGATTAAAAATATATTGGATTTCGATTACTTTCTGGCCGTATGAACGTAATTTTTTTGGCAACCCTTAATAGTGAATACTTTATTCTATGCTGTTTAGCAGCTACCAAATGATCAGCAGTGTTGACTTTGTTTGTTCAAATTCATAGAATGGGTGATTCGGAATTAGAAGAAATTAGAGCCAGGCGTTTGGCTCAGTTACAATCTAATTTCAAGGTAAAAATANGTAAGTGTGCGGTTAAAAATTCAGTTTGATTAAAAATATATTGGATTTCGATTACTTTCTGGCCGTATGAACGTAAATTCTTTGGCAACCCTTAATAGTGAATACTTTATTCTATGCTGTTTAGCAGCTACCAAATGATCAGCAGTGTTGACTTTGTTTGTTCAAATTCATAGCATGGGTGATTCGGAATTAGAAGAAATTAGAGCCAGGCGTTTGGCTCAGTTACAATCTAATTTCAAGGTAAAAATANCATGGGTGATTCGGAATTAGAAGAAATTAGAGCCAGGCGTTTGGCTCAGTTACAATCTAATTTCAAGGTAAAAATAATTATTTACGATCGAGATTGAAATGAGCTGTACTAGTGTCATTAAGAATATTTAAGGATAAATTATTTTGAGGCTTGCTATAGGTTAACCAGTGCGTGAAAAGTCGGCAACCAGATCTAAAAGTAAACCTCTAAATTGTTTTTGGGTGGTGAAATCCCCTCAATTTTCTATTTAAGATTAGTTTGGCTGTGTATGTGTTTTAGAGAACTGTCCCCAATAAATAGGGAAATTTTTTTTAGTGGTATTCCCCAAGAGCAGATTGCATTGTATCATATTATGTTAGGAAAATATTGTTATTTATACATTTATTTAAGGTAAATTCGATTATATATTCAAATTATTAACTTTCCAAATGCAGGTTCAACTCATGTTTTATATATAATGAAGGCCTACCGTATTAACTAGTTTAACATCTTCGTCTCAAGTTTTGTTCTGTCCTCTGTATCGCGCTTGTTTCTCTCTCTTCATTTAGAGTAAAACTTGAAACCGAATTTATCCTAGAGTGGACTGAAGAATACTGATTGAAATGTTACTATACACAGATTCGGACTGGACTGTAATAAGGCCGGGATTACGATGACTTTGTGTCACGTATCTAGCAACATGTTCAAATAAGTTGACTACACCTTGACTAATGTGCTCCCAGAAGACCTATTACGATCATTTCACGTAACATTCACGTGAAGGAAAAGATTGTCAATGTCTAGCTGTTGTGTGTTATGTGGTAAGTGACTCTGCACCACATGATCTCACTGGCCAATCACGATAGGGACGTTGTGCTATCTTTCTATCTTTGCTTTTTATAGGTTTGTTTTTTTTTTTCGCGATTTCGTCTGCTCACGTTCTTAATTAATGTAGCGCATATAATTTTCTGGTAAAAAATTACCAATTTTCTTCTGGGAATAAGGACGAAAATGTAATGGAAGTTGTAATAAAATTATTTAATTTTTAATTTGTAAATTTTAGGAAACTTTATATTGCAGCTTTTTATTAATTCTGTTTCTTTGAGGTGTAAAATTGGTTGTGGGAAACACACAGCGGTTACAGTTAAGTTTGAAAGTAATGGAACAGTTATTTCATTAAACAAAGTTTTAATTTTTTCTGTAGATGAAAGTTTATTAGGTAATTATGCAGTTTAGGGGTTTTTCTGAAGAAAAAAAAACCCCCCGAAAAGTGGTATATTTCCACTCTACTAATTATGCAGAACACGAATAAACTAGGGGGGGATTAACGTCAGACTAATTTCGTAATATGTGCCCACCAAACCTAACAGAACCCAACCCCACGATGAGTGAATCACTATTTTACATTTTTAAACTAACCAAGGATTGTTGGGTTTTAAACTAACCTAGGATTGTTGGGTTTTAAACTAACCTAGGGTTTGTCAGATTCTGACGTTACAAGTCGCGCCTGCAACAACACAATCACACTGTTTTGCATCTGAACGGCAACTGAAATTCGATGACGNCTGACGTTACAAGTCGCGCCTGCAACAACACAATCACACTGTTTTGCATCTGAACGGCAACTGAAATTCGATGACGATGACGTCAACGAGCTACAGCCAATAAGGTGAAGGCACGATGCCGGCAATCACCAAATATTAAGGCGTTGGACNACGATGACGTCAACGAGCTACAGCCAATAAGGTGAAGGCACGATGCCGGCAATCACCAAATATTAAGGCGTTGGACGTAAAAAAAAAGTGGCAGACCGCTCGTACTATTAACTATTTTATTTAATACATTCTATTTATTTTAACATTACGCCCTATTGAATATCCGCGGCCGGTAGGTAACATGGGAAACAGCGATGAGCCGCCATTAAACATGGCGACCGACATAAACACACCGGCCAAACTGCTCTTACATTTCACAATTTTTTAAAATATGTTCTACTTATTTTAACATGACACACTCTTAAATATCAACAAGGTAAGCTGTGCAGAACCCATTAATGCTACTTTTGTTGTTCTAGGACGTTTCATTGAGAAAAGCCCCTTAACTGCATAATTACTGTTTATTACATACAGTTAATTCCATGTACACAAAAAACATGTCTACATTTTCCACACACATTTCATTCTTAATGTTATGACTATGCCCTAGTTGATTTTAAAGTTTGTATAATAAATCACAAACGTAATACGTTCGCAACCTGTTCTTGCCACATCGGTAATTATCCAGAGTAGTGGTTTTTCTGAAGGAAACTTCCTATACCAACAAAAGAAGCATTAATGGGTCCTGCACAACTTACCTTGTTAATATNCCGAATCACTATTTTACATTTTTAAACTAACCTAGGATTGTTGGGTTTTACACTAACCTATGATGGTAGGGTTTTACACTAACCTAGGATGTTTGGGTTTTATACTAAACTAGGATGTTTGGGTTTTACACTAAAATACGAATGTAGGATTGCAGGGATTTAAAGGAACCGTAAAACACACCAAAAGAATGTAAATTGACTCACCTAGGTAGGGGGCTGGTATAATTCCTCTGACGTTAATAGACACAAACAAACATATTTCGCAAGTTTTTTTTAATATGTTCTACTTATTTTAACACTACGGCCGCTTCAATATCAACTAGGTAAGCTATGCTGAATTCATTAAAACAACTTTTGTTGGCATAAAACGTTTCGTTCATAAACGTAAACAAACTGTGAGAAACAGTCATCTCACAAACTTGTTCAATTTTTTAAAATATGTTGCACTTATTTTAAAGCGATGCCCCTAGTATATTCGTGTTCTGCATCATTAGTAGAGTAGAAATATATCATAATTTTAAATTTTTATTGTGTTTTTCAGAAAAGCCCCTAAACTAGATAATTACCGCTAAAACATCCAAGTAACACCTGCCACATAGGCAAATATTACGCACAGAAGCACTCGTTCTTGCACCCTCCATTCTTAAATCAGAAGCCTCCACACGGTCGGATTCGAACGTCACAACTCGCGTCCACAGCTATAAAATTGCACTGCCTCGCGTCTCAAATGCAACTAATGGCATCTCAACTTCCACGTAAAATTCAGTGACGATGATGTCTACAGATCACAACCAATAAGGTGACAGCACGATGCACATTTCTTCACATTACTAATGCATTACTTCACCAAAAATAATGGCGTCCAACATAAACAAAGCTGCGAACTGCTCGTACTTTTAACTATTTTATTTAATACGTTTTACTTATTTTAACATTACGCCCTCCTGAATATTAACAAGGTAAGTTGTGCAGGACCCATTAATGCTTCTTTTGTTGGTATAGGAAGTTTCCTTCAGAAAAACCNAATATTAACAAGGTAAGTTGTGCAGGACCCATTAATGCTTCTTTTGTTGGTATAGGAAGTTTCCTTCAGAAAAACCGCTACTCTGGATAATTACCAATGTGGCAAGAGCAGGTTGCGAACGTATTACGTTTGTGATTTATTATACAAACTTTAAAATCAACTAGGGCATAGTCATAACATTAAGAATGAAATGTGTGTGGAAAATGTAGACATGTTTTTTGTGTACATGGATTAAACTGTATGTAATAAACAGTAATTATGCAGTTAAGGGGCTTTTCTGAATGAAACGTCCTAGAACAACAAAAGTAGGGGCTTTTCTGGAAACCCCTCCCCCCTCCCCGAAAAGTGGTATATTTCCACTCTGCTAATTATGCCGAACACGAATATACTAGGGGCATTAACGTACGACCATTTCGTGATATGTGCCCACCTAACCTAACCCCACGACGAGTGAATCACTATTTTACATTTTTAAACTAACTAAGGATTGTAGGGTGTTAATATAACCTAGGATAGAAGGGTTTTAAACTACGTTAGGACAGAAGGGTTTTAAAGTACGCTAGGATTTTAGGGTTTTACACTACGGTAGGCTGTTAGTCTAATCTAGGATTGTAGGGTTTTAAACTACGCTAGGATGTTAGGTTAATCTAGGATTTTAGTAACAGTTAAACACACCGGAAGTCTATGAATCAACTCACCTGGGTAGGCGACCCATTCAACTGCCGTGCATGTTACCTCAATCGGCAAAACACCACGATCTACTACAACATAAAGTAACACCCGCCACATAGGCGAATATTACGCACAGAAGCACTTGTTTTTGCAACCTCCATTCTTAAATCACAACTACTCTAACGTACAATGCCTTGACGATAACGTATACAGTAAACAGCCAATAAGGTGACCTCACTATGTGCATTTATTCACATCACTAATGCATTAATTGACCGAAAGTTAAGGCGTCCGACGTAAATAAAGCGGCGGGCTGCTCGTACTATGAACCGTTTCATTTAATATGTTCTATTTATTTTAACATTACGCCCTCCTGAATATCCGCGGCCGGTAGGTAGCGTTGGAAACTGCGATACGCAGCCATTAAACATGGCGACCAAAGTAAACATAACAGCCGAAGAGCTCGTACTTATAACAAATTTTTTAAATATGTTCTTATTTTAACATTAAGCCCTCTTCAATATTAAAAAGATAAGCTGTGCAGAACCTATTAATGCTACTTTTGTTGGTCTAGGACGTTTCCTTCAGAAAAACCCCTACACTAGATAATTACCGTGCAGTCAATCTAATCCTGGCCTAAGAGCAGAGTGAGTACGTAATCCACTCCAGTTGGCAAGCTGGACTGAGTGCTGAAACCAGATGGAAGATTTAGTCTTAACACTGCAGACAGGAGTGAACTGGGAGTGAGAGCAAAACAAATGCCACCATTTTGGAAGTGTATTGTTCTCATGTTTGCATGTACAGAATTTAAAAATTTGTTTTAAGCAAATTCTGAGCTACTAGCTGAATAATGCCCAAAGAGGACACGCAAAATGTTTGGACTGAAATTGAATTACAATTTTTATGAGCATAATTTTGGCAAAACAAATATTAAAGTTTAAATTAAATATTATGGTAAAAAAAAAAAAATATAGGAATTAAGAGATTTTTGATTTTGTATGAGTAGGAAGAAACGCTAGCTTCACATTAACATTTAGACAAAAACTGTTAAACTATTTTCTATTTTTAGAGTATTGTTTGTTTTCTAGTTCACGCACTTGCTGAAATATGGTCACTACACAGCTTTCAGTCAGTGTTCACTTCATCTTCGCAATTGTTTACATGTCAATCCGGATAGAAAACTTTACCTTAAACACGACTTTCAGTCCATGTTCGCTCCATATTAGTTTATGGTCTCATGGAATTTGACCACTGGAGATATTTTTGTATCACATGAGTTAGATGATGTTGAAGTTGGGAATAAAAATAGTGCTTGCAGTTCAGCTTCAGATATATTGCATGTCACTTTATTGTAAATCCAAACTGTTGTACCTAACAAAAATACAAGTGTTTTCAATATATAGAACACTATTTTGATGTGGAAGCAAGATACAAAACAACAACAAAAATTAGAAAATGTAAAAAAAAAAATTAGAATTGTTATTTTAAGAATTTTCCATAGTTTTTGGGTACAATATTTTTAATTTTCATTAGTGTATATGTAATAGTTTTTGAAGGCGTATATTAAAAAAAGTCATTCAAATAATTTTTAATATGCAGTTTATACATATTTTTTTTGCTATATATGTTCATATAGGTGTAATATCAACGCCTGCTTATAACATTTTATTTTACTGACACCTTGAACGAGGTTTTACTGTACTTATTTTTAGAATGTTTCCCTTTCTGATGTGACCCACGTTTAGTGTAATGGGCAGAGCGCTCGCCTTCCACCAAGGCAAACCAGGTTCAATCCCCAGCAGGATTTTCACATGTAGGAATCATACTGGAGAATGCCGCTGGTACACAGGTTTTCTCTGTTCTTGCATTCCAATGCTGCTCCATATCAACTTTGTTTCACCCTCATCAGCTCTCAAGACCTCGATGTAAGAGCTGCCCAAATATCTCCACTCCATCCCACCCTTCCTGCTGTGTACGTGCTTGAAGTAAAATATCACTGTGTGTGTGACCACAGAATCCTGGGCAGGATGAGAAGGCTGCGGAGGAGAGGCAGCAACAGCAGGAGGAGCTCAAGCACAGCATCCTCAGTCAGGTCCTGACTCAGGCTGCTAGAGCCCGCTGTAAGTAAGTCGCCACTGGCACTCGACCCATGATTGCCACAGTGATGTGGAAGGTAGGAAGCCTAGCAATTTTCCAAAATTTGCAGAGCATGTTGGCTAATATGGTAAAACTGACGGACTCATTTTCAGGAAGTGTTGGTATGCTGCACTGGTGGCTTACTTTAGGCCATGCCACCTTTGTCAGTTTTGACGCCAGGTGAGAGTTACACCTTTCCTGACTATGTATGGCCCTGGATTCCTATTCTGTAGTGCTGAAGTCGCATAGCTCTGACGAGCATGACACAACAATCGCCAACAATGACAAAAACATTTTCAATGTGACTGCTTCAGTTTACGTACATCGTCACTGTTTACGATTTTTCAGCACCATTTAAAAGGTGCTTTAGAATAAACTAGTTTCAAAAGTTGAGGGACAGTTAAGGACAATTTGAAACACATTATTCTAACAAACGACAAGGTATAACCTAAATGTTAATTTTATTAATTCATTCTTCTTAGTGACAAACAGGCCATGCAAACCCTATGTTTTTTTTTGTAGCTCAGGCACTTATTTTCAAAATGATGGCCGCATAAATATTTCAGGTGAGTGAACCCTATCATTCAAAACATTAGACTGATGACATCCGAATCCTACCTCCGTGATGCAGTCAATTGCACGATAGCTCAATTTTAAGAGTTTTTCTGAGTTTGAATCCTGGGTATGTCACTCGTGTATTTTAATTGCCTTGGTACTGTTTCACATGTTTCTGGTTTCATCCTACCATAGTCTTGTGTATACGCGACTCTAGCACTTTAAAAAATGTGTTTTTGAACTTTTTTGATGGAAATTTGTGTTCATCTTATGTAAAAACTTACGCCAAAAACACCCTCATACAACATCCTTTTTTTCAGTTCCACCGGTCATTCAAGTTATTGTGCAATATTAAAGAAGAAACTACTCGGGATTTTTGTGCGACATAAATACACATCCAGAATATCAATTCCTACCTGCCATCTTAGCTTTTAAGAATTTCACTTAAATTTATTTACACTTACGTAGAGGAAAGTAGGCCCATTAATTTATTGTCTTTATATGTTGTTTATTCAGTGTGCCTAATATTTTGTCAAGGATTGTACTTAAAATTAAAATAATAATAAAAGAATACCTCTAAATTGCTTAAAACTATAAAAAAAAGTGAGACTAATCTCACATAAAAAAATGCTGAAAAAATTACAAATTGGATGTGTTTGCTTTTTCTTGAATTATCGGAGGTTTTGTGTGGTTGTCAAATATTCCCATTTTTTGTTTAATTTGTAGCAGTCATTTGATAATTTGAATATAGAATTATTGTGCATGTTTGTTTTTCATACTGATGATGCTTATCTGACTTGATTGTTGCAGTAAACACTCTCATGATAGGCAAACCAGAAAAGGGAAAGATGGTTGAAAACATGCTCATACAGATGGCCAGGACAGGCCAGATCAGGGGAAAGCTGGATGAGCCACAGCTCATAAGTATCTTGGAGAAAGTCAGTCAACAACTGCAGAAGACTACCACTGTGAAGGTAAGACTTCAAGTACATGTGGAAAACAGGCAAAACATTGTGTACGTAGTGAGCTGCGTAGAATTGTGCTAACGATGCTGTGAAGTTTTTAAGTCTCAGCTTCATTCAAAAGTAATAAGTATAGTTGCCACTCATCTGGTAAAGTCAGGGAATTTTAAACGCAGTAGCTAAATGTTGGGCAATTGTGTGATGTGCAAGCTATATGTGGCAGTTCTATTATTACTTGCGCACTGCTATCATAATCATATAAAATACTGAACTTACTAGCATAATCCCTGCACTAATTACACTAATTTCAGGCCAAAAAAATGAATGCAGGCATTATGCAGAGAAAAAAGGTTTGGGTGGAATTTTTAAATAATTGTTGTGAAACAGCAAACAAAAGTATGTACTTTCAGGCCTACTGTAGGTATGTTTATTTCTGGTGCATTTTGAGTGGACGGTACTCTAAAAGGGAAGTGTGTGCGCAGCAATCAGAAAATAAAACATTTTTTTAAAAAACAATATTACACACATCATCCCGACAGAAACATTTGAATTGCAAAATGTCACTGAGGTGACTGCTCGCCATGTTTACTCAGCATCTGCGTTGTCTCAGATTTGTCATCTGTCCCCTTGGCTCGCCACCACTCTCTTGCCACAGAACATCGTCATCACTGCTGTCGAGTTCAGAAGAGATAACGGTCTTCTTAAAGATCTTAACGATAATATCACTTATCAGAGCCCAGCTCTTTTTCACCCAATCGCAGATCATTGGGAACGATGGTCGTTTTACTTTGCTGCCTGGAATAAATTCTTGGCCGTCTCTTGCCATCCACTCTAAGTAAAGCAGACGTAGATAGCCCTTGAATGTCTTGTTTATGGTGAAGTCATGGGGGGCTACAGAACTGATTTAAGGCTGCCTGGTATGACTGCTCTGCCAGTCTTCCCCTCCTGCAGAAGTTGCTTAACCTCTTCTAATGAATGCCTTCTTGGACATACTGTTCTGTTTGAAAATTATGTTATGGAGGAAGTTTCTGCCCATCAGCATCACTGTGCAGCGTAGCCTTTCGTATACTCTTGTACGCACTGTTACACATGATCCCTTTTCATTTATCATTATATTTTGTGATATATTAAAATAGACAGGCATCTGAACCGCATTGCCCATTTTTGGAAGAATGTATTGGTTGGGTTACCACACATANGTATATTAAAATAGACAGGCATCTGAACCGCATTGCCCATTTTTGGAAGAATGTATTGGTTGGGTTACCACACATAGTCACAAAACTGTGGAAGTCCTCTGGTAGTCACTGGGAAAGCAAAGTTCTACGGCGGAGGGAAAAATTCTCCCTCCTAATAAATCTCGTCGCCCAGCCATGACTTGCCTTGAACTAGGTATTCTGGATTTTCTGGTTGCATGCAATTTCCAGTGCTTTATGTTGAATCATTGCCAATGAAACGCTGCAGCCATTATTCCTTATCTCTCTAATATATTCCACCACTTCCTTGTCAAGTTCAGGAAATTTCCCATGCTTGGGTCCATGAAAAGAATGCTTGGTTAAATTAGTGTTCCACAATTTTTCTTTTTGCTTCCTCCACTCACGCAAATTTTTTTCATTAACGCATTATTCCTGCTCAGCTGCCCAAATCCCACATTGTTCTGCATATGCTACAACTTGAAATTTGCTGTGTACGAATTGTACTTGCCAATTTTTGCTTAAAGCAATTTCTTAAAGAAAACCTTACTGAACATGACTCCAAATTCAAACTGCTTGGAACACAAAAGAACTAACAAAATGATGTGCTGTATTGTGGCCAAGTGCACACTACTCTCCCTCCAGCACTTTCACCCTTACTAGTGCAGCCAATAAGAATGAACCACTCAAGGGCAATGGAATTCCCCGCGATACAGCCACATGTTTACAGCAACCTGCAGGGATGTTCAAAATCATCTTTCAAATATCAGAAACTTTACAAATGAAGTGTGGCAAATATGCAGAGAAATTGAAATACCAAAGTCTGCCTCTCAAAACATGGGTGTGGGCATTACATGGTGGAGGCAATTACATGAGTAAATATGGTAGTTTTATTGATTGTGAAAAATGTGTTCAGATATTTTTCTTTGCAATATACATTGGGAGTATTTTTGTAATATCAGAGAAGTATTTTGGTGTAAAAATTTGCTATGATGAAAAAGCATCTGTCCTTACAGAAAAATATTTAAAGCAAAAGATCTGGGAAGAAACATTATGTTTGTCTTGAAGTAGGGGGAATGTCATGGAATTTTTAAATGAAAAATGTTTGCAGCCCTGAATAAGGAACTTGCTTGAAATGTGATTTATATGCTGGCCTTTTCACCACTGCCATGTGGGTTCGATCCCTGGCCAGTTTGTTTGCTTCTAGGGTCTGTTAGCTATCATTCTTACACAGTGAAATCTCAATACAAAGTACACAAAGGGACTTTCAATTGTATACTTACACTCAAACCTCATTTGTACAGCACTNAGTGAAATCTCAATACAAAGTACACAAAGGGACTTTCAATTGTATACTTACACTCAAACCTCATTTGTACAGCACTCTGTTCATACAGACACCTAGTTCATAATGACAGTTTTTTGGGAACCGTAAAATAAGATACCAATTTCTACAAAACANCTGTTCATACAGACACCTAGTTCATAATGACAGTTTTTTGGGAACCGTAAAATAAGATACCAATTTCTACAAAACATTTCAAGCCACAAAAATCTATAAAAACACAGTTGAGCTGCAACGTAAAGAAACAACACGGGTGGTATGGACTTTATCCTCATGTAATGTGACGCTCCGTGAAAATAAAAATGCCAGCAAAAACCCATTAGAATTTTCATTTGCGTAGAACGTGAGGAATATCGTGTTCTAATGTTCTACAGCAATCCTTATGCTGGTGCAGTTCTCTTTTTTGTGCTGTACTTGTCTGCATAGTTATGCAAGTGCAACACAGCACATTCCACACCNATGCTGGTGCAGTTCTCTTTTTTGTGCTGTACTTGTCTGCATAGTTATGCAAGTGCAACACAGCACATTCCACACCCCCTCCTATGGCAGCAATGCTAGCTAGTGTCGACACTGAAGCGTGCTATAAGTGGTAAAGAAATAGTCACTTTGCCTTGTACCCTCCTTTTTCTTTTTTTACCATACCTGTTCCACTTAACCTGGTCCCGTTATTATTTATGAAGAGTTTGCTTGTTGTTATGTATGTTTTTGACAGTCTGGAGCTATAACAATTCTGATTTTTGGCTTTTCTTCAGCGACTAAGATTTGAATTTTGGCTCAGTTTGTTTGGATTTTTATTTATTGACGACTATTACACTATTTCACTTGAATTTCGATTTTTGCCATATTTGTTGGATTTATTTTACCACAGTTGTTGATCTCTAGTNATTACACTATTTCACTTGAATTTCGATTTTTGCCATATTTGTTGGATTTATTTTACCACAGTTGTTGATCTCTAGTCTTTGGACACATTTTTGGATTGTGATTCCAACATGAATGGAAGCGAGAAACAGGCTTCACACACATGGGAAAACATGAAAATTAGACAGGAGATGGATGCAGTCATGCACACTCAATGTTTTTGTAAACGACGTTTACCTGTCCCAAGAAAATGCCTTGATTTAAAACCAGATCAGCCTTTATAATTAAAAAAATTATGTGATGTCCACAAGGGCGTAGAAGTAAAAATTTTAGGGCGACAACAGAAACGCACACATTGGAATGAAATAATGTTTTTAAACATATATTATGTCGAAAATTCAATAGAAAATGTATATTGAAAGACCTACACATTCCAAGTACACCTAATGTGCAATTACAAGGAAAACCGTTCTGAAAATTTGTCGTGTAATGGAATCTCATGTGAACCTTTCAAAAGTTTACATAAATATATGTTAGTGCATCTGTCTTGTTTTCATTAACACATGAGTACCTTAGAACTGAGGAAATTAATAAAACTCTATCTGAGGTAGCAATNATCAAGTGCTGGCGCCTCACGCCGCAGAGCAGAATCAATACCTACTTCCAAACTTCAGCATTTGGCAGGTATCAGACTTTTTAACTAGCACAATTTAAACAGTAGATGGCGACCAAACAGAAACCAATCGTGAACCACAATGTCACTGCATGGTTATCAGATTCATCTTGAACAGCACTTGAGAAACAGTACGAGAATCGCCAACGATTCAAATTCATGTTTAAATAATTTATCATGTGGTCAGCTGACCTATATTTTAAACAGACATTGTGAAACAGGCTCTTATTCAGGAATGTGAGGGTTATTGCCACACTTATCTCCAGAATTTTTTAGATGAACATTCACACAAATACTTTTAAGGTTTTGCTCAATATAACCAGATCATTGGCAGATGTGCGCTAGATAATCTACCATATTACAGAAACTTGAGTCAGTTTTCTGTAATTAAGAGTGTTGGCCACGGAAAAATGTGTTATTTTATATTTGAGCAATATATGGTTCAATTTGTAGGCATTGTCTGTGACTACCATATCCTAAGATAAAATATTTTTAGACTGCGTGGTTTTTGTGATATGTAATTAAAGAAAACCATCTTACTTACAGAAATAAGATAATTCACACTGAAAGAAGATGCCAAGAGCTACTTAAAGATGTCTATATATTGTACAAGGAAATGTTTTTCAATTTTAAAATAATTGCTGGAAATAAATAAATTCTTGCATATTTTTTATTTCTGGCTACCCCATGATATTTAGAAAATAACTTGCTAAACACACCTTAAAATGAATTAAGACAAAAATTTTCAGGTACAATTTTTAATACTTTGTTTTATTTATTTGTACATCACAAAAACAGTAAAATTTTGACGTCATTTTGCAAAAATCATGTAGTCTACACATATTTTATTTTAGGATAAGGTAGTCACAGACAGTGCCTACATGTTGAATAATATATGGCTCAAATATAATATACCACATTTTTCCGAGGCCAACGCCCTTAAAAGTCACTGTTTACCAATCATAATCTGTGTAGTTTTGCTGCTGAATATTTCTTTTTAGAGCTGTGATGTTAAGTAGTGCAGTTAATATAATTTTACTATTTGTTAGCACATGCTAAAATGTTGCGGTTATTTGATGTAGAAAGGTTCTTTTGACCATGACTATTGTTTCTATGGTACACCTGTTGAGAAGAGTCATTGCTCCATGTGCAACCTCGTGGTCAGTTGTTAAACAAAAAGTGTGTCTATGGGGCTGATTAAATATCACAACTGTGTAGAGCAACGAAAATTTCTCTGCACTTTCACCAGTAATCACAGTTGGAATTAAATATACCAGATGCAGGTCGTCCCTGCCTAGCAGCTGCATTTCACTAGACGTAAGTATTCACGTCTGCTTCGACGATTTCTTGCGTGACCGCCTGTGCATAGCTTCCTCTGTGGTGCGTTTTGTTTACTGCTACTACTCCCTGGATGTGGATAGCCATCTGTTTCACTAATTGATGAAGTGTGACAATGGGTGATTAATACGTGGATAACTGCCCATTTTCAGCAGACAAAAGGTTGATTTTAATAATGCAACATATCAAATACACCAGACCCCGAGTGTATTTGATATTACGTATGTGTACTACCCTACACTCCTCTTTATTCGTGCTTCGCTTGACTGGTTTTCGGCTTATCCGTGCAGCTTTTCTGATTTTTTTCTAACCCTACTTAAAATTCTGCGATCAGGCGATGCTGTAATGTGTGTCGTTTAACAAGCAGCGGTACCATGTACGTCTAGCGCTGTGTCGCATTTATCGCTTTATTTCACGTGTCTCACTTTAAACTGTCAGCCTATCACAGAGACCTGCGCGAGTAATTTATTTCTGCCCATTGAAGTGCGTATCTAATCGCACTTGTACCACCCCAACACCACATCTTGCAAGTTTATCGATAGCTCGGGCACGGTTGTTGTCGTTTTCGCAACATGTCAACAAAATGTACCGTATTTTATCGCAAATAGGTCGCCTGCGCATATAGATCGCACCATTATTTGCAAAGTGTGTTTAAAAGAAAATAATATTTATTGTTTATAGGTTGCGCTCATCGTTGTTGTAAATCCTGTACAACACGGCCTGCGCCACGGGTGGCTGATGCAAACGACCTTGGCGAAGGTCATGTGGCAGCTGTGTCCTTGCAAGCAAGCGGTGTTGCCAAGCGTACAGCGCAGACACAGCGCGCCGCAATTTTGTTGGACGTAGTTCGTCTGGAATGTTCTGATATAGCGCTCGAGATGCAACCTTGACTGCCGGAGTTTATATATTTATTGGAAAAAAGAAATTACTTATGAACATTTAATTTAATTTGAAGTAATATTTTTACGACTAAAATTTTATCGTGCTTTCTTTTTATATATTTCAAGTATTTCTAACGATTTATGTTAAAAGCAAAAACCTAGCCATTATTTCTGCAGTTTATCTTTGTAAGTTTTAAAAAAACCTGCAAAATATAGAAAGGCATTTGAATATTTCTGTTACGTAATTCCCTTCGCAATCCTTAACAGAAAAAAAAATTTAAAAGAATCAAAATGAATTGATTCTTGCTCAATAACTGACAATCGATTATTTACGAAAGTTTTCTGTGGAGCATAAGAGATAGCAGCACATTAGCGTTGGTTCTTGAGTACCAAATGCTAGCCGTGACTTAAACGTCTTTCTCTTATATCAAGAGTTTGGAAATTGAGCCGCGGGCCGTGAAATCGTAGTAAATGAAATGTTAGTGCAGGGCTGGAGGAATTTTTGTCACTTATAAGTTGCACCCCGAGTTTTCAATAAAATTTTTTAAAATAAAATGTGCGACTTATATGCGATAAAATANTTATAAGTTGCACCCCGAGTTTTCAATAAAATTTTTTAAAATAAAATGTGCGACTTATATGCGATAAAATACGGTAAAAGGACAGTTTTAACTATCGTGGAAAATTTAGAAATAATATATAAAATTTGAGCATAGTGTGTTATCAACAAAAACCTCAATTCCGGTGCCAAACAAAATTATGTGAAGACTTTTTCAAGAAAGGCTCAGTTTAACTTTTTTACATTTTTTCATAACAAGTGTTAAATATCATAACTTAGCATTTGAGAATTTTTAAACTTGTGTGTGTGCGAGACAGTAAAATTTTAATAAGCTCCTAGTAATTAAAGTTGTATTAAAATCTAAGATGTTTCAACCCAGCCTAGGGAGACTTAGAAATGTATGAATTTAGACTACAATGGGTTTTCCTTGTTTTAGTAAAAGTTAGCTGTAGGTTCTGCATTTGTATTGTAAGGGGTTCTTTTTAATGGCGAGAGTACTGTTTTGTTTAAATGCCAGGTTGCCTCATGTAAAGTCCTGTTAATGTGTCTACTGCATTGCATTCTGTACTTTCAACTTAATCTGCCATCTCTGATCTGGACTGGTCTTTGTGCACGTTGAGGAAGTAATGCACATACATTGTGCACCGCTTATCGCTCCGTGCCGCCCACCTAGCGCCAGTGCAGGCTATTAAGCTGTGTATACTCAATGCGCAGTGAATTACACTACTCTCAGTGCAACATAAACATCAGTTAAGTATTGTACTACATGCATGCAGTACAGTACTTTATATCCTGCACATACAGTGTGTGATGTGTGTTTGCTTTGAAATGTATAATAGGTACTGTTTTTTATCACGATTTTCGGAGCCATTATCATTCTTCCATTAATAGTACAGATGAGTAAATTCTATTATCCGGGTTTTTAAATACAAATTTTTTGTTATTTGGCGTTTTCTCTGGTTCCAATTAACTCGGTTAATCGGGACTTTACTGTATTTGGAAAACAGTTGTATATTTCTGCTAGCAAAGTAGAGGCGTGGCATCAAATTTAATAAGCGTTTATTCTGTTGGTGACTGCTTGAAGTATAACCAAGCTAAAATTGTTAATTTCATTTTTTATTTGGTTAGCAAAACATGGCGTATGTTTTCGTTCATTACAAATTTCCATACAACTTATATTTTTCTGCAGTGTAATGCAATTGTGCAGTGTTCAAGTTGAACATGTTGGTCTACATGATATGTTTTTATTTCATGTTGTGTTCATAAACTACTAACAATGTTTAAGTTGCATGCTGTGGATATTTTTTTGTTGTAATCACCAATCGTCCTCTCACCTCTTTGACAGTTAGTGAAGACTCTTTTGTGTTCCATTACAAATTCCCCTCCATAAAATTTAAATCTGGTATAAATTTTTGTATTTGTTATTTATTCTGCTGAAGCACAGCCACCAGTCTAATGGCAGCTTGTTGTGGAAGGTTACATGCGTAGACTGCACATGCAGATTTCATCGCAATTGCCATGCGACAGTTTGCTGCTCTGTTAATATTTAATGGCAGTGCAAGTGCAAATTTTGCATTGCACCCATTAGAAATGTATGTTTAATTAGCCTTTTTGTAAATGCAAAATCTTTGCTTCGCTTTGTGATTCACCATGAAAAATATTTGTGATCCTCGAGCACACCGCAAACCAGTGTGGTTTTCATTTGGGCAAAAAACTGAGGGTCTTTTAAAGATACATTACCAGTCTGTGTACATTTATTTGTCAGTGCCTCCATTTCTCTCTGCATCATGTTTTTGTGATAGTGAAAATGTCTCAAACAGGTGTTTTCAGTTTTTTTAGGTATAAACATTCTGGTAAAAAACATTAAGAGGAAGAGGGATGTGCATCAAACCTTTATTTTTATTATTAGATCATAAAATGGTAGGAGGTCCGCTGAAAGTCTCATAGAGGTGTGTTATTGACAGCAATACTGCGCACCACTTCAGTGCGTTGTGCGTAGAGTCAATGAGAGTTGATGCGCATGTCTCAATCACCTCTATCGTACCCTCGCTTATATGCCTCAGACGTGTAAAATTCCTTTAACCACGTGGTCACTTTAAAGTGAAAGTTCCTGCATTTTTGTGGGTTTATTATAAAAAAAAAATGTTTAGCTCAACCAGAGAGGTGGAACTATGCATCATCATCATCTCAAGCATAGTCTATATGAAAGCTCTTTGTTTCCGAGATACNCAACCAGAGAGGTGGAACTATGCATCATCATCATCTCAAGCATAGTCTATATGAAAGCTCTTTGTTTCCGAGATACGTTGATAAAACATTTGCACAAGCATTTCACAAGGGCAGAAACTTACTCGAGATGCAAAGTTCTCCAGACTTATTAGACACAGTGCAGAGAGGTATTCCAGATTATTTAATGTAACGGGGTGATCTGGATTGCATATCTCAAAGCCTCAATGGTCTCTGGCATTGGGGTTATCGTGTGGAAGCCCATTTCCGTGCCAANCAACCAGAGAGGTGGAACTATGCATCATCATCATCTCAAGCATAGTCTATATGAAAGCTCTTTGTTTCCGAGATACATTGATAAAACATTTGCACAAGCATTTCACAAGGGCAGAAACTTACTCGAGATGCAAAGTTCTCCAGACTTATTAGACACAGTGCAGAGAGGTATTCCAGATTATTTAATGTAACGGGGTGGTCTGGATTGCATATCTCAAAGCCTCAATGGTCTCTGGCATTGGGGTTATCGTGTGGAAGCCCATTTCCGTGCCAANGTCTGGATTGCATATCTCAAAGCCTCAATGGTCTCTGGCATTGGGGTTATCGTGTGGAAGCCCATTTCCGTGCCAATGCAGTTGTCTGGAAAGTATCCAGTGCATAACATTCTAAGCCTGCCTCCACTGCAACTATTAGTGGCATCAAATAAGGAGGTTATGCCCTCCTTCACTGCATACTTTTCGTAGTAACATTTGCACTTGTAGTCAGCCTAAAAATATGTTTTGTCTTGGCAACATTCTGTGGCCTGCTTACTCCTTGCCCATTCTGAAGGTGCTTGTGATTATTATTTGCTTGTAAAGGTTGAAAGCCAAAATAGTTTGATTACTGGGAAAGTATTGTTTACGGAGACTCATGGTTGCACATTACTGTGGCACCACAGTGAAACACTGTTATAGCAGGATAGTAATTTATATTAATAAGTTCTGTTGTGCAAGTGATAAATGTTTCTGACCAATAAGGTCTTTTTCTGTAAGAGGTCAAAGCACTTTTATGAATCTGTTACAGTTTGATCGTAGAAGAGCAGCACTCGACGAGTCTGATGAAGACTTGTAGTATTCAAAAAATTGCAGATGATCCACATTGCTAACGCCGCAGAATTCATAACGCCTTGCTGGGATAATAATTGTGCTTAATTGCACCTTTGCTGTATATGATCGTCTTTCAAGAGGAAAGGACAATTTTTGTGTGAGAACTTTACACACTTCTTAATTTATCTTATATAAAAAAAACACAACTTAACAAATAAAAACAAGTTACTTTTTTTATTTTCTAATCTGTGGATTCAGTTTCAGTTCTGGTTATATGAAGATGTTAACCATTTCTTTATTCATGTAAGTTATTAAAACCATTACCTCAAATTCTGGTTGCCTTAAAGATATCTTACCGATCTTATTTCAATCAAGTGAGATAAAATGTGTTATGTGCTGTATTTGTGAAAATCATGCCACCGCTGCTGATCAACTACAGTACAGAAAAACATGAAACACTGTTATTTTACATATTATCACCACACTTCATATTATGAATGTAAAGCAATTACAGTGGGGCTATTTAATTGGTGGGGGGGGGGGAAGCTTTTTTTTGTAGTGTTTATAACAAAAAGTCATATTTAGTTTGCACTGAAATTTCCTTGTTTTAATTGTCTTAGGTGTTTCCCTGCAGCGATGAATTTAAGGGTTTACACAACACTACTTGATAAAAAAAATTAAGACACATGTAAAACTATTTTGTGTGTAGGGTGACGAGATGCCCTGTTTATGCAGGACAGTTCTTTCCCTTAAAGGATTGTCCTGCAGGATGCAAAAGGCCAAATGTCCTTTAGCCACGCGTCTTGCCAAAACTTCTGCACTTTACACATAAACAACAATGAGAATGTGTATTTACATATGAAGTGGGTTCTTGAAACTGATTGTACAAAACGCTACGTTGTGTGCTATTCAATCAAATGAAAAATTTATTTCACATACAGTAAATGTAAAACTGTTTTACTAGTAATTTTAACTTTGAATCAATTTCTAATTTGCATTGAGATATTTGTTGTGTGTACACTTCTCAATTTTTTAGTCACATTAGGTTGTACTTACAGTAATGTCATGTGCAAATGTGGACCACATTTCTTATGACAAGTGTCTTACTTTGTGCATTAATAAAATTTGGCCATCGTCCTAGTGTATCCTGATACACTGCCCAGCAGGAGACATAAGTAGCAGTGATGTAGGTCATCGAGTTATGCTGTTCCAGTTCATCTCTGATGCGTTCAATGGGATTGAGTTCGGGACTCCCACTGACATAAAGCTGCTGGTCAAAATGTCTTGCTGCCTTCTGCCTTTAATGTGCCTTGTAGTACAGTGAAGCCTCGTTGAGTTCCCGTTTATGTCGATTTTTTTTGGATGGTCCCAACAAATATCCTATATAAACAATGTTAAAAAAACCTGCATGCTACAACCCTTAAATCATTAATTTACCAGTATCCATCTATCAGGTATTCTGTCCGAAAACCAAAATATATCCGGAACAATTGTTTATCTGTGAAATAACTATTTTAAACTGGCACTACCAAAATTCAGTAGTGCCAAGAGCAGGTAAACAGACACGCCCTAACCTCAAACACTAGTGTACACACTAGTTGTCGTGAAACGTTGCAATTGTTAACAACTACGTAATTTATTGTTTTAAATTACGTCGTAAAACATAGTAAATGCAAGCATTTTTTGTTTCAAGTCAGCACACGAAAATTTTCGCAAATAAAACACTTATGTATAATGGATGTGGTATGGACCAGAATCAAACATTAATAATGGACGGAACGGATTTCAACTTTACTCTGGTTCCACAAAGGAAACGTAATAATTTTAACCTAAGAGTCAAGTCAAAAGTGGCAATAACAAGTTTAAATTTATTTTATGTTAAATGTGGTGGATAAAATGTAATGACCTAAGAAACAAGTCAAAACACTAGAAGAACGTCTTAAAATTATTGAGAGAGTGGAAAAAAAAATCCGGGTGAAAATGTGTTGATGCGGCCAAGCCAAGCGCCTCGAACTTCCACCATCTACATTGAACACAATAATTTCTAGGAAAGACGATATTCGCCAATAAGCAAGCAAATTTGAACAAAATTTGAAGAAATGCAAAACTTCTAGGGAATCAATATTTAGCGAGTTGGAGAATGTACCAGCAAATTCGAGCATCAAATATCCGGTTGATGGCACTATAATCAGGGAGAAAGCCAAGCAAGCTCTTCGCCTAGAAATGGCTGGATTTCGAGGTTCAAGGACCGCCATGACTAGGTATATAAGTAGTAGTCTGGAGAAAGAACTTCAGTGTATGAAGAAACTTCAAAACAGTTGTTAGAGAAGGTAGCCAAGCTGACAGAAGGTTACGAGCCATGGGACATTTATAACACTGATGAAACCGGCTTATTCTACAACTGTTTACCTGGCAGAACTCTCTCCATGAAAGGTGAAACTTGCCATGGTGGAAAAAACACAAAGGAGCATATCACTGTTTAGTTGTGTGCCAACAGTGACAAACTTTAACCAACTTTCATTGGAAAGTACTTAAAACCTATGTGTTTTAAAAATATTAAAAACTCTGCAAGTAAAGGACCATGCAAATAAAAAGGCACGAATGGCAACTGAAATTTTTAGTGCATTTCTGCGCTCACTTGATTTTACAATGGGTGCACACTGAAGAAAAATCCTACTATTTGCGGATAATTGTGCTGCATATCCTCAAGACACATCATCTCTAAAAATTGTGAAAGTTATTTTTTTACCCTCCTAACTGCACTATTGTATTGCAGCTGTTAGATGTGGGGGTTATCAAGTGCTTCAAGCACGAATACAGATAAATGCTTGTGCAAAAAAAAAGCTATTTGCCTGCTGGATTCGCAGAAGGGTGACAAGAATGCAGCACTGAAAATCAATCTGCTTCATGGCACAAAATAACAACAATTGCCAATTGTTTCAGCAAGTGTGGGATCAGTCAGGAGATAACACACACTGAAGCTGTGGCAGATGATGAAACCAACTTTCAAGCAGACTGGAAAAAGTTGAATGAGCCAGACCTCGACTTTGATGCATACGTAAGTTGTGATGGTGAACTCGCAACGTGTGGTGTCCAAACTGTTGACGAATTGTGTGCTGAAGTTCAAACTCCAGAAAGCAGTGCAGAAGATTCACAGATCTCAGAGGACTCTGTGCTATCATTTTCAGAAGCATGTGATGCTTTTGAAAAGGTTAAAGCATTCTGCTAAGCTCAAAAACTTGCCGATGTAGATCAGGCAAACATTTTTAAAATGGAAGCTTCATTGTACCGTATGAAATGTAACACTGAGTCAAATCAGTTGTCAATTAAGGACTTCTTCAAGCAATATTAATTGAGTGTTTTGAAAATATATAAATTATGATTTAATTTTCATTCCATTTTGAATTAAAAGTGCAAGAATGCAGGTAGTTATTTGCTTGTGTACAGTCGTTAATTATTTTTTTGTCTTAATCTAGCTACAATATTTTTATAGTGTGCTTGCCAATCGTAAGGAAATTTTGAAAATAAATGCCAGGCATAGTAAATATTTCAAAGGTATTCTTCTCTTCCTGCAAAACACTGGACTCACTGCAAATGAGGCTTTAACATCGGTGAGTGGTGCATTTCAGTAATGAATGATTGAGATATGTTTTTTCATCCAGTATTTAAGATATACCCACTGGTTAATTACAGCCAATCAACTCATTATACCTAAATATGAAAATAATTTTTTTTTTGTCAGGTTGGGTTTTACTTTTTTGAGGAGAGTGGTCCACATGTTGAGATTTTTTCCAGTAGGCCCCATGAAAAACGAATAATAGAGGTTTCACCAAAGACATCTCTACACTGTATATAGTTTGTAGCGTTCAGCACACCCAAACCCTCCCATCCGACTGCCATACTTTAAAATCCTAATTCTTCACTCCAGATCACGCCTCTCTAGTTGACACATTCAAGTGAATTATTTATACGCAGGTGCTATCCGTAGTTATTGCAATTCCTAGCACAGGGTTGTGGTGCCAGTAGCACTGCAGAATTCACAGGCGATATCACATGGTGACATGCAATGTTCCCATACCACCTTCTTCTATGCCCAAAGGTCCCTGTGTAATACACAAGGCCTACCCCAGCTGTGGTGCCTTTGCAACTCCACTTCATGATCACATCCCTGACTGTTGAAGTTGAGAGCCTGACAGATCAGCTACTATTGTGTCGACCAATAACTAAACCACATTTGAGGTTCCCTTGCTCCACCTATTTTGCCAGTATCCGGTGTCTGACCAACATCAAGCCTTCTGCCATCTTTCCCCATCTATGGCAGGAGCCATAGTGACATCTAGGTGCAAGTTCACTGTTGCAAAGCAGTGTCAGAAACGTTTCATCAGTTAGGACATGGTCAAAAGGTATTAAACGCCCATTGTCGCTCGTCCCAAGATGTGAGCTATGTAGTGGCCCGCCACTTGTTGTTAATCCCTGTCTAAATTATTCCTGCAGCATGTTAAATGGTTGACCATCTATTAGCTATGTGGATCTGGCACCCAATCAGCACTCCAACTCATCCAAAAGCTGTTTCATTAAATCCAATTGCTACAGGGAAAGGCCTGTTCCTAGCTGCTGCCACCACAGTGCAAACAGTATGTTATAAGCTGTTTACATTAAGGAAAGCACTTCTATTTTTGTACTTCAGTTTTTGGTGTATTCTTCAGCACCTCAAAAAAAAAACACATCACAAGATTTTAATGTTGGGGTTTTTTTTTTTCATTGATGACTTAATGTCCACTCCACTTTTACTTTCCAAGTATAAGTAATAGCTACTGTAATCAACACTATAGATAAGTTCATGTTAATTTTAGTAAATAATATTGATCAATGTTTACAAAATATTTCTAGTTAGATATAAATGCTTTTACTGTGTTGTCTCACACGATAATTACTCTCAAACTTAAAAGCTTACACTGATATGGGCGTAATTTCACCAGAATACTAACAATACATGAACATGATGATTCTCTTGAACTGCATCCTCACATTTAACGTAGAAATATATTATTCTACCCCCCTCCCCCACTTACATATAATGTTAATCACGGGAGCTATAACTTGCTGTTTATATAAGCTCGCACTGTTTGAATATTTCATTCAGTCAGATGTTATAACACAATTTTTTTTCTTTCCAAAATGCTTGCTTTACAAAACGCAGCCTATACACATGGCTGTCTTGACATAAATACCCCCCCCACCCTTTTTTTTTTTCACAATATGGTGGTGGAACTACTTTGTCAGTAAAAATAAAATGTTTAATTGGCATAACAGCTGAACAGAATCATCATTAACATGGTTTTTTACTATCATATTCTGCAATGCATGTATATTCTTGAAATTAAATAAAAAACACAGTTNCTCTCTCTCTCTCTCTCTCATCATAAGTCCTACTACAAAAAAATGTAATGGTTTATTAAGGAGGCAAAAGCAAGAAATAGCCACCATTCGTAAGTCATTGCACATGTTGCATCATTAGCCATCTGCTAACGTAATATATTTTAACAATGCAGATTTCTGTTCAATAAGTCCTTACCAACAAACAAAACAAACACAAACTAAAATACTGACTTACCCGTAATAACATACCAATGGTAACAAGTTTATCTGCAAAGTTGTATGCTACAACACGACATAAATTAAATCCCTGCTCACACAAACAACAGATCTACAAGTAAAATTTCAAACATACAAAGAAAATTCCAGCCACATCAAAACACAATTATGTCACATGAACCTTGATGCTATATGTAATCCATGTACTCTTTGTATACAAAACTAGCAAGAAGTAACATGTCACAGTTTTTTAAATTATTTTTCAACACACAGACTTACCCTGTAGTAGACGAGAGGACTGAACAAGTACAGTATTTACCCAAATAGAGGCTGAGGCATTTATTATCAAAAACCATCCACACATCTTATATGTCTAAAATCGCACATGAAGAAAAATATGCACACACTAAATGAAAGACAAGTCAGTTATGTAGATTTCACCATAATATTTTTAATTCATGTGATGAAATATACTAATTATTGATAATTAGTATATTTCTTCATCTTATACATCTAACATGCAAGGCAATAAAACATACACATAATATTGGCTTGCAGACATCAACATTATGTAAACTCGTGCATAATGAATGAGCTAACTAGAGTTCTTCCCATTATCTGTATGTACACACGACAAAACACAGCATCATGCAATCATGTTTGAAGGCACTTGATATTTAGAAAACAAGTAGCGACCAACAAACTGGCACTTTTAGTTACTTGTGAGCACTATGAATGTGGATGCTGAGAGAACTGTGATGACTGACATACTGCATTGAACCTACAATGCATAAAGCACCTTGTATGCAATAGTACCAGTATTTCTGTATTTTGGTGCATCAGCCTAAAATCTGTTTAAAACAGTAGTCGAACATTAAAATAGAAATTATGCAGTGCACTCAAGTTTCATAGTAAATATGTAGTTCATGGCAAGATTCGGCACATAATTGCTTGTGTGCATCACATCTTTATCTCAAATTCTGAAAAGAAAGAAAGGTAGGTGAAGAAGAAGTACTTTGCCACAAAGTACGAATTTTTAAGTATTCCGAAGAGAAAAACAAATGCACAGCAGCACAGTAATTTGGCACATGTTGAAAATTAAAATTCCTCAATATCAAAATCATTTTGATGTCCAAAGAAACGTTTTTAAGCAGTCAAATAAATTTTCACTTAATATTTTATGTGGCAAGACATGACTAGGGAAAGTCTATATTAATGGGAGCATTAAAATTGAAGACATTTAGGAATGGCTACTGCCATGGACATCTCTTAAAGGTGAGAGTGAGTGAAGAAATTTGGGTGGCTCTTAACATCGAGATTTTGAGAGCTGATGAGGATTAAGCGAGGCAAGTATGGAACAGCACCGAAATGCAAGGGTGGTGGAAAATGGGAGATCACCACGAAAACCCGCTGACCAGCAGTGGCATGTTGGCACGATTCCCACTTGCAAAAATCGGGAGCAGACCCCGTAGGGAATCAAACCCGGTTCGCCTTGGTGGGCTGCAAGTAGTCTAACCACTGCACCACCCTGGCCCCTATCTCTTATAAAGTCTAAGCGATATCAAGGCTAGCAATGGGTGGTGTACAGGCTTCACTCTGCTACTACGGTAACATCCTCAGCCCAGAGACATCCTACAAACTACAGAGAGAAGCTAATAAAATTTCTGGAACAGTTTGGAAATGCAGACCGAAAATGTTTACTGACCAAGTCCTAGAGTGTGAGACAAGAAACACAAATTGTGCCAATTAAGAGCAATGGTAATGAAAAAGAACACGGATGACAAGTGATGCTGTGTGTACTTGATGGCCGGAAATTGCTGCCTTAGATAATTCTGTAACAAATATTCATTATGGGGTTATTTGTAGATGAGTCAGGGTCAGGAATAACCAACCTGGTGCACTCCATAAAATAAAGGTGCATGCTTGTTTTGCAACCCAAAATGAGTGGGAGAACCTGAACACTGATTTGGTTATCCACCCAGGTGGCACAACCTCACAGCTGCAAGTCTTTGAGGTAGTCACCAAGCCCTTCAGAACCAGCTAAGGAAATTCTAAAATGTGTGGCCATTGTCACAAAAACAACAGCTGATACTCACTGGCAAAATTAAGAANACCAGCTAAGGAAATTCTAAAATGTGTGGCCATTGTCACAAAAACAACAGCTGATACTCACTGGCAAAATTAAGAAGCCATCTGTAGCCAGGCTTCTTCAGTGGATCATGGCAGTACTGTGAAAGGGTTTGAGAGATGCGAAAAGATGCCATTTGTAGCTTTGCTTGGTAGTGTATATTGGTAGCACTGAACCATGTTACAAATATGTACTATCATTATGAGAGGTTTCAGCATTTACCATGGAATAGACAAGTCAGANTGTTACAAATATGTACTATCATTATGAGAGGTTTCAGCATTTACCATGGAATAGACAAGTCAGAAGATACTGTTCCATTGTAATATGATAGTGAAGAAAGTGATACTGACAGTGAATCTGATACAGACGGTGATGAAGACTAACTGTTTTTTACACAGGCAGAGAGCAAGATTAGTAGTCTGCCTAAAATCAAGGTCAGCCTGTATTTGGGTAAGTACCATGTGTCACAACAGCAAGCACAAACTAATAATAANATCTGCCTAAAATCAAGGTCAGCCTGTATTTGGGTAAGTACCATGTGTCACAACAGCAAGCACAAACTAATAATAATAAAAACAAAATATTTTAACTGACCCACAAATACTATTTCATAAAATTTCTTTCCTTAGCACACAACAGTGACATTAAATTTTACGATTGTTTTGCACTTTTCAGTGCCTGCTGGTTTGACAGTATGAGTTTCAGTTAAGTAATACAGTTATAATAACACCACTACTGATAGCGCACAAGTATTAAAATGAACACCTTTTCCATTACAGCTTTATGCACAAAAAATATTGATTTTTTCTTGTAAAATTGGGTTTACAATAAGTGCAAAACTTATAGCAATGTGTTAATTTTTGTCTAGACCAGCAATTTGCAACAAAAAAGAAAATTAAACTGTGGAATTGTTCCTTGCATGCAATGACATGAAATTCCCTTTTGATGAGTGGGAATTTCAAACTTGAGAAGAGGTGTGTCAACCTTTCCTCTGCAAAAATGACTGGACCCAGCATTCACTGCAGTTAAGCTCATCTTGCCAAAGAGAAAGAAGGGTACCACTGAGGCTCAAACCACACACNGGACCCAGCATTCACTGCAGTTAAGCTCATCTTGCCAAAGAGAAAGAAGGGTACCACTGAGGCTCAAACCACACACCAGTCTTCACAGCACATGTTCTATTTACATTCACACACGCAACTCCCCTAACATAGCTGCAGCTGAATATCACATACAGGCACCTACATTTCACAGTTAACCACCATATTTAGAAAAAACAACTCACATGAAGCAGTCATGGCTATTCTAATTAAACAAACAATATGCAAGGATTGGTACGAGAATTCCTGGTGCTAAAGGTTAACTTTGTTCCCAATTCTGAATACAATTCTCAAGTAAACAATATCCTTAAGAATACAGAAGTTTTCCAAAAAGTATCAATTTTTAAACACCCTTCCACCCCTCTTCAGTGTTTATCATAAAACAAAATTTATCTTGGTTAATTAGAATTGGTGTGAAGCCCATTTGTTACNCCACCCCTCTTCAGTGTTTATCATAAAACAAAATTTATCTTGGTTAATTAGAATTGGTGTGAAGCCCATTTGTTACGGTCTCTGTGATTGAATTGTACTGCCCACTGCAACTTCTTGATCTTCATAGCCTTTGGAGATGATCCACAACTCAACGTCTGTTGCCTCTCTCTTTAAAATCACAGTTTTACAAGTACATAATAAAAAGTAGACATAATGCACAAGTACCGCCCTGTGAGTACTTGTGCATTCTGTCTACTTTTCATAATGTAATCAGTAGCCTAGCAGCCTATTCCTGCCATGNCCGCCCTGTGAGTACTTGTGCATTCTGTCTACTTTTCATAATGTAATCAGTAGCCTAGCAGCCTATTCCTGCCATGCCTCAGTTTTACAAGTATGTGTATGTCACTGTCCCATCACATACAATACTGAACACCTGAGGTGCATGATTCTCAAGTGGCTGTATGAACTTACTCCTTCTTCTCGTGACCCATCTCTGAAACAAAATATAATCCACAAGTCAGGTGAAATTGTGGCTGCTGCACCTTGAAGGGAGGTGGGTGGGTACTTACCTGACATAACATAGGTAGCACAGTTATGTTAAAATTCGTATCACAAAACAATTTATTATACAGCTATAAGTAATGCTAAGTCAAACTGTTCAGCAACAGTACATTGCTGTATGCGTATGTGTTAGAGCTCTATACACAATACTGCAGTTTCACAGTAGTGGTACGTGGTTCAACATCATTCTCACTGCACTATTGATGCATGTTAGACATAAAGTTTCTTGTAAAATTATTTCTGATGCACAGGTCAATGATTATGAATTGTTTATGGCCTCAGTATTATTTATTGTCATGCAAATCATATTTTTTACTTGATATTAAAATCTTCCCAGCAGATTCAGGCATTTATCACAGCATCCATCTATGAAAAAATTAAAGGCTCAGAGGAAATTTCACAAGCCATAGGTCAATCCAAAATGCATTCAATGTAATTTTCTTATGATCTGTGAACATCACATAGTGATGATGCTTTTGTATCATTAATGTGTCATTTTGTGGATGTACCTTAAGAAAATACCGTTTTGTGATACTTTCTCAGGCAGTCACACAGCACTAAAATATTTCTGTTATTTTGCCAACCAAATTGCAAGGAGTAGAAAATATTCAATAACAAGAGTGCAAGCATTCCTTTGTTTAATGTTGCAGACAGTTCAAGAGATGTCAAACTGGGCTCAAGTCTTTGTAAAGCACCTCTGACTCATTTACAGTACTTTGCAGTTTGCTCTTGAAGTTGCCAAATAATCTTGTGAAGGAATGGAGGGAATGATTAAAAATGCTTATGTCATTGTAGGTTACCATAAACACATTGCATTAGCAACATTTGAATTTCACAAAATTCAAGAAGAAATGGGAATTGACCAGGGCTATAGTCAGTTCACGACTGGAAGAGACTTTCTTGAAGCCCTGCTAAAGATCTACTTTCAAGCCCATTTCGTATCCTTCCGCCAAAGGTAAACAAACATTGCCATGTGACAGTCACATGGCAATGTTTACATGACAGTGTTTACATTCCACTGTGTGTGTACATGTGTTCGTACATGCACGTACCCATTATAAAAGTAATGTATATATTATTAATGGATATTCCACAAGCGTAAAGTTTTTAATCATGAGAATTTCACACAAAAGAATATGCGATGCAAGCGAAAAACATTTAATTATAAAAACCCAAAATGAGAGTATTAAAAATTTGATGTTTTGTGTGTAGGTTTGATTTTGACTGGGGGATTGGGTGGGGGAGATAAACTTTCACTTTGATCACATATTATAGGTGTGGCACAATACTTTGCATTGAAATGTGTCAAGGAGTCCATCCAACAACATAAACATGGCACCGCCAATCTCTCATAAGCCCCCGGATGGCCGTGCTGTCACGAGGTCAGGAACCAAAGTTCCCATAACTCTTATAGTGGGTTTGCAACAAAAATGCAACCCGACAGACTTTTTTCAAATAATTGAGCCGGCGGTAGGCCGCTGTGTTTATGTTTTAGTTGGACTCCGGGCCCGTAGTTCATGCTCTTAACCTCTGTTGCTATCTTAAAATATTTCTCCAAACAAAAATATAACTTAAAACTAATACGAAAAGACATTGGTTTCACTAATGTCTAATATTCAAACAATTAAATTGAAACATGTTGCTAAGCAAATGCTTAAAGGAGGAACAAAATAAGTGTGCCACAGATTTTGTAAAGAAATGACAATAACAAATAAAACACAACTAAAAAATGTGGCTCCAGTAAACAAAATATTAGAGAGAACTGTTGTTTACAATAATTAAAGAAGCTGACATAGCCCGGTCGAAATCGACTTTCAAGGTTACAAAAATTCACATAGAACTAAAAATTGATTCAAGGTCAAAGTTCGCAAATGTTTTTTTTTTTTTTTTTTTTTTATTTTTCAGCCATACGGTAAGTTGTATCATAAAAATAGGTCATGCAATTATCTAAACAAATTATACTTACACCTTTTTTCCTAACAGTCACCATTTCTGAGATATAACGATTCAAAAAGTTGTGTTCTTCATAATATGCACACTTTTCCACGCCACCTGTGAGGTAGTGTACTTGGCGCGTTTTTTTTAACGTGGTTTCCCCGGTAGGCCTATTCCACGATCTATTTTTTGAGCTAACTTGACTGCACTAACAATGGTGTATCCTAACATCTCAAGTTTGAATTGAGTTAAAACATCCTAAAGGCATAAGCTGCAGTACTTATAAATACTGTTTATTAATTTTTTTGTTAGTTAGAAGTACCGGTAATAACTTATGGATTGTACTGATTCCTTTCGCTACAGAATTGACATAGATCAAATCAAAAAAAGGACATAAACAACTCAACACAGCAGCAACTATAAAAAAAAAATGAATACATCCATCTCCACTCCAACAATTAGAAACAAATTATTCAAAAAAATTACATGCTTCAATAGCTGCTCTCTGATGTAGACTGCTACCATATAATGCTATAAATCAATGCTCAACAACATTACCCTACAATTTAACACTACACAAAAAGATTTTGCAAAAAAAGGATACAGGATGCAGTGCCTGCTGGGTGTACCCAACTTACCACCGGACTTACCATGTAGAACACCCAGGTACCTCACCCAGTGGCACTGCTAAAACGTCTCCGTCATCACCTCCAGCATCTTCTTCATCTGTTGTGTCCAAATCCGAGCCCAGGGGAATAATGAAAGGAGCCATTTCTTCAATGTCTTGATGAACCTCACTCTGCCAGGCCTCTGCAATTATCTTCTCCACGTGGTCCACACATTTTGACCATCTGAACACAATATTATTCATGTCAGAAATACTGTTTCAGTACTAAACCATAGCAAAGGAAATGCAGAAAGTGTAATGTTTAAGCATCAAAGAGAGTTAATACGGAGCTTGTCAAGTGTGTTTATGAGACAACAGAACAGTCCAGAAAATAACACAGAAAAACAAACAGTTCACAACAAAGATATCCAAAAGCATGCGTAAGTTAGTAAATAGTATGAGTTAGTGCACAGGATAAGTAGATTTAATAGTTACAGGTTAAGTAGAAAGTCAGAACAGAGGTTATTGGAAAAGACTAGACAATGGTTATTACACAACAGCACATACAGTATATACAACTGATGGGGATGAAGAGTTGCACCAGGATATGAGGGTGAGGAGAACTATGCTACTGTACTACACTCTACACGAGCCAGCTTCCAGGAGTAGAAAGTATGGTATCATACTATCCTGAAATAACTGTAACTCTCAAGATAACACATAGGGACCTCACAACTGCTCGGTAAAACACATGAAATTCAGGCTGGGGAAAAAAATGACAAAAATACCTCTCGGGGGTTACCACGTCAAGGGACTCTTTCCAAATGGTCTCTACAGCTACATTATCAAACTTTCTCCCCCTCCCCATGTGGCTCTTGTAGTGCTTCTTTGCCTGGGCCCACACAAGCTCAATGGCATTGTAGTGGCAATGGTAGGGAGGGAGACGTAGCACATGATGATTCATTTCACGAGCCATTTCGTCGATCACATACCTAGTAGTTACATGTATCAAAAACACAATGTTAATCGGCGCAAATGAAAAGTAAGGTTGCAGAACAGAAACAATCACTATGTCAACAGAGAGTCAAACTCACCGCTTTGGAGGCAAATTCGCTTTAGCCACTCCAACCAGTTCGGCCTTCAAGGCTGTAGAAGCAAACGGAATGTTGTGCTCCTGCAGCCAATTGATGATGGCATCCTTCCTCCAGCTACTGTTGGGGGACTTCTCCAGCTGAAATCACCACACAATACAACAAATCAAAATGTATTACCCTTGAATGTTGCCAACAGTATGTCTGTTGTATAGAATGTTTGAATTAAGCACAATTCTTTCCAAAACATAAACTTATATTATATTACATGTAACTGTTTTCCTGATACCTGTGTTGACTAGCAGAGAATTTAACATGTCACAAACAATATAAACATTTTATTTATTCAAAAACAAAAGGTTGGAGCTCACACCTGTGTGCTGTGATATGATGCATTGTCCATGACGATGACACTAGGCTCCTGCAGGCACTCCAGCAAGTTCTTCATCCATTTTTGGAAAGTGTCACCTTTCATTTCTCCATGGTAGTCTCCTTTCGCTTGACCTGCAACAAACAACAAACCCGCTCCCGGCACGAAGCCATTACGCCCTCCAGCATGCACTACGACGAAACGTTTACCTTCACCCACACACCGCCTCTTTGCGGTGTGGACCGTATCATCCTGCCAGGTCTTCGGTACGGTGCCTGAAGGCATAATTACAAATTAGTATATAATTATCAAAAAAATGTGAAGTGGTTCCAAAACATACACTGTACAGCACAGCATACCTTTCGCAAAAATCCATGTTTCGTCGACAAAAATAAAGTTGGTGCCCTTTGCCTTTTCTTCCATATACCTCCTCAAAAAGAAACACCTCTGGATCTTGATGTTGTCATCTTCAAGCATCGCCTTTCTTCCGTCAACATTTCTCCACACGAAGCCGATGTTATGCATTAGATGGTACAACTGTGTCCTCTTGCCATGGAAATCGAGGTCGCTTTCTTGAATTTCCTTTAAAAGTGTAGCGAGGGTGATGTGATGTCCTGTAAGATCATGTAAGAAATAATACGACAGACCTGATACCACACAACATAGATCATCTTAACAGCTCAACTTGTCTTAGCACCGTTTTGTGTGTGTTTGCGACTGTCTCGTAGCCAATGAAAATAGTGTTGTTATGAAAATGGTATTCTGAGTATTCAGTCGTTTCGAAGGCAAGCACATTCAGATATCTTCGGCTATATTGACTACATCCCCCTACACTACCCAAGCCTTGTTGTCTGCTTGCGTGTTCGGTAACCTACAAGAAAAATATAACTAAGAATATTTATATCGGAATTGCAGGAGTGTGCACAAACATTGTATTTAGAACCAAATTGCAAATAATAATAATATTTATTATTTACAGTTTGCAATAAACCGACAAAATTATACCCTTCCAACAGTTCATGGCCAATTGGTACTTTTCCTACGTATCCTTACCGACTCGTGACGTCAAACTACTTTCGTTTTAAGCTTAGAATACCAACTAACAAACTAGTCGGATGGGAATAGTTTCATCGGAACGAAAAGTTAGAATAGGCTCCCTACCCATTCATAGACATTTATCACCAACTTTTCTCGTCCTTGGTTATTTACAACCCAACACCCATTTCCTTAACAGTACACTTTAAAAAACTTCATCTGTTTTACTCCATACCATTACAGAATAATTACATTAAAAATATTGTACCTTCTCTGTACATCCTGTAAATGATACTGCGAATTGCCCCAACAGTGAAATCATCGATGGTCTCAATGGAGATTAGCTCCTGCGGTGTTTTCTTCCTCTTCTTACAAGGGGTGGCTGCCTCACCAATATTTGTCTTGTAATATCTGAAACATTAATAATGAATTTCCAGATACTGGAACAAATATATGTGACCCATGTCTACTAAAAGAAACATTTTAAAAGCACGTTTCAGTATCATGTCAGAAAGCCAAAACAATAAGTGACATACGAGGGAATGACATGAATTCCATTAATATTTATGAGAATGTTACTAAGACTACAATCATCACAATGTATCATGGTCCATACACAGGTCGGATATCACTATGAATGGACGTTAAAAGAATGTAGCATCTTTTGAAGAAACATGTTGTTAGCGATACCGTACATCAGGTATTGGAAAATACAGTTGAGAGGGGCTTCAACTGGAGTAACCAATGCCTGGCACCTATTAAACTAACCTAAACTAACACAGGACAGAGCACATCACATTGTCACACATCATTTGTAAACAAACCCTTGTATGTTTTTGGTATCAGTAACTGTAGTTGACTCAGAAACTGAATTATGGTCCTTTTTAAATTATGCAAATTAGGTTGGCTATGCAGCACTGAAAGTGAAAAATATGACACTGATAATCTACAATAACTAAAAGACAATGGCTGTAGAACAGCGGTGTATGGGAAATGCATTAATTCACAATTGTTTTCTTAAAAGATTATGACTGCGATTTCATTGATTACGATGTCCTCTCGTGTTTCGTGAAGTGATACAGATATGTTTAATAGTAGGGGAAGTTCTAATTATATCGACTGTAATCTATTTAGTGATTTATAACAATGGCAATTAATGCCGCAATGTAACTTCTAAATACAAAACAAGCAGTTCCTTCGGAATCTTACAATGCACCATCTCTCCATAACCTATATAAAATTAATTGGCTATAACATACTCACTATAGAGGCAATTTACCTTACCATTGTCAGTTGTTTTTATAGTAAATTTCCAGTGTATATATTGGGTTGTTTATGAAGAATCCCTCGCAGGGGTACACAAATTCCAACACAAAGTAATTTTTATTTTTAATTACACATTGTAATACCACCTTTTGGTTAGGTGATTCATACTCACATTTGAGTCTATATAACCCTACAATCCTAGGTTAGTGTAAAACCCAACAATCCTAGGTTAGTTAAAAAATGTAAAATAGTGATTCACCCATCGTGGGGTTAGGTTCTGTTCTGTTAGGTTAGGTGGGCACATATTACGAAATTAGTCGCACGTTAATGCCGCTCGTATACTCGTGTTCTGCATTATTAGCGGAGTGGAAATATAAGATTTGCCATGAATTATTTTTATTATGATTAATACTTTACATATTTTAACATACCTTAGCACTGTACATCTGGAGATTTTCAACATTTCTGCCACTCTTTCCACGACGTTGCAGGGTTGCATTTCCCCTCGCCTAATCAGTGAATACAAAGATTCGGCGAGGTTAATTATGTCCTGTTGGCGTTGGTGAGTCGTAACCTCTCGTTTCTTCACCTTGCTACAACTCATGACTGCACACAAAAACTACCGCAACATACAACGTAAAATACAGTAAATAAAATTTTAAGCAAACCTGAAATAAATTTAAAAAATATTAAACACGTTAGAACGCACTACGAGTAATCTCTTATACAGGTTACTGAAGCAAAAGGAATCTGTACGAGAAAGTTATCACAAATTAAAATCATACGTTATGAAAAACCAAATAATAAAGAGCGGATATTAGTAAAAAAAAACAACCGATAAATGAATTGTTATAGGTTAAACAAGAATCCCACAAATTCTCTGGCACGTGTGTCGACCACACCCAGTAAACAACACAAGGAATACTGGTTAGTCAACAAATGGCCGCTCTACTTTCGCCTTGAGCGGGATTGTGTAACTATCCAAAAGACGTTGAAATCTAAATACGTTAGCATCACGTCATTAATAATTGGCATAATACGATAAAATTCTTTTCGACAACCATTTGTAAGCGATAAATTAACAATTACGTTAAAACTTTAGAACTATTTACTCTCTTTGTGCTGGCAACCTGACGGCCTAACTGTATCCGCGCTCGCCGTTGCTTGTAATGTTATATGCATGTAGCTAACGGCTAGGGTGTTTTTTCAAAGGTTGATTTTCAAAAGTCTCTTCCAGTCGTGAACTGACTATACCACCAGCCCTGAAGCTGAAAACCTAGTTCTTGTATATAAAAATCCTGCAAAATCCTAAAATCCTTGGAATTAAAAAAATTGGCAGAGAACATTTACCTATTTAATGTAATTGTTTTTGTTTCGAATGTACAAACCATGGTAATTCTTTTCTCCACTCACACTTATACTTTTGTTTGTATGTACAAGGACCGTAACAGCGATAATTTTTGTTTCCACTCCATTGTGATATCAGTTCTAAACGCAAAACAGTCACCAAATTCGGATTGCGTATGCAAAAACGGCAAAGGATCTTTTCAATAGCGCCCTTGGCTTTGCAAGGCGATCATACAGCCAGAAACAGAAATGTGTAGATAACTGTATATCCGGGCGAGTGAATGATTAAGCAAAATATTTTGGACATATGCTATTGAAGCAATGGCGTATGTTCAAAATATTTCGCTTAATTATTTACCTTCATTGCAAGAATCTTTAAAACAAACGCGTCAGTAAAACTGACGCACATCGCTGCAGATGCTAGTGTCGCTTGAACGCAGCAGCCATTTTGAGTAAATAGCTGTGTGCACGCACAATTTCTTTAGCACATGAAAAAAAAAAAGAAGTTAGTTTGTTTTTCACGTTTATCAACGTATCACTATTTTGAAGTGAAATACTATCAAACGTTGTGTAGGTGACACTTTGCATGATTTATGTATTAATAACCGACATGGATATTAGTTTTGCAGATAAAAATTACACAGTTCCGAATGTCATATTTTTGGGGTTAAATGGAGGTAAACATGCAGTGGCCTTACTGCTCTTTAAGAGCTTTGGACGAGGCTTGTTAACATTTTTTTTAACCATAAAGTTTTGTTTCGAGAGATTTTACACGCTATTTAATCATTAGTTTTGTTGCCTCAAGTATACAACATAGTCAAGATATAAAAGATCACAAGAAATGTTTTTGTACTCCTCAGTGGTATATATTAGACTTATTTCACAGAGATTTTCCTAGAGTTAAAATTCCGTTAAAACGGCAGGCCTGGACTAGAAAATTCACATTTAATCCTAGACTGTGTTACGAGATGGAACTCTAATACCTCATGCTTGACAGACTACAGAAAAACAAACCTAACACCTGCTGAAGTTGAACACTATTTGCATAATCAAAAGCTTGTTGGAACGGCATTTGATAGTATTGAAGGAGACATTAAAACAGCTTAAAATGAAGTTTGTTTAGGTTATTGGAAAATGTGTTTATTTAAACTAGACGTCTAAAATTTTTGATACAGAAATATAAGTTGCAAAGGAAGAAACACCGTTGTGTGTAAGTATTACAATAAAATATGTGTACCTTAAACATGCAAATACCAATAGTAACCACAGCACATGTGCAAGAACAAATTGGTGTGGCGCAATGAAACGTCTCAAAGGATGAATACATTATTTCAACAAAACTGGTTTTTCAGGGTGGTTAGTGAAACCACAGAAAAAATTCCTTAACTTTTCCAGGTAGTTTATCACTTTTCCCTGACCAACCTATACATAAACTAAAATCAACTGAGATACAATCACAACACTTTTTTTTCACACCATCTTTTAAAAGTGACACACAAATCTATTAAATACTGTATATAAAAATACAATATAGGATGTAAGTAACACTTCCTACAAGCATAGTTACAACTTGCAATCCTCCAAAAGTAACAAATATTTGAAAAAGTAGCCCAAGACTTATATACAAACATTTTTCACTGATCTCACTTCATAACATTAAGTTAATACAGCAAATAGAAAATATTATTTAAATGGGATTGAACAAAAAAATTATTTCTTTCACGGTACTTTCTACACCTCAAATTCACTCCACAACTTTAGATAATAGGCAACTTTTGAGCACAGCTGTGACATCCCTTGTTATGTCAAAGAATTAATTTTGTTATCAATTAACTGTGATTCTCTATGTGGCTCTCCTATAATTTTGACCTTTCTTTACTGCAGTTCCGCAATCTGCAACTATGATTTTCTTTTCTTGGTGGAAAACTCATCTTTTGCAACAAACTGCTGAAATTGGCCAAAATTATTGACTTTGAATTATATAATTTAAATTTATTTACACTAAAAAAAGGAAACATATTTTAGTCTATATGTTTTTGCTTTGGACATGTCTTTTCCCCTTTGAAAAAGGTGTTAACATCGCAAAAGTGTACGAAAATTACAAACTGTGGTAGTTACCCAAGTACCACTTGCATTTTTTCCCCAGAAAATAAAGCAGCCTAAATGGCGCCGCTGTATGTGGGTCAGATGTAACTTGAGTCGTTTATGTATGCTGGTGTATTGGGGTGGTTACCGGCGACATGTTACGTGCTGGCGCGCACATGCACCACATCTTGTGTTATGAGAAAACTTAAAATGGAGCGCACAAAACATTGTCGGTGCGTCTGTGAACTTGTCCAAGACTAAGATGTATGCAAGTGCTAAAGGCAGCCATGGCACCCACCACACTGCCTATACACTGAACTGGCATCTTTCTGGCGGCAACTTACTTCTATGAAGACTTAAAGAGGTGACACTGTCAATTAACGTTGAAATGGTTTGAAAAAATTAATACAGAAAAGGAAATAGAAATAAGAATTTAGTCTTCGCACGCAAAAACTTTCATAAATACAATTTGTAATCAGAAAAAAAAGGAGGAGCAGTTTTAACACAAACTTAGCACACTATTAGCTGCCTACATGAGCAACAGTTTTAAACGTTTTGCCGGAAAGTTAAAAATGAATGGTGAATCATACTGAAAGATCATAAAAATAAAACTGTGTTGATGAAACGTATGAACGGTATAGAAGAAAAACAAACAATGATAGATGTGCAGTTTATTGTCCCTAATATACAACACTAGTAAATTTCCATCACAATGTCAAGCACTTCCCTCTCCCTTCCCCACTGTGACCCACATTCATGTCTGCGGATACCTTTGTCCGAAGAGACGTCCTTAGTGTGCGTAGCATCTCACTTCTGTGCAAAAAAGAAGAGGACAGCATGGCAACTACCTGCAGGGGAACAACTGCTATACAACATCCCTGTTCAGCCACACTAGTTACATGATGCTGAAGTTATCAAGTCATGTTACTGTGTGCTGTAACCTGTGCCCTTTCACTAACTTTATTTCCAATTCAAGAACAATTTTTACTAGTAAATGGACATCATTGAATGTGAGCTGCCATAGTCCGTTAATTTTTATCAGTTTCCCTAACTACATAAATTTTTTTTTTACAGAATTTGTGCATTGTACTTTTTGTTCCTTGCACTCACATTATATTAAATGTAAAATACAAGAACCAAAGCACCACACAAAAATTATTTTTTTTTTTGACAGGAAATTCTATAGCTGTCTTTCTTTCTCTTCTTCCAGAAACTTAAAGGTCGTGCTTAAAAAATAAAGGGCTAAATGAGGCAGAAAAAAAAAGGGGGTGGGAAATCTTTATCTGCGGACTTGGGGGATGACAGCTTAGTTACTTGTTACGTGCTGCCCTCGGCCCGCTACTGTGACATCCGTAGGCAAAACGGCGTGGCGCGTGCAGCAGAGTGGCTCGCCGTCTGGGTACGTAATGCAGTCGTTTGCGATAATATTTTGTTACACAAGTATTTAATTACTGCAGCATTATACCATTTGAATTTTACATATACTTTGGGGAAACTTTACTTTGAATTGCATATTATGCGGGATTTCAAATTAACCAAACTCCAAATCATGTAAAATCCTATTCTTATGTTCAAAAACTATCAACAACTTCAATTTACATACATTTTTGAATTAACTGCGTATCAATTAACAAGATTTTACTGTATTAGATTGTATTATATCAATGCATAATTGTATATACTGACGGACTACATCATAACCACAGAAAAAAAAACTTGTATAAAAATTATTAACTTCAATTAGCATATTGCTGATGTAGCGAAAGCCTAAATTTTGATTAGTTCTCTAGTTTTCTGCATTATGTTATTTGCTGCCCATAGAACAGTAAGCACTATTGCCTACACAACTTTTTACGACGTAACTCGCATGGCCAGAGCAAATACGTACAACAGGGGAAACTGCTTGGCATGTTAGATGGTTGAGAAATGACAGCAATATAAAATGCCAGATCTTGCATATCTGGTTTCTACACTCTGTGATAGAACATGTCCCGTTTACTGTTCCCAGCTTTGTTTTCATGAATAATCTGTTCTATTTTCCACATATATTAAACTGGTATATGATACGCAAAACCCTACTTTGTATTAGTTGGTGTAAAAATACTTTTCCGTTTTCCATAGTTCCTCCTATGCATTTTCCATTTAAGAATGAATCCTCAAAATGCAGCGACCATGCGTCAGGAGAGATGTGACACCATGCACCACAGCAGCACGCAAAAACGAATCGTGTACTCTCCAACTCACGTAATATCGGCACCCTATTTTCAACCTTATATTTATATGGCTGAGGGGGGGAGTGGGAGGGTTGTTGGCGATACAATGGTTAATGTGTTGGGTTCGTCAAACCAAATTACAGAGCACGTTAAAAATTAGATAGCAAAAAAATTTGTTTATTGGAGGTTTTAAAATTTGACTTTCAAAAAATATTCACTGGCATTTCCATGACTTTTCCAGAAGTCTCAAATTTCCTGACTTTTCCCGGTTGCTCACCACCCTGTTTTTATGGAGGAAAACATGAATAAATACAGTAAAGTTATTTAGTGGAATTTTTTATAATGTTTTTATAATCTACAAATTATGTAAACGAAGCTACATAAATAAATTTAACCAGTTTTTATAGTTACAGGGTCTTATATTGTTGCATTCAAATTGTTGGGCTAAAGCAAAATGTGGCTTTCTACCAAAATATATTACACCTATCTTTTGCAGAATAGTTTTTATATGGTTGCATCCCCCCCACCTCGTAGCTTCCAATTTCTGTGTGGGAATGCTGGTGATATATGACTTTGCTTATGTTTTATACAATCAGTCTATTTTATATACATGGACTGAAGTATTTTATGCCCATTGAATTAGTAAATGTTTGCCATTAAAGTAACTTATTTACATAAAATAAAACACTTCAATTTAATATTTTCCTGAAAGAAAATTAATTTTACACATACATATTATATTTATTCACGTATAACTCGCACATTTTGTTCCCAAAAATTTGGCTCTCATGAACAGGGTGTGGGTGGTAAAGTTCATTTCATATAAGAAGGCCACATTCTGACAGTCAGTGAATGGCAACGCAACGTATTGAAAACAAACAACGCGCCATTTAAAAAATCCTATATCAGCTGATGCACGAACGAACAAAAGTTGATATTACGTTGGCTATTCTGAGAGCAGTGCCGAAGCACATCAGACAAGCAGAAAATACGCGGATAAGAAAGAGTTCGTAGATTAATTAATACATTTAATTTTAAGTGGTCATAAAAACAACAGTTTTTAGTTCTAGAAACATTTTATATTTTTACTTTTATAACCAACTTATTTTTTTAGACAGATGTCAGTCTTAAAATATCTTAAAATTTGTTTAGCATTACAGTACAATGACAAGTGGATTAGCTGACATCGTGTTGATAAAAAATACAGCCCCGACTTGTCAAACCAGCTGATGTCGGAAGGATACGTAGGCAGATGTAAACAGTGGCGCTACTTTCACAGAGCTGTCAAAAAGTGGCCTTATACGGTACAGAATATATCATGGTCAGATGCCACTTGAGACGTCTTTGCACGAAGGTGGTACATGAGTCGGTTTTGCGCAGTGGTATATGCCAGCGTGCGGTTGCAGATAACAGTTTGCTCATGCTATACCTATATACGTGATTCGTTTATTATGCTCCTAAAGATGCAAAGATACAGCACTTAACCATTCTCTGTGTAATCATTTTGCAATCAGTGTCTGCTAAAGAAAACTGGACGCGCAAAAAACTTTCTTTATGTGACTACTGGTATTTGTGATGGTTGGCAACATTGCTGTAGATCACAGTAACACCAAACAAGTGATACGGCGATGAGACGGAAATAGATAAATAATATTTCAGTGTTGAAAATTTCAATTTTTGTCTTTGTATGCAAATAGTACCCATTCATTTTCACTAAACAAGTAGCAGAAAAAAGTACAGTGGCAGAGGTAAGTACTGTGTATCCATTGAATAAAAACTGAAAACTAAGACTATTCAAATCAGTCAATTTAGTTTACCAAATGGCCTTCCGATACATTTTAGTTTGTTAAAGTGCGATATTATCCAAGTTGAAACATACTACTGTCCGACTTGTATAACTTGGCAAGATTATGAGTCAGCGAGTGGCAACTTGATGTATACAAAACAAAGTGAAATTTACAAAATCCTGTATCAGCTGATGCACAAACAAACAAAAGCTAATATTACGTTGGCTATTCTGAGTGCACTGCAGATGAACATCGGACAAGCAGAAAATACGCGATATAAAAGAGTTCCTACATTAATTAATACATTTTATTTTACGTGGTCACAAAACAGCAATTGTTAGTGTTACAAACTAAAATTTGTGATAAAGTAGTAATTAATGTACAGGTGTTCAAAATGAAATGCACAATAAAACGATCCATATCCAAATGAAACGCAACTTCAAAACCTTGAATTTGTGTCGTTTCGAGCCAGTAATAGAATAAAAGAGGCAGACCAACATTCTGCTATCTGTTGAGTATCGCTCTCAGCTCACAACTCGCATTACCATGCGAGCTATCTGTCCGCTCTTTCTTGAAGCATTACCAGCAAAAAAAAAAAAAAAAAAAAAAANAAAAAAAAAAGCTTTTGTGTGTAAAATAACAAATTTATGAACAGATACCAATAAATTTATTTTTCAGCGCGCTCTGCATAATTTTTAAAGAAACATATACTCATAACCATACAAGGGAAAGTGTGATATAGACAAAATGTTGCAGTTTCTACCTTCTTCGTCATCAGCATCCATGATATCTGCACAGCAGATGGAGTAACATATGAGGCTTAGGAAACCCAATGGCAGCCCGAACAGAACGACTGTCAACACTGGATTCCCATGCCACATGTCCATTAAAGATGTCCGAGTCTCGAAGTACATTCGGTACAGGCGAACTGGCAACGAGTTGCCTCCATATGACTACAAACATACATTCGTGGTTTGTAAAACAGCCACCCATTAATAATTCCACGTACAGCTGAGTTTTGGTATGAACACACAAAACAAAACCTGTCTTATACAATTTTGAGTATCAAATGTACCCAATCAAGTCCAACAACACACCCACAACCACCAATTCTCAAGATACGACGACATAATTCCAACTGTCACTGCCAAAACACAGTTACACACATAACGTAATTTTTTAAAATGTGGTACTACATTACAAAAACAGTATCAATTATTAGTAAGCAGTTAGAAGACATTACAGTAATGCATGATATCTATGTTTGATTTCATACCAAGATAAAAAATTATTAACAATAAATTTTATTAATACTACAGTTCTCACAGTTGAGGAATTGATTGTCAAAGATAATTACTGGAATTATCTACTAGAACTACCAAATCACCTCATCAAAAATACAATTACAATTACTACACAAAAACACTTTAGTTTCATGCTATTACTGTATTTAAGTTGATTTAATTCAATTTTTTTTTTTTATAAAAATGACAGTTTTATCAATATTTTACATTAATTTGCATTTCTAATATTCTAATCCAAACTGGCAGTATAATCATCTTCAAATATGATTACAAGAAAGGATGTTTCCTTACTGGTGCAGACTGGTTGTGAATTCTCTCCAAAAACAGACTGATGGCCTCTGGAGTCATCCGACTCGGGTCGTCATCCGGAATATGGTGATGGTTTGTTGTCGAGTTGACAACCAGCAGGTACGGAAGAGGCAGGTGGGACATCGCTATAGAATTGGCCAGTTCAGGATTGCCGACCCAACCAAACTGGAACCATCTTAAACAATAACATGCCAGTTTCTACACTTGCGCTCATTTTAAATACCCNGAACTCATTTTAAATACCCATGTACTAAATGATTATAAGAACAGTAGGCACCTTCACAACTCGAGGCAACACAGCCAGTACCTAGTTGGAAACTTTACTATGAAGGAATGATTAGGGGAAGCAGTCTCTATGTTAGATCATCTTCCATTCGTACACTGCGCCTGGAGCAAAGAGAACTGATATTAAGGCAAACAGTAAGTTTGCCTTAATATCCTGCTTGGGGAATTTTGTATTAGCATTTGTACGAACAACTGGCAGGACAAATTATGTTTTGATACACTGGCCATCAACTAGAATTATAAAACATTTAATTTATTCTGATTACCAGAATACACAAAAATAAATATAAATAGAATTTACTTTCAGTAAATTTAATAATGCCACTACATATATGGGCAAACACATCAAGTCTTTGCAGATAACTACAGTAATAAGTTGAGAGAGATATCACAATAGCAAATGTGAAGATTTTAATTGATNGATATCACAATAGCAAATGTGAAGATTTTAATTGATGTAAAACTTCTGCTGGTACTACATACATACATACATTTAACATTACACTAAACTTTAAGATGCAAAATTATGTGAATATTATACATTTAATGTTTTTAAAAATAAAGTACAGAAACAATNTACACTAAACTTTAAGATGCAAAATTATGTGAATATTATACATTTAATGTTTTTAAAAATAAAGTACAGAAACAATGAACATATTTTACAACTTAACGTACTTTTCTCATCAAATAAATGTAGATGTGTGGCTGCCTAAAACAAAATGAAGTCTTTTGATTGACAACATACTGTAGCAAAGTCACGGATAGAACATGAGCAGGCGCATGTGTTTAACAAACGTCAGGTCTAAATGAATGCAGCCTGGCCAGCCTATAGGCATGGGATGTGATGTTTTGATGATCAAACTAACAAAGACATACAAAAATTCTTGAAGCTGTGTTTTTAGTAGAGTAAATGCCCACTGGAACTGAGTATACNCAAACTAACAAAGACATACAAAAATTCTTGAAGCTGTGTTTTTAGTAGAGTAAATGCCCACTGGAACTGAGTATACCACTTTCCACTCTACAGTCATACCAAAAAAGATTACACTTGGTCATGGAGTTAGTACATCCAGATATTCATTAATATTTTCTACTTAACTATACACCACAAGGAAACTAACTTGACTACACAAAAACCATAATTATGGAAATGCTGAATGAGCACACTACTTACTTATGAAGCTTGTCTCTCTTAATTCTAATGACAGACTCCACCATGTCTCTGAATCTGCAACAAGCACCACAATTCACCTGAATACATGAATGTATCACTATTAAAATTGTTCTGAAATTGTTTTTACTAGTAGGAGAGGTTTAAGATGCAAGTGTGAGAAATTATAATGGTTACTTGTAATATACAGTAATNAATTGTTTTTACTAGTAGGAGAGGTTTAAGATGCAAGTGTGAGAAATTATAATGGTTACTTGTAATATACAGTAATCCCTCATCAACCGCAGGGGGATATGCTTTTCGAAAATCCCACGGTTGTGAAAACTGCAGTAGGAGAATACATGTTTTTATAGGGAACAGAGGAATATGTCGTGTCAGCTAACTATTTGACGTATCTGCACTCAAAAATCGGGCTTAGTGGACTGTTAATAGTACCAACAGAACTTGTAAAGGCACAATATTTTTAGATAACGAAACTTTATAATTTTACTGATCGGAAATACAGTGAAACCTTGTCGTTGCGTTCCCGTTTATGTCGATTTCCCATATCAGCCGATTTTTTAGGATGGTCCCAACAAATATCCTAAATAAACAATGTTAAAAAAACCTGTATGCTACGCCCTTAAATCATTAATTTACCCGCATCCATCGATCAGATATTCTGTCCGAAAATCAAAATATATTCGGATCTATTGTTTATCTGTGAAAAAACAAACTTAAAACTGGTACTACCAAAATTCAGTGGCGCCAAGAGCAGGTAAACAGACACTTCCTTACCTCAAATGCTAGTATACACAACTAGCTGTGAAACGTTGCAATCGTTAACCACCACGTAATATATTTTTCATAATTCAATCACTATTTGTTTTAAATTACGTCGGAAAACAGGTAAAACATGATACAGTGGAACCGCGCTATAACGAGTATGGCCTATAGCGACACATCCGCTATTGCGATAGTTTTTAAATGCACTNACTGGTACTACCAAAATTCAGTGGCGCCAAGAGCAGGTAAACAGACACTTCCTTACCTCAAATGCTAGTATACACAGCTAGCTGTGAAACGTTGCAATCGTTAACCACCACGTAATATATTTTTCATAATTCAATCACTATTTGTTTTAAATTACGTCGGAAAACAGGTAAAACATGATACAGTGGAACCGCGCTATAACGAGTAGGGCCTATAGCGACACATCCGCTATTGCGATAGTTTTTAAATGCACTGTCATTTTCCCTATCATTTGAAAGGTACTTAACTTCGTTTATGACGAAAATCTGTCAACGAAGCCTTTCGCTGTAGCAATAGGAACATTTGTAAACTCGTATTTTTAAAATGTTTAAACACGTCGTATCTCGAGTGACATTCGTCCACTTGCCACGCGCGAGCCAACCTTTGTTAGTCTGTGTGGCAACACTCTCGTCGGCCGGAGTTATAAGAGGAGCGGGCGGATGTTGTGAGGGATAAGGAAGATGGTATTATAGTGGAGGGGAGAGTTACGAATGGGAGTAGAGCTAGTCAAGGCCACCAAGAAAAGAAGGCCACCAAGAAAAGAGGGTTATGCTGGAAAAAGTGCTGAGGGGGGAGGGGAATGGTGGCGGCAAGTTGCTAGCAGCCTGCCGCTCCTTTTATGCTGTACTGTCTAGGTGGTTGACTACTTTAGTTTAGTTAAATAAAACAGGAATTTTGAATATTGCAGGTTTTTTATATTATTAAAAACAAATTTTAAATGCCAAAGTTTGTTATAAAGTTGTCTTAGATCGTAAGGGTGTGACCCGGGAAAAGTTTTGCAATTGAAAAAAGTTATTTCATAATCGGTGATTTTTGTTGTGCAAAAATGGGAATTTGAATATTGCAGGTTTTAAAAGTATTAAAAATGGATTTTAAATGCCAGAGTTTGTTATAAAAATGTCGTAAATTGTGAAGGCGTGACCCGAGAAAAGTTTTGAAATTTAAAAATTAGTTTTCCATAAACTGTGATTTTAAGTAACTGGTATTTAAAGAATGATTTCACGAGTGATTTTAATTTGCTGTTTTAATTAGAAATACTATTGAAAGTTTACTAGTATGTTATTTTGTATGTTGAGGGGTTGATTTGGTTAAATTACGCTTATTTCCTCGTGGGTGTGTCACTGCCGAGCGAGTAAAAGTTTGTTTGGAAACTTGGTTTTAAAATAATTTAAGTCGCAAAGATGCTGAGGGCATGTAATTAATGATTTAAAACAGTTTTTAGTTATTATTCTTTCAATAATACTTGAAAACAATAATTAGTTTTAAGAAAGAAAGTTTGAAAAAAAATAAAATAAAAATTGTAACTTGCTGTAAGATGAAAGGTACCCTATGGTCTCCATTAACAACTGCTGTGGGCGGCTGGCTTTATTTTTCTTTTACGCAACTTCCTGGTTTTTTTTTGCAGAGTTGGAATGTCATCCCTAAAAAAAAGTGTTGCCTCTTTCTTTCTTTCAACCTGAGAGGCTGGCTATCATCTGCCTTACACTGAAACAAAGAAGGTTTGGAGGAATTTATCAATCAGCAACATGACTGTGAAAGGGAGTGGAGGGGAAACTTAAAACATGTGGAAGCTCTGCTTTGAGGCGTGACAGGTTTGTAAAATGTTGTGGAGGAGGGGGGAGAGACAGGAGAAGAAGAGACAGGTGAAAGAGAGAGACAAGGAGCGAAGTAGCGCGCTGATTGGTAGGCAACTAACTCCATCCCGCAACCCGAAAATTTGGAGGAGGGGAAGAAGAAAGGAGGAAGACACGTTGCGCGCGTCTGCTGGTCGTTACATACACTTCATACGCATAGTTTATGGCATTCTTTAAACACAGGATCTACCAGGGCTGCCCGTAAGAACCTCCTGGTCGGAAGGGCAACACTGTACATTACACACAGTAAATTAGGGCACAACACTTTTGTACACTGGAAGTATGAGAAAGGAACAAAATGTCGCACAAATGGAAAATCACCGTCCGACACAGTTAGGATTGTTATATTTTCTCACTGCAACCCATTTTCCATTCTGTGCTGCGTAATTAATCAATTTTAACTTGAACCTGACAGTGTAGTGGCACTTTTTTCTGCCCATTACTTTCCTTTGTATGTCACTGTATTGCACTTATGCAATAAAAAGTTTACGAACAGTGCAGTGCAGTAACAGTGTAGCTACCGCATCTTGTAAAGCAGATGTCACTTGTCGCATTCTTTTTTTCTGTGCGTGATATAATGCTTGCAGCGACAGCCAAACAAAGCACTTACGCCCACCACTCACCCTCCCTCGTATTCTTAGTGCCTTCACGGCCCAACGGAAACGTCAATCACACCACACCGCCCCTTCCTTCAGCCATGGTCAATACANACGTCAATCACACCACACCGCCCCTTCCTTCAGCCATGGTCAATACATTTTCCTTTTCTTGTAGGCACGTGCACTTGGTAGAGAGGAGAGGAGACTGGTGAAAGGGGTCGGAGAAGGGCACGAGGGGATGGGGGAAGAAGGCAAGAGCGACACAAACAAAAACTGTTTTCTACCCCTAGTCCTCTTGCCAATGTTTCAGCATAGAATATTTATTGCTTTACGCTGCCCGCAACAAAAAAAAACGTGAAATGGTGATGGCATTGTGAGCTATGATTGTTTTTTGAGAAAACTGAAAACCCCGTGCATAATGGAATCCTTGTACCGTGGTTCTAGAAGCCGCGGTTGACGAGGGATTACTGTGTTTCAGTAGGTAAATTAATTTACTATGTAATTAGAAAAAAATATAAACATTGACTGTCTCCACTACATACAGACAATTACCTGCAGTCTATATATGTGAGATGTGTTCTGTTAATACATAAACTAAAGGAGATAAGTTTTAAAATTATTATATTATTGTAATTTATAAGTACATTATACAGCAGGAACAGGTCACTAGGCTGCTAATGACAATTTAAAAAGGAGACAGAAAACTTAAGTACTCAAGGACGATACTGAGGGGGGAGACACAAGGTTGGACGAACCTCCTTCAACAGCAGGCTCACCAACCAGACTTATCCTATCCAAGGCAGCTACAACTGTGCGACAGAAAATCTCATATACCGCAAATAAAATAAATTTTCAACACACATTGTTTTCGCTTATGTCTCGCTGCCCTGCATTTAGTCCTATTTATGTAATTTACCCCTTCTGAAATAACCTGTTGTTGATTTCGTCACAATGTCGCACTTAACTCATACTTTGCAACAAAAAATAATAAATAATAACAATAGACGTCTGAGACTACGCATCATGTATTTAGAGCGCAGAAAAAAAAAAAAAAAGCAATACGGTACATAGGCGCAATGAAATATGTACAGTAGAATTTTAATAGACGTTCAGTAAACCATTGCAATTTTTACGACGGCAGCCATGTTGGTAACAATCAGCAACGACAAGAAATAGCTGTGCCAGATTTTCGAGATATTGATTCACCATGCGACGTTGCTAACTCGTAAGTTTTTCATTGGAATATTTTTTCATTTAAAAAAAAAAAGGGAATTATGTATGAATGTAACACTAATAAATATGTTCGGAAAGTAAGAAAAAGCCAACGCAAAATTAAGGAAACCCTATTCCCTGCAATTTATCAAACACAATATTCAAGACATTTTTATTTCTTAGCTAGTAACTGCGACTGTTGTTAGTTGCTCTATGGATAATACTTTCGCTATGTCTGCAGCTATTTCCTGTGCACGTGGTTTCAAAAGTGGTGTTTAAATACTGTTTTTATTAAGTTTAGGTGTGAATACAGAAGAAATTAAGAGTGGATTGTTTATTTGAGTTTTTTCTTTTACACATAAGCTTCTTGGTTCCTTGAGAACTTTATAAAAGCATTCTACTTTATTATGAATGTTTTCTTTAATACTCCCATTTGCATTGTTTTATTTTAGTTAAACTTGACAAAAAACTTACAAAGGCATATCTATGTGTTCAACATAAAGTTTAATGAGGCTGGTTAAAGTTACAAGTAGGTTGGGTTTTTTTTTTTTTTTTTTTGGTTGACTAATATGTCTACGGAATGTCCACACTATAGAATTTTTATGTTGGTCCCCTGACATTCGATGGATAGATTTGTCACTGTAATCACCAAATCTAGACCAGACACCTGGCTTAAACATAAGATAACCCTCCGCCACATTTCAAATTTCCAGCCAGACCCTAGTTTGCCAACCACGGCTCAACAGACTGCAGTGTACCACCACTCACCACCTTAAGAAGCTAGCCTAGCCAGCAAAACATCGCGACTGCGCATCTGCGTCGAAAAAATGTGTGTGTGCGTGCATGGGCATGTATGTCTACCCTTGACTACAGCCAGTGATTACTTACGTTTTCTGCCTCCTTTTTGTAATGTGATTATAATTATACTGAATGTAATTATTATTATTATTATTATCACGTTTGAAATATCTGACAATATAGTGACACCACTTTTTCACACTTCTCAAGGAAATAGGAAAAAGTGCTGCAAACTGCAGGAAGTTAAAAAAGATGATGTAAAAAGCAAGAAAGTGTAAAATCCTGGGATATAAAAAGGGGTTCTAATCTAAATTGTTATGTCATTCACAGTAGATGTCATGTGATACTCACTCTAGCATTTCTGCTGGCACCTCATGCAGCTTGTTCTCTTCCACCACAACCAGAACCAAATACTTCCTTGTCTGAAGCAACTGGTGAATGTTACCACGTGTGACTTTTGGGAATGTTGTAAACNAACCAGAACCAAATACTTCCTTGTCTGAAGCAACTGGTGAATGTTACCACGTGTGACTTTTGGGAATGTTGTAAACTTTTCTTCATTCACCCAATTAAACATTGTATCATTCATGTTTTCAAATGCAATCTCATCCAAGCTGGAACCATCTGCCAAAAGAAAAAAATATAATACTAATGCATTCACCTACTGCATAAAACTCAAAAAATTTGCTATTTCTTTAGGGAAACATTTAGGTATACATCTTTATGATGGTTACAGCTACCATTGAGTACTCAAAACATAGGAAAAAGGGAAGACTGAGAAAAGGGGGAGGGGGAGGGTAGTGTGAGTGAGTGTGTACGCACACACACGAATGCACACGTGTAAGAGCAAATGAGAGCACAAAGGTGAATATGAGCAAGAGATGAGTGAGAGAGAGAACAGGAGTGTGAGAGAAAGAGAGTATGTGTGTGTCAGTATACATACAAACACACATATATACAAGGTGTATATGATGATTTTTTGCAAAAAGTTTGGGGTTGGTATTGAGCTACTGCAGCACTTCTGTGCAGATTTTCTTGCAGTACTCTTTTTGTGTTGGTGTGAGAACCCTAGGTCCCATTTTGATACTACAATTTTCATGTTGAAATCCTCCCACAAAATTTTTCATGCAGTGTCTTAGTCAATATTCAACACTTCAACTATTACTTTGACACTGAGTAAATAGTTTCACAAACAATCTGGCTTTTTTTCTTCTCATATTTTCTTCAGTTCTTGAAGTGGAAGGTTATCCAGGAACATTCACTGTCTTAAATCTTCTGATACCCTTCACTGAATCTTCTGTACCTCAAACACACAGTCCTTTCTCTAGGCCTTAGTAAACATCTAAAGCATTCCATTGGTTTTTGTTAAATTTTACAACAAATTTCAAACTGATACATTGCTCAATTTTTAAACTAGCAGTATTCCAGTGCACAACAGAAAAAAACTGCATTTAAACAGTAACTCATGATCGACAGCTGATATTATTGTCTGTCATGCAGGTTTAAACTGGTACAATAATGTCTCATTATTAGAAACTTGAAAAAGTAGGTGTTATTTTCCCCAAAAGTATGTGTCATTTTTTTTTAAAAAATAAGTGTTATTCTTGTCAAAAATAGCTGTTATTTTCTTGCTACAAAAATGCAGGTTTCCGCATGAGAATTGCTCCATTTTTTCATGTCCTCTTGATAAAGACATACATAATTGGAAAAATATCACTTTATTCGTAAAACCTGAAATTGGCAGTGTTATTCCTATTGAAAAGCAGCATTTTTAACAATTATTTCCTTGCAACAATACCTAACTCCTAGAGAAAATACAGCCACGGTTTTAAGACAAAACCACTAATTTCCTTTATCAACAGACAACATTGAAAACCATTTCACATTTTCTTAGTTAAGATTTTGTATTCTGCCAGACACCTGGAACAACGGTCACAATGCACTGGCAAGGGCATACTGTTTCATGAAGAGACTAATGTAAACAATTTATACACAATTATAAAAGTACTGTTTAAAATTAAAGTACCATGTACGAACGTAATTTTTTTTTAGAGAAATCTACCTTTAACTATTTGAACTTTCAATAATAGATGTTTTTGTTACGCCCACTAACAAAATTTTTGTTTGTTCAAAACGTGCCATTTTTTACCGCACATACTTACGGNTTAGAGAAATCTACCTTTAACTATTTGAACTTTCAATAACAGATGTTTTTGTTACGCCCACTAACAAAATTTTTGTTTGTTCAAAACGTGCCATTTTTTACCGCACATACTTACGGAGAACATGTATGATAAAAAATACAGTTAGCTGGAAGAATACAAGATTGAAATATGTGATAATTCAATTTACAAATATATTCTACATAAATAAATGCATAAAAACACATTTTTGACCGCCGCGCCGCTTTGTAAAAAATAAATAATTGTTGGATTAAACGTGAAGATGCTATGAATGTAAACAAACTCACGAGCTAGGTGGCCGAATTCCATAGATAATGTGGTGTTTGGTAGATGCGAACACTATAACGGCGGGGTTTCCTAGTGAGCAAATAAACTTTTGCAGGGCCGTGCACTAGATTAACTGAAAGTGACGCATCATCACGTGTGGTCATGTTATTTATGGCCGTAAACACACGTTATGAAAAGTAAAACATGTTTTTGTTTATAGTGATAAATCAAAGAAATTTACTGACCAACTCTGCATGCATTCATATTTGAATATGCAAAAACACACAAAATACGTAGTAAGAAGCAACTATGTGACATAAAACAATAATTCGCGAAAATACTACAGGATTTTGTACAATTCGTGAATTACAGCTAGAATTCTCAAAAATAGTAATTTTTAATTTTTTATGTGAAAATTTGCATTTATAGCGTTACTCAATTTTCAGGTCTCTACGGCAGTGATGAAACTTTCATCTTAACTCATGCTCTAATTTACATTCTGATTTCCTGTCAAATATTCTCTAGCCACGTGTATTCTATGATCATCAAGGCTTTTTAAATAATTCCTGCTACCTTAATAGTAGAGTTTTTTTTTAGTGATTATTAAATTTTTGAACTGTGAAAAAAAAAAAAAAAAAAAAAAAAACCAGCTACGTAGTTTAATGAAAGCTACAAAATGTGATTCACAAATTATTGACACTTAGATATTCAAAATTTTTAACACTAAAAAAAAAAATTGTTGCTGCAACAAAGACGGCGGACGTTTGGTAAACAGTGCGACGAGTATTCCTAACCTCAACCACAAAATGTGGTATAAACATTCATTGCGTGTCTGTGTGCTTCCCCTCCCCCCCCTGCATATTTAGTTAGCAAAGCAACAAAACAGACCATTGTGTAACACTCATTCCAAGAATATAGGTTTAGTTTCAAGTAAAGGTCTGTATAAATTTTCAAAATAGCTTTATTTGAAGTAAAACGGGAAAAATTGTTTTATTCGCACTAAAATGCTCAAATTTGTGTTATTTTTTGTTTTATGGCGAATACTATTTTTTTTCAGGTCTCTATTCATTATTTACCTAATACACACCTTGCAAATATGCACATATATACATGAACACACATATACAAGATGTTCACAAAAATCACAGACAAACTTCATCAAGTGATTCTTCACATAAATGTAGACGAAAAGTATATACATGATATTTAGCCTAACTCACTTCCCAAGGATGGTGCATGCCCGTAAAGGTGGAGATAAGCGACAGGTTTATTGTGAATAGCACGGGAACAAATTTACTTAGACCTATGAAAGTACAAGTAGTGTACTAGTAAATAAACATACACATCCACAAAAAATACTGTCAGTGTACATAGGTAATAGGTTATGGAATAAATGGTGGCTGCCACCCAGGTGTATAGTCGCATTGGGCGCAAAAGCAACACCTTGCTGCTGTGTCTGTGTGTGCGCACGCATGTGCATATGGTGTCACATTCTTAAGAAGTTAGTTAGACCAAGTGCCAGGTATATACTTTTCGTCTATATTTATGCGAGGAATCACCTGACAGAGTTTGTCAGTGATTTTTGTTAACATCTTGTACACTCAGACATATTTACAGTTCAATTCAGTAACAACATACTTAACACTAAAGATTTTCAATTCCTGCCCAAACTTCCTATGTCAACCACATTAAATATTTTACTTTAACATAGAAAATTTATGTTAACTGTCATTACAAAATTATTTTATCTTGTTTTCTATAAAATGGGATTAATTGAATGTCCATACGTGGCCTTAACATAATATTGATTGTTTAACCACTTCCAACCCAAATCTGGTTTTGTTTACCAAATACTAGATGTAAAAAATCATGCTCATCGCCTAGTCACATTCAATATATTATTTACGTACACACTGCAAATAATTGAATCCGCTATCAACTTACAATGCCTTTGATTCTTGTATCAACCTAGATAAACAGTATTTACATGCAGTGCAGCGCCATCTTGAATAATTTTATACACAAAAACGTGAAAGTGTACATGGGAAGCTGTATAAATGTTTTGGTACATCTGATAACAAACAGTAATCTCTCTAACACGAATGACTTTGTAAAATCACTGCACTTAAAAAATCCAAACTGATAAATTTTAAACCCTAAAATAATTTAGAAATTATCTGTCAAAGTGCATTCCCCCTCCTCCCCGTGAAGACTGTTTAAACTTCTCCCGCATAAAGTCAAAATGATTTTTATATGAAGTATTAATTTAAATCAATAAAATTATATTCTAGAGCGTAAACTGTATACCAGCTTGTTGCCAAAAATGTTTGTTTACATTGAGCGGCACATTGTGCCGAGTGTGATAATTTTCAAGTGCTTCTTGTAGGAAAAATAAAGAGGATCTGCTACTGAAATAATTTATTTCAAAAGATAAACATCTTGAATAAACGTCCTTCGGTGTTATTTGTCAAAGGTAAGTTGATATATAATTTTTTTAGGAAACTTCACCAATAAGATAGCAGTGTATATTTGCAAACCACACATTCCCTCATGGTTACAGGGTACAATTTATGCATTTTTATATTTCAGAATGTGCCATTTTATCCTAACTTTTTAAAATAGAATATTAATTTGTATTTACATATTGATTATATTTACTTAAATGACTGATTGTACCATAGTTTCATGGAGGCCATTTAATAAAGAAGCCCATGTTATAAAAGTTTAAAAATAAGATTTTCTATAAAAAAAAAGTACTTTCATTACTAAGTAATGCCAAGTACTAAAAATATTACTTTTGCATAAAATCTTATGCAATTATATAAAAATTATAATTTGGTACTTAAAAAAAAAAATAGTGTTGAAAATGAGACAAAATTTCAGAGCTCTATGAATGTAATAACTGCCTGGGTCCAACCCTTTATGTTATGGCCTAAAATGAATTGCGGGGAAATAAAAGTCAGAATAAAAATACCTAAAATAAACGCAACAAACAACAATAAACTTGGACGATTTAACACGTGGAAGTGAATATTGTACTCTTAAACACAGTTTTTTTAATGCCCTGACATTGTACAATAAGCTTAAGGTTGCAACCAATTTACATACAGTCGAACCCTGATATAACACATATTTAAGTAACGAAAACAGCAACTTTAAAAGTAAAGGCTTCCAGGAACCGTCAAAAACTAACAAAATATTGTGCTAAAATGTAATAAATTGCGATGAAAACCTATTCAAAATTCATTCACTGGGCCACTGCAATATCATCTTAATATGTAGATATTTCTCCGTAGATACCCTTAAACCAAAGGATAAAATCCATTAGAAACTCCTGTCGCAGTGAATTGAGCTGGACATGCTGCCACTTGGCGCGCACACCTAGCAAAATAGACTTCACGCGACACATGACGACTTCAAGATCTCCTTTGTTCTTCATCCCATAGGCATCTAGAAACATGTGCATGGCACCAGTGAGAGCCAATAACAGCATGGGTTACAGATCTTCCCTTTACCTCTCATGAGCACCTTTCATCTTGCGACCATGTCACGTTCCTACGTCTTGTTGCATGGAGCGCACATTTAGTTTTGTGATATGTACACGATTCAATAGTGCTGTCATAACTTTTATTGTAGGCTTTTCTTATTGGATTTTGAATACGGATTGTGACTGGGAATTGACTGCATTGCCTATGGACGACCTGCTTATGCTTATGCAATTTTTATTGGAATACGATTTTATTTACGGTTTGCGTTCTTCGGCGTCGACTTTGGATTTTGATTTCAAGATATGGGTGGGAACCAGTGTTGCAAATAAACCAATAAAACATATGTCAATAACAACAGTGCATCAGCACAGCCGGTTTCCTCTAAAACATTCCTTGCTTCTCTTCCGCACGTGTCACAGATGCCCTTGAAAAGTAGGCCACGGTCTTCACACCAGCTGTGTGCATGCCTATTGGCTGACTTTACATGTGCTGATACGGCCCGTCCTGTCAGTGTATTGGATAAATAAAGACATGATTGTGGTGTAGTGTACAATCTACTGTTTGTTAATTATTTATTTCATTTTAGTAAGAAAGTTGTTTGCGCTGGCAAAAAATATAAGCTGGTAAAAAATTTATATTTAGTGGAACGTGCCACAATGTTAAAATTTTTGTGACAATATGTGGATGTGCATGGCCGTGAGGGGTGTATAATTACTACCTGTAAGACTTCTGCTTTTTGAAATAAATTTATGTATTTTTTTAATAAGTCTTCTGATTTTTGCACAAAATGTTACTGAGGATGGATTTTGTGCTAGTTAAAAGTTAAGCGATGCTCAATGTTTGAACAATTTTGCTCGTCAACAGGTCATTCATGGTCTTGTGATGATATATTTTTATCAACAAGACTCCTTCCTATTGAAATAAATTAAAATTTTGTCAATAATGTTTTATTTTTGTACAAAAAAAAAGCCTTTGGGAACGGATTTTGCGCTTGTCAAAAGTTAAGGGGCGCACCATATATAACCATTTTTCTCATCAGCTACAGATTGTTTATGGTCTTGTGGGGTACCGTTTCATCTGCAGCTCATCTGCCTAGTGAATTACGTGAACATTTAATTTAAATAAAACTTTTATTTTGCACCACAGATGAAACAGTGTCTTAACATGAAAAAACATGTTTCATAACAACTACTTAGTGTTGGGGGTGGTAAAATAGATAAATTTGAATTTAACAAATCCAGAAAAATAGAGTAGAGATTGTCAGGAACAATGACATTTTGTTAAATTGAGGTTTTACTGTACATGAGGAATTTATATAATCAATTGAAACATACAAAAAAAAAAGACATTAATTTAAGTGGTAAATGAAAGGTAGTTAAATAAACACATACAAACCTTCAAAGAAGTGGAAAGAATCTTCCTTGAAAACAAACACAGATGGAATATTCTTGATATTCACATATTTTTTTGCTATTTCTGAAGAGACTGCATAGAAAAATCCCTGTGGTTGGAACTTCTCTGCCACATCTGAATATACATTCTGCACAGAAAAGAAAGTAAATACAAACATGTCCAGTGATATGCCAACACAACAACTACCTTTCAAATCTTGGTTTAGAGAGAAGCATAAATCCAGGTTATGGTAGTTCTCTAATACAATCCTTAACCTTACCTAAGTAGTACTATGACCATGTCAAAAAGCAACATGTTTTAAATCCTGTATTGCTGTACATGTTTAAATTACTTTTCCTCACAAATATGTTCGGAAATTTAAAGAAGTTTGGCACAAAATGCAAAAAAATATATTTGTAAGGAATTAAGTACTACTCATGTGTAGGCCTTTCTAGTATTCATAGAATTTTGCTTTCTGGATGGGTTTAGCTGTCACAACCACGTGATATAATTTTTATAAGACACACACTACAACATACATGACAATGGAAACCTTGTAACAAGGTTAAAGCACATACCTACTACTTGCACTCAATTGCAATATCACATATATGCTCAAATCATGAGTGGGGATTGGGTGATTTTATACATGTACAGCTGGTGTATAAAAATGTGTTTTGTAGATGTGTTCTGCTATTTTCTCATGATAATGTTTGAAATAAGAATTTATTATATATAAATATGGGCATTTGATTTAAATACAACTCATCTCCACCAAACTTCTCTTTACCACTGCCATCACCACCACACAGTCGCACACATGCAGACATTTTGATTCTGCAGCTGACAACACTTACATGAGATGATGGGAAATAAATGACATCAATATGACACACAAATACCTTGGTGGTCAATAAACATTAAACATCAACCCTCCAACAATCATTGTTTATAAATTATTGAACATTGATTAGCAGCCAATTCATCAACACGTGACACTGTTAATGTTTCAAACCAAAACAATTAAGGTTTTGTTTCAGGAAATTTAAGGTCCTGCAACTACACAATGCAGATCATATTTACAAGCCGTATCACTGAAATTTTTCGGACAGCTGTAGTTTGTAATGGTTATTTTTAATCGTCCATCACCTGTGTAAAGAAAAAAAAATAGCTAAAATATGATTTTATAAATTATAAAAGATTTTTACTTTTTCTAATGTTAATGATCTTTATGTGAATGATGGTCACGTGCAAAATGCAGCTCTCATACGTCCTACATTGTGTTTTATATGGTCAAATTGTCAGCTTCGGTGTAGCAGTATTTAAAAAACACAGGATGTCCATGGAGTGTATGATAATACAGTCAAACCTCATTAATTCATCCCCGTTTAATACAAAATTCGCGTTTGTGCGAAGTGTTTTTGCGGTCCCTCCGGTGAATTAATATAGGATTTATAATGTTAAACTATTTTCTTAATACGAAATATGGTTAATATGAATGACGTGAACCGCACGTTCACGAGTCCTTTTGCCCACTGACTGCCGCAGTANCGCACGTTCACGAGTCCTTTTGCCCACTGACTGCCGCAGTATGTCCGCACCAGACGCACCACACAGACAGGCTTGTGGGCACGAATGCATTAGTGTTTATTATTTATTCAGTTTATTTCGTCAGTGTATTTGTAAATAATGTCAGTGTGTAATTCATTTATAATTTGTTTTGTCATCAGGAGACAATTTGCCCAGCCACAGCCAGAGACATGTGACATTCTACATTTGGCAATGCTGTGGCTGGTGCAATGAAAACATTTAGAATAAGTATTATCATTTTTATTATGTATTTGTGTAATTGTAATTATGTTTTGTTGTGTTAATTTAGTTCATATCATTTTTCATCCCATAATCATCTTTTAGTGTATATTATGTTTCACTGTACCACCGCATGGCGTCGGCGGCGTCTAGGCGGCGGAAGCCGACGCACATTTCCGGCAGTAATCGCCAGGACTTGGACGAGCACAGACGTTAAGCTCTCCCACGCCGCAGAAGCACTAGCAAGGACATCATTTGCCGAATAGTATCCAGTCGCATCCACAACATCATAAATCATTATCATCATATATTTTATTATTTAACTTGCATAGTGTCAGGGGGAGAGCGACGTGATCATTTATTGGAAATCAAAAGTGCATCTCGAGACTCAGATTATAAGACCACGTGGTCGCTTGTAGTTCCGGGCCATTCAGGCCACGTGCCTTCTGTGTAGTTGAGTGTACATAACAGGGTAATAAATACCTTCACAACCAGCATCACTGTTTCTTTATTGATAATCAAGTACGGCGTACGAGGTGGCCGACAACCTCGGCATAGTGTGTCTGACGGAGTGTTCACCAGAGCCCCTAGGCCGTCGACGAACGACCCTATCTCATCAGCTCACCGCAGAGCTGTGGCGCCGGGCACCCACATTTTACTTAACAACTCTGGGAACACCGCAGATCAAGTTGGCTTTTTCGCCGTAGCCAAGCTTGGTCACGTCATGTAATACAAAGTGATTTTAATCCTGCAGGACAGTAATTCCACATGTTGGCAAATCGTTTATACAAATTCTGCGGCTTAATGAAAACAAACACAGCTAATATACAATATTTGTAACACCACAACATAAAACGGTAAAACATAAATAAACAACTGGGCAAAGACATACATACTTTGTAGCACAACAGGAAATATGGAAATAGATACTACCGGTAAAGTTACTTCTACTGCCGCGAGGTGCGCTAATGTCGTCAAGATGTAAATTGTAACATTGTGGTAAATGGGAGAATTCTGTTTATTAGTTTAAAATTGCATTTATGAAATTTGTTTTATTTCAAATTGATAAAATTCTGCACACACGTGGAACTAACACTATCCTGGCGGCGATAATATTTATGTGCCAAACTAATAACATTGAAGTTCGTAACCTGCAAGTTGCTGCCATCTTGTGAACACCAAGTGCAATGGAAAAATTCCAAGACTGACGCATTTATTTCCTGATGTGCTGTGCACTACAGGGTTTTTATTTTTTTATACACACGCAAAAATATGTTGGTACTTTTTTTATCTTCGAGAGGCGCACCTTTCATATTTTAGCGCATTACAATAAAAATTTTTGGTTTCTCTGGCTGTACGGATAAGCTAAGGCCACGGCTGCAAAAAAATTTTTTTTACGACAAATAGTTTTTGTTGGTAACATGTGCCAATTTGTTTTAAAGTTGCTGTTTTGATATTTTTGATTGTGCTAGTTGGTTTTTAAAGGTTTACCGATGGCTGCAAAACGTAAACGTAATGAACTTATGTTACTAACGAAGTTTAAAATCATCAGTGAAGTGGACAAAGGCAGTAAAAATAAAACAGAAATTGCACAAGAATTTGGTATTCCACAATCATCTATCTACAATTTTAAAAAATCGTAGCAAAATTGAACTTGCTCGTGACAATGCCTCTGCACTCTCAGCAAGAAAACAACTGCGTGGACCTAAACATGAGGAAATGGAAACCAATCTGCTTCAGTGGTATCACAAAATGTGTGCAGCGAACATACCTATTTGTGGTCCTTTAATCCAGCAAAAGGCAGATAACCTGGCTTTGAGGTTAGGGATTCCTGATTTCAAATTTAGCAATGGTTGGTTGCAGCGGTTTAGAGAACAAAACAACCTTATTGCAAAAGTTGTGTGTGGCGAGTCAGCAGCCGTCGACATGGATAAAACTCAGGATTGGCTGAAGTCTGTGCAGCCAATACTTAATAAGTTCACTCCAGATAATATTTTCAACATGGACGAAACTGGAGTTTTTTACAACCTGCTGCCAAATAAAACATTGACTGTGAAAGGTAAGAAGTGCCATGGAGGTAAACGCAGCAAGGAACGTGTTACTGCAATACTGTGCTGTAACCAAAATGGTAGTGATAAATTATGTCCCCTTATTGTAGGCAAGTTTCAGAAACCCAGATGTTTCAAGAATATTGTTAACCTACCATGTGATTATGAAGCAAATTCCTGTGCTTGGGTGACAGTGAAAATATTTCAGAAATGGTTAATGAAATTAGAATGACACATGGCATGCAAAAACAGAAAGAGTTTACTTATTTCGGACAGATGTACAGCACATTCTGCTGTTCGCCTTGAGTTGTTACAAGTGACATTGTTCTATCTGCCAGCCAACACCACAGATTTTCTACAACTTCTTGATCAATGTATCATCCAGTGTGTGAAGAAGAACTACAGAACTCGTCTCACACGTTACTTAATTCGTCACCTGGAACTGAAGAAAGAGACCAACTTGCGAGGGGACGTTTTGAATGCCATGCGAAAGGTATGTATGGCTTGGGATCAAGTCACATCGTCTACAATAGCCAACTGCTTCAGAAAAGCTGGTATTGGTGCCAAAGAAGAACAGGCTGGTGAGGCAGACAATGATGGCAATATGGACGGATGGGACTATCATCAGGAACGTCTGCAATTCCAGGAGCAGTTTCATCACTTTGTGCAAGTAGATGATGATGTTGCAACATCTGCAGCACCTGTCGTAGAAGAACTGATGTGTGTTGACGTTCAGTCAAGTGCTAGGACTGTTGAAGAAACTGAAGATGACAATCGAGAAGATAATGATTGTCCATTACTGCCAAAAAAGAAGGATGCTATCCAGGCTTTAGCCACCCTGAAAATGTGCTTTCAAACATTGATGTTGATAGGGAAACACTTCTGGAATTTGATAAACTCTCTACGGTTGTTAGTAGTGCCTATAAAGAAAGAACAATGCAAACCAAAATTGACTCGTTTTTTAAGCCACAGGTTTAAACTTAAAACAGTATGCTATTTGCCACAAAGTCAATGCTGAAAACAATGTAAATACAATGTACAAAATATGTAAGTATTCTTAAAGATTTGTATTTACATATTATACATCTTTCTAATAGTAGCGAAGATAAGATGTGTACGGTTCACCAAGAGGTATTATACGTGTAAAGAATCTTCTGAAAAATTGTTACTTTTATCAGCTAATTATTCAGAAGTGATGTTCAAATATTTTAAATTTGAATGAATATTTTTAAAATTTTGCCAAAATGATGGTCCCTTTAGGTTTGTATTAATGAGGTTCGACTGTACTGCTTAAAATGGCTGTATGATAAATTTTGGTTAATGGTAATTCATTTACGTGACAATTTATTTCACTATCACCAGTTGTTACTGTAGTGCAGTTAAAATTTAAATAAGAAAGATATGTCCTAGTTATAGAAATCTTGTATGATAATTGCGGGGGTTTCGTAAAAATAAATTTTTCATAGGATTTTAATTTTTTTCAGACTAAAAATGAGTGAAAATTTTTATAGTGGAATACATCAAGAAAACCCACAATCTTGGAATAATTTTACTCAATACTTATATACAAAATTATTAAAACATTCTGGCCCATTGGTCTTATATAGTAAGGGTAAAGTCAACAAGGTAACTATTGAAGCCTTTTATACTTGGGTTGTCCCAACTGTCATGCAGGAATCTTGTGTGTAAAGAACAACTCAATCAAAATGTTTTGCTTGCACAGCTGCTTGGTGACCTACTGAAAAATAACTTCATTTCAAAAATGTAAGAATCCTTCTTCAAAATTGTATCTGTTGTTAATGAAGTGAGAAACATTCCTCATTACTGTACTAAGTCATGTAAATGGTTCACCAAACACTAGGCTTCAAGTCAGATGAGAAATGTCTACTGCAACTGTTCAGATTCACATCACAGCAGACTTCAGTTTCACGTCAGAGCAGGAATACTTTGTTGACCGCGGCACACGCAAGTAGCCATATAAGTGCTGAACAGAAGCCCTGGGAGTTCCAGTTCTGGCGCTAAGACAACTGTATTGTTCAATTACCGCCGCCTACACGTTGGCAACATACAAGTGCCCACAAACACAGATTCTGCAAAATAGCCTAGAAGAGATTCTACAGTCGATTCACGACTGGAAGAAACTTTTGAAAATCAACCTTTGAAAAAACACCCTAGCCGTTAGCGACATGCATATAACATTACAAACAGCGGCGAGCGCGGATACAGTTATGCCGTTAGGTAGCCAGCACAAAGTTTTAACGTAATTGTTAATTTATCGCTCACAAATAGGTGTCGAAAAGAATTGTATCTTATTATGCCAATTATTAATGACGTGATGCTAACGTATTTAGATTTCAACGTTTCTTGCATAGTCACATTATCACGCTCAAAGTGAAAGTAAAACGGCCATTTGTTTACTAACCTTCGTAGTACTTGTGTTGTTGACACACGTGCCAGAGAATTTGTGCGATTATCTTGTTTAACCTATAATAATTCATTTATTTGTCTTGTTTTACTAATATCCGCTCTTTATTATTTGGTTTTTAATAACGTATGATTTTAATTTGTGCTCACTTTCAGTTCTAATTTCTTTGTTTTTATGTGTTTCGTGCACGTGTCTTTCCTTTGCCACTCTATTCTAACGTTGCAGTATTTGCACATAAGAATTGTTTTCACATTGTCGAAGACGTAGAATCCTTCACTCGCAAACTCTGCCGTCCTGTCGAAAACCATCACGACCATTTTTAAATAACATTTTACAATTGCGCGAAACATCCGACTCAACCACCACCATTTTAACGTCTGTAGCAATTTCGATCAATACTGATGAGCTTGCCTTCGATGTACGGGAAATTATCGAAAGTCACTAACAATTGATTGTAAATAGATAACAACTATCGATTCATCAAAATACTCACATTTTGGGTTTATAGAATGAAATGTTTTTCGCTGGCATCGCATATTCTTTTGTGTGAAATTCTCAAGATTAAAAACTTTACGCTTGTGGAATATCCATTAATAATATATATATGACTTTTATAATGGGTACGTGCATGTACGAACACATGTCCACACACAGTGGAATGTAAACATTGCCATGTGACTGCCACATGGCAGTCACATGGCAATGTTTGTTTACCTTTGGTGGAAGGATACGAAATGGGCTTGAAAGTAAATCTTTAGCAGGGCTTCAAGAAAGTCTCTTCCAGTCGTGAACCGACTATAGTAACCTTGCCTATTCATCCACTGTACAAAAAACACAAAAGATGTGTCGTAACCCAGAACAATAAAACACTGTCTCACGTCAAGTTGTCTACTATACACATAGCGTTAAGTATTCAACAATCATCAAATGAGTGCTTCTAATTCTTTGAAAAGAGAAATATCTCAAGGTAGCAACTGTATAGCCAGCATAGCTCACAACAGACATGCCAGTGCCAGCTATTACAGTAGCATGACACTGCTTTGGTTCTGGTCTTCGCTGACCTTACCTTTTTAAGATAAGATTGAGGAACATTCTCCTTGGCCAAAATTCCAAACATTCTATTTTTGTTAACTTGGTCTACTGCTTTCTTGAAGTCATGCTGGTTTCTATACTGAATTCTCTAAGTTAATATATAATATTTTCACATTAAAATAGTCACCAGTGCATAAAGATCCCTTTCAAAATTCTTGTAGTCCATTTCATATTTTGATCCATAACAATTTTATAATTTCTCTTCGATTGTTTGCATACATTTTATAACCTGAGCCTCTATAGTTCTTAGTCTCTCGTATCACCATGTTATGAATGGGTACAATAATTGCATAACTCTCTGGATTTTCTTTAAGGTCCAAGGCCAATAAAATAAAGGTTTAAAGGATTTTCATTAAATTTAATCTGAAACAATAAAATGTAAACTTTAGAACATCTATACATATTATAAAACTAAACGTCTCTCTGTCTGTCTGTTAGTGCGCTTATCGCTTGAGAACCACGTAACCGATTTACGTATTTTTTTAAATTCATAGCTACCGGTATGTTCTCTGGCCAGGTTTTAGTATATATTTTGTTACGTAAAGTAACGTAAGGAATAAGCAGTAACGATAATAGTGAATCAAGCCAGAAAGAAATTTGCAGACAGCGAGCTCTCTTGCAATACGCTGTCTAAACTGTTAAAGATGGAACAATATAATGCAGTAAAGAATTGTGTATAATAAAAAGACCTAAAACAAACTCCGCGGTAGCATATATCTATCTATAACAGAGAAATACTAATACACGTTTTTACCATTTAATTCACAAGCAACATTCAATTACAAAGTTTTTCACCTTGCACTCATTGAAATTGAAAAGCAAGTGCAGACATTGCCAGGAAAAAGTATAAAAAGCTTGGGCCTACCAATACCAGATAACATAGTAGATTCAACCGTTAACAATGACTACATCAGGGAAACTTCATAAAATAGATTATAATTGCACACCACCGCAACGCTTATTAGTATTTATTTCTGTTATAGATAGATATATGCTACTGCGGAGTTATTTTTTATGTCTTTTTATTCTACACAATTGTTTACTACATGATATTGCAAGAGCGTATTGCAAGAGAGCGCGCTGGCGGCAAACATTTTTCCGACTTGATTCACTATTATCGTCACTGCTTACTCCTTATGTTACTTTACGTAACAAAATATATACTAAAAACTGGCCAGAGAACATAGCAATGAATTAAAAAAAAAAACATGTGAATCGGATAAGTGGTTCTCGAGTGATAAGCGCACTAACAGACAGACAGAGACACATTGAGTTTTATAATATGTATAGAGTATAGAAAATTAACACTAAGTAAAATTCAACTTAAAAAGACCTAAACAATAATTCTGTAGTCCACCCGAGTTTAGTCACGGGCACAATTAGTGTTAATTAAAAGTGGTTTAAATGATAATGGGTAACTTTCCTTTTCCTTCCTGCCAAGAGGCCTTGATTATAGGAGGAATGTTGGTGTGAGTCACGTGATGATAAGAGACAAAGAGATAATTGTCATCTGGTGGGATGGGAGGGTTGCAGTTTTAAAGTTTTGGTTACATTTTTCATTAGTTATCTTAAATTTTAAAAAATTGATTACAAGATGACAGTATTTATGAATATTTACACTGAAGGTGTTGATACCTGCCCAATGCTATGGTTGCTAGTCCTCAGTGTTAGGGCGTAGGAATATGTTGAAGTTACTATCCCTAGGTCCAATTTACCAAATAAATTCACCTTCTTTGCGAGTTAACATATGTCAGTTTTATTTATGCTACGTATGGCTTGACGTGGCAATTTGCGTCGTGGGGAGCAAGATTCTTCACACTTCCTGTATGACTCTACTTATCTGTCTTGAGGCGCTGGACTTCTCTCGGCCGGCGACCTCTGGACCGCTTTGTCACTCGGTAGGCAGACTGGGACGTTTGGGCTGCAACAGGTCCTCCCGATCTGCGTTGGCGTCTCGACCTCGTTCCTCCTGACTTCGATCCGCACTCCTTGATTCCCGTCGGCCGACTGCCGTTGGCGTCTCGACGCCTCCTCTCGTACCGGCTCTGCTCCGCACACCTCACTTGACGCCCTCTGACTGACGTTGACGTCTTGATGCATTCTCGCGAACTCGTTTTTCCCGGCTCCGGTCCACACTCCTCGCTTGACGACGTCTGACTGCCCGTTCCTTCCTCTCTCTCGTGGTTTTGTATGCTCGTTCGCCATATTAAACTTGCATCCCCTCTGCACATGGCCGCGCTGACCGCCGCGTCCCCCGAGTTGTAAAACACGAGTTCGGCGCTCCGGCTATCCGCACGTGGCCCGGCTGCGTCCCTCGCTTCTGGCATAGACGTTTATTGTTCTGCACTGCACGTGTTGGACCCCTTTGTGGTCCCTTGGTCGGCGCACGAGTTTCTTCCGCTGCCTCCGGATATCGCGTCGCTATTATTCTGGCCCGCTCGCGAAAAGCTCTCATAATTTATTGCGGTAGCTGGCTCGGGGGAGACGCCGCTGCTGGTGTGAGCTTGTGTCCCCTTTGCAGTTGCGAGACGCAGCTGCTTCGCCACGTGTTCATTCCGCGTCGGGATCCTGGCGTCATTCTTCGAGCACGCTCGCCCAACCCTTAATATTTATTGCGGTAGCCCGCCTGCGAGTTTCGCCAGAGTGTGCCTTCTGACGAACCAATATCTTTCAGGACGCGGGATGCGTCAGTGTGATGGGCCAAGCAATAAGTGGCGCTACAGCAGATCAAAATACACACTCAATTCGGACAACAATCTAAGTAGGTGATTCAATTCAGCTGATTCCTAATTACATCTCAGCTGAAGAACGTAAACAACACATCTGACAGTTGAAACAAATAAATCACATGGCAATGTTGTTTTTGTTTACATGTAGCATAAGGATAAGTAATCAGCACCTGAAAGTATGTGTTTAGCAGGGCTTCAGGAAAGTGTGAATTTACCATGAATGGACTATACCAGCAGTGATTAGCCTAATTTTAGATGCATTGAAGTATAGTAATTCTAACACAGTAAATTCTTACCCAAACTGGCCCATCTGGCTCACCAACGTACACAAAGAAGAGCGGGTTTGATAGTAAAATGTTCTTCATGCTTTCTTCTTTTGTCATCTGCTGCACAGGTGGGCCTGACACTCTCAGGGAAAAGTTGACAATATCTTCCTTCGTACGATCTCCTTTGAATACATAACGATCATCGCCCTTCAAACTGTGGGGGAAAGAAACATTTAGCCATCATTGCAAACATGTATGCCCCTAAACATGGGGTTGAAAACACTTTTCTCTTGAGTACACATCACCATTCTGTAAGCATCTGTGCTAACAATTTAACGATAACCTGCAAATAATAACCATCATATTCTTAATACTGAAATTATGTCTGCTGCACCTTAACTATAAACAATCAATACATCTACAAATTAAAGTATTGTAGTTCTAGAAAGAAAGTTTAATGCGGACACATATACTTGAAATAGATTATCTAGACCCTAATGATTTGAAGTCAACAATTATCAAGATTGAGATGTTTAGGAAAAACATTACAAATAACCACCGGCACATCAGAAATTACTTTCATATAATTCAATAAGTTCAATTTTCACTTGTAAAGATGAAATTAAATTTAACGAAGATGTGTTCTTTCTGAAACAATTAATTTGTACAGCACAGGTTGATGTGTAAGCAGAAACAGATAGGCTACACTTGAATCACATGAATCAATCATATAAAGTGACACAGTATTTCAAAGTGGAGCAATACTTGCATTACAAATTATGACTTAAACAACACAGCCTGAGTAACATTTGGGAAAGTTTTCAGGAGTATTTATAAAACTTGCTTTGGTATTTTAAAAAAGCGAATATCACAGCTGGCTGCACGCTAGGTTTTGAAATACTCTCTGTACAAAATTTGTAACTTCTGTACTACATTTGTCACTCTTATTTACAGTTTGATTAAAACAGAATATTTCACAACTTAGGTAACAGTTTCATGTAAATGACAGTGCTTGCATCTATACGGTATTGTTTCAATACTTTCAATACCAATGAAAGTGTTATTTTGTGGTAAATTGGTGAACTACTGTAATACATCAAGATAGTGCACAAAGATGTTAACTTCGCTGAGATACCAAAGCCATGCTTATTTTTAAAAAATGACACTTAGGCTGTATTATAGTATAAGTAAAGAAATGCTAAAGTAGTGGTACTCACAAGAGAATGGTAGGAAAGCCAGAGATACTGAACTCTGCAGCGACACTGGTGAAACGGGTGCAGTCGACTCGCCCCACCCTGATGTTGGTGTTATAGAGGGTCTGGGCGGCCTGGGCCCACACCGGTTCCATCCGTTTACAGTGTCCGCACCATGGTGCATAGAACTGCACAGCATGACAATGCAGTTGCACCTCACCACTTACCACAATTTTCTCATTTTTGTCTACCTAATTTTTGCTGTAGGTTATTTGCTGCATTTAAAAAAGTCAAAACATATTGATGTTTAAAAATTTTATGTTATGTTAGTTGTGAAATAATTAAAACAGTCATAGTTAAGCTATGTTTATATTGCAAGGAAAGACACACCACACCATATTTAAACTTCGTATTTTATTTTCTATTTAAAATTTTGATTTGTAAAAAAATAATTAAATAATATAATACAATGGTCTATACCAAGCTTTAAGCATTTTCAACATTTCACTACATGTCGTATGAGTCTGGATCTTCAGCCAGTGGTGTTAACATATGAAAGAATGGAGGGGGGAGGAGGTTATTCATTACCCCTTCCTAAATTTAGTAAAGGTTACCATAATAAATAGGCACCCAAAATGTTTTTGTTCATCGAGATACTTAGCTGTGCCCTCCCTCATGCTAAGCCATGCTGCTGTCAGTTCCAGCAATGTCGCCTCCATCACTCATACCCAGGCACACCTACCAATGTGTAGGACTGCTGTTGCCTGGTTCCAGGCAACCAGCAATGCATGCGTGCCTGATTCTTGGTGTAGGTTGCATCCTGCCCCGCAGATGGTGCTCTCATTCCTAGTCGTAGGGGTATAAATAACCATTTTGAAGCACCTCACCCTCGCCCCGGAGTCTTCCAGGTCATATGTCCACTTCTATTTCACATGTTCAACTACTGCTTCTACACAGGCCCCATGCCCTCGCCTGCGTACGTCACTTATGAGAATCAACCTAACACCATATCCCTGAGACAGTCAGTTGTTTCTCACGAAGTACAGACCTGACACTCTTATGAAGTAAACTAGCGCTGCTGGCACACCTGTCTTGACTAAAAGGTTTGCCCTCGCCCCGCACTCTCCCTAGTATCTGCAATAATTTAGTAATTAACATGTATATTCATCCATCCTGGTCTTTTATTTTATTAGTTCACCCGGCTCTCCTCAACAATGTTCCTGCTACCCTTCAGGCACAAGCCTAGATTTACACGGAATACCACTCTCTACCTCAGTCTGGGCATCTTGCTACTAGCGATAATGTGCTGCTTCTCTGGGTACATCTGGGGCTGAGAACAAGGCCCACTACAAAACCTACTCAAAGACGACTTGGCTATCAGCAATAGTGCTGCTTCCCAGGACTCCCCGGAGAGTAGGCGTATTGACACATCCCACCTCCCTTGAGGGGTATAAATAGCTTCCATAAAGGGAACGTTTCTCACCTCAGCTGGATGTCTGACTACCAGCAATAGTGCAGCTTCTGTGAGCATCATTGGGATGGGGAGCAGGGCTCATCACCAGTACATGGGAATCTCGCCCTCCTTTGAAAAGTAGTCAGATCCCCAGGCACTGGTGCCAGAGAGGGGCTCCTGATCTCTGGAAGGTCTGCTCTTTCCCCTTACAATACTCTTGGCCAACTTATCACGCCTGTTCATGCCTAAGCCCAAGTGGTCACCTTGCCCTGGTTCTGACACCAAAATGGGAGGAAAAAGGCAAAGATTGGCCTACGACCAGCTTCGTGACCTGAAGCACAGGGAGCCTGCTGCCAGCATGTACATACTGAGGAGAGGTAAGAAGCCATCCGCCATCAAGCCAGTTCTGCCCCAATACCCCAACATAAATCCACGTATAAGGAACTGCAGCTTCCCAGTCCCAAAGGAAGTAGTAATGTTGACCACCGCCAGTCACCAGGTTGCACATCAATATACATCTTCACTTCTGGGTTATAGACATTTCTGTATACTTTACGCAGCATGTAATTTACATTTTGATGGCTCCAAAACAAAATTTCTAAGAGAAGCAACAATGTCTTACAAAGGCTCCGTAGTAAAATATTGTCTGTAAAATCAATGTTAGGGTAAAAGTATACACATATCTAAGGAAATAAATGTTCTGGGAATACAAAGTTTCCACATTAAAGGTTAAGAAAAAAAAAATTTTTTAGCTGCTACTTTTACTTAATGTTGTATTACGTACATATTCAAAACAAAAAAATAACGAAAATGGTTAAAAAAAAATTGCATTTTTACAAATTTCCATGTGCAGTTTTCTTCAAAGAAAGAATAAAAGTACAAAGTGACATCTGTAGCTTAAGCCATTGATTTATATCGCATGTAATAATATTCTGCTGTTTCGATCAAATTTCCAAGAAATTCAGCTACCTGTGAATGTATATCGCAGCCTTCGTAAGACCCATTGCAATACTTCCTGATGGCCAGACGTTACTGTGAAGCATTAAAAATTTTTACTCAGGAAGATTCCCCTAAGTGGGGCACCTAAATGCATGTTGGAGGTATTGTTTTATACTTGTGTCTACACATTTACAATGTGAAACCTCTTTGGGTGTCTTCGCTGCTCGACTTGACTTGCTTCGTCTACATACGTCCCCTTACCACTCTACTTCAACCAAGCGCCCGTGCACGACGACCTCGTCGGGCCGGAAATGAACATCCTGTCTTGTGCTTCACAATCTAGAAAAATACTTAAAGCCGAGAATGACAAACAAAAAAGAAAACGAAAACGATTTTATCAGTTTTCATTATCACAGCATAAAAGATATACCCTAACACTTACTAATAGAAAACAATTTTTTGTGGAAAAATATACTGTGTTCCCTTTCATTTAATTTTTATCTATTACGTTCTAAGCTTTCCGCATACACGGTTTTCTATATGCTATTACATTTGTAGCCTGGTAAACTTATTTTTTCCTTTAGTACACAAATCGCAGGCATGCATCAGTGACCGTACAATGAATCAAAGCTTATGTATGTTAACGCCCACTTAAAATTTGTGAACAGTTAGGCTTCTTTTTACAGATATGGCTTTCGGTTATGGAAGCAGAGAAATTTGAAGCATTATTTTGACACTGAAGACTATATTTCGTGAACCTCAGTAGTAACATTTGTAATGGTTTCCTTATTTTTTAAATACATTATTTTAAAAAATTTAAAAGTTTGCATTTTTTTTTTTAGCTTTTTAGCCAGACAAACTCTCCCTTAATCAAACAATGATGCTGAGAAAATTTTTACCGTATAACAGCAAATAAATTACGCTTTAACACAATGTTCTGTTTTTCCCCTTACTTTGTAAGTAATTAATATTGACACTCACTTGTTAATATTATAGATACCATTATTGTTAAGAAAATAATTTTTAATACCTTACTTGTACAATGTCTTGGTGGACGAATGGTTATAAACATAACAACGGAAAAACATAAACTTGAATATTTGTTACACTTTTAAGTAGACCTTACGATCCATGTAATGTTGGTTTGCTAAGCTAATGTGAGAAACTTTGTTCCGTTTTAAATGTGCTCGAAACACATACAAAATATTATGAATATTAGCAATTTAAAGTTACAAATCCATACTCAAATTTTGTAGAAGTATTTTTTTATATTTTTTTTTTAAGAAAAAAAAAAACAACATGGCCTGGCGTGCAGTGGTGACATAGCGCGGCCTTCCCATGGGAAAGGTTCTTATTGAAAACGAGAAAGACAGCAAAGGATGACCAGCATCTCATTTGGTTGGTGGCGAAGTCACGTGGACAGGCAAAACCCGCAGGTCAGAACTTGTGAAGCTGGCGGTTCAGTGACAGTGCAGGCTAGTCTGTATTGAAAGTGGCAACTGAAAAGCACGTTATTACAGTATATGTGCAGTGGAAGTTTCATATCGCGTTTGTTATATTTTTAGAATAAGTTAACAAGATGGATAGTTTTAAATGTGATGTTTGCAACAAAAGTTCTAGCATAAGAGGAAATTTAAAATCTCATATAACCCTACTGGTTATACATTGTGATGTGATGTTGTAATGTTGCAGTATACACTGAGGCGACAAAAGTCATGGGATACCTCCTAATATCGTGTTGGACCTCCTTTTGCCACCCGGGGAAGTGCAGCAACTCGACGTGGCATGGACTTAACAAGTCGTTGGAAGTCCCCGGCAGAAATATTGAGCCATGCTGCCCCTATAGACGTCCATTATTGCGAAAGTGTTGCCGGTGCAGGAGTTTGTGCATGAACCGACTTCTCAATTATGTCCCATAAATGTTTGATGGGATTCTTAGTTTCCAAATCATTCGCTGGAATTGTCCAGAATGTTCTTCAAACCAATCGCGAACAGTTGTGGCCCGGTGACATGGCGCATGGTCATCCATAAAAATTCCATCGTTGTTTGAGTACATGAAGTCCATGAATGGCTGAAAGTGGTCTCCAAGTAGCTGAACATAACCCTTTCCAGTCAATGATTGTTTCAGTTGGACCAGAGGACCCAGTCCATTCCATGTGAAAACAGCCCACACCATTATGAAGCTACCACTAGCTTGCACAGTTCCTTGTTGACAACTTGGGCCCATGGATTCGTGGGGTCTGCGCCACACTCGAACCCTACCATCAGCTCTTACCAACTGAAATCGGGACTCATCTGACCAAGCTACGGTTTTCCAGTCTTCTAGGGTCCAACCGATATTGTCACGAGCCCAGGAGAGGCGCTGCAGGCGATATCGTGCTATTAGTAAAGGCACTCGAGTCGGTCTTCTGCTGGCATAGCCCAGTACAGCCAAAGTTCGCCGCACTGTCCTAACGGACACGTCCGTCGTACGTCCCACATTGATTCCTGCAGTTATTTCACGCAGTGTTGCTTGTCTGTTAACACTGACCATTCTGTGCACACGTCGTTGGTCTCGGTCATTCAGTGCAGGCGGTCTGCCACTGCGTTGTCCATGGTGGGAGGTTATGTCTGAAATGAGGTATCTCGACACACTCTTGACACTGTGGATCTCAGAATGTTGAATTCCCTAACCATTTCCGAAATGGAATGTCCCATGCGTCTTGCTCCAACTTCTATTCCGCGTTCAAAGTCTGTTAATTCCTGTCGTGCGGCCGTAATCACGTCAGAAACCTTTTCACATGAATCACTTGACTACAAATGAAAGCCCAACCAATGCACTGCCCATTTATACATTTTGTATGCGATACTACTGCCATCTGTATATTTGCATATTGCTGTCCCATGACTTTTGTCACCTCTGTGTATAATATAAACTTATCTTTAAAATGATAACCATGAGGGTAAATTAACCATGTAAACTCACCTGTTTGTACGTGGCAACTTTGTAGTAGGGCCAAGCAAAAGATAGGCAACCTAATTTTTTCTTTTTACTTATGTCTTGTACTACCGATTGGTACAAATTATTTTTAAATAACAAATAAGGGGAGCGATTACAAAAATGTAATGAAATTGTTTTTAATTAAGGGTAGCATGTGGCCAGGATATGATTAGGCAACCCATACGTGATTTGTCAGTTTATATATTATCTTTTATATAAAATACGTCTCATTCAAATAACAATAGAGGGTAAGTCGATTTTAGTCTGGATCTTAGACTACAAAATTTGTATTCACACTTATGTATGCAGCTGTCCTGATTCAGCAATTAAATTGAATATGTGCAAGCATTTTCATGCGATCAGGAGATAAGTACATTAAAGTCCTGCAGGAGAGAATAATGATTCTGAAAGAAATTTAATAATAGATGAAATTCCCGATTTGATCAAACAAAATGCAATAATAAAGGAACTACAACACAAGCAACAAAGGAATTTAAAAAGCAGCAAAGCAAGGCTAAGAGAGCAATTTGAAAACATTCTCAATAAAATTGAGTCCGATGAAGATATTGAAATAATTAACAGACTGCTACAGCCAATCATCCTAACATTAGAAGCCAAGAAACTGAAAAGGTCTCTTCTGGCTACATGTTTATGGTGTTGATGACTTTGTCAGTGTTTCGGACTTGACAGCAGCTCTCTGTTTATCACAAAAAATACTGGCTACTCTAAGAAGCAACATCTTGGGTACCCCGTCTACAGCTATACAGGAAAAACACACTGAAATTCAAGAAGTCCTCCACAGGTGACATACGAGATATTAAATTTCGCCGGAAACTGCACGCGTTCAATACGTGTATATCTGAGTCCAGAGCGGAAGCTGTATATTTTAGGGTGGGAGGTGAGAGCTCATGCCTCAGGGTTGTAGCCATGTTGAGCGGGGCTAGGGGTGGGTGGCAGCGGGCACAGCGGGCACAGCGGGAGGTGGGAGATGGTGCCTGGCGGATATAGCAGATTCGGGGTACGAAGATACTCTAAGCGGTGTCACGTTGTAAATGTCAAGACACAAGTTTGTTTTATTACTGCATGTAGCTTGATGACATTGGGGAATGCCAAGAAAATGATAACCACGGCATAGACAAGGCACAAGATTCTCCAGTGGTTTGTCAATGTCTTCTACAGTAGAAAGGTGAAAGAAAAAAACACAACAAACAATCATGAACCAGAGAAAGAAATTTTCTACTGCTGAAGTATCACCAACACATCTGGGATTCAGTCCCAGGTCCTATGGCACACTAGCAAGCATTTTACCCGCTTGACCAAATGGTTGGCCACATTTCACACATAAGGCATCAAAAACCAACCAAACACCTAAGAATTTGATAAGAATTGACTCAACCATTCATATAACGTAACAGAAATATATAGTTAAATTTTAGCAACTAATAACAAATAGTTCCAGTGTTTGTTATGACTAATCAAATTTAACAACCACTGTTGGTTGACAAGATAGGGAATGAATTTGGATTTAAGCTTAAACAGCTAAATTTTTAGTTCCTATAAATGCCACAATTTATTTCCCTAATGTTTCTATAACATATAACAAGCAAGGTGGCACAGTGGAACAATGAACTCACATTCCAGAGGACATTGGTTCGATACCTGGTCCGACCACCCTAACTTCTGCTTTCCATGGTTTTCCAAAATCGTTCCAGGTGAAATCTACGATGGTACCTCAATCTCTAATGTCCTCACTGTCAACAAGATTTTAAGCTGTGCCTACCCACCAACCTCCAGCATGTGTGTCTATAATTTCACCATTAGTAGGGTAAACAATCATAGCAAGCATGAGATGAAATGTTCTTTATCAACATTTACTTAGTTCAGGTTACACAGACTGACTGCCTCTGTGGTGTAGTGAGCAGTGTTGATACATCATCCTCAGGGGATTTAGAATTGATTCTACACAAACCTTTTTTTCAAGTGGCTGATGGGTCTGGCTCACCTATACACTGCTGAAGGCAATGACAAATCAGCACAGAATCACACAACCAAGTCATCTTGAGTGTGCTATGGTCTCCACCACCATGTTGCTTGGTGTTCCAACAGCCTTCAGGCTGTTAACTTTCTATTCCCATTAAGGTTATTATCCCACAATATACAAAATGTGCATAAATATGAAAGATAATTATTTAATGGATTAAATCAAAATTTTTGCAAGTTGAAATTCATCTTTTGCCATACTACCATAATTTAACACGTCTTAAGAATTATTTACTTTTATGTACCGCTATTCATCTTGGCTTTTCTAACAAAAATCAGTTAAACATATTTTTTTCCCACAAGTTCAGCCTATTTTTCAAGCCCTACTGGTACAAGGAGGAGGAACAAAGCAGAGCACGTGTCCAAAACACTGTCTTTTTCAAGAACGTTCTGTGTATTTTGCAGTTACTACACTCCGCACTACAATCTTCTTTGCATAACAGTTTTCCCCAAGTTTGGAGTGAAGTAAAACATGAACCAGCAACATTAACATTACATGAACCAAAACTCAATCACAGTCAACTCCCACCTATTGTACATGTTATATGATCTAGACAATAGCAAACCAATGTCATCTCACAAGGAAGAAGCACTAACTTCAAATCTGGAAAAAACAGCTTATGTGTTTATATCCATAATTGAAATTCACTTCCAGACATTTTCCATAAAATGAGGGACTAATTTGTAACCACTTGTTTCTCTCATTAGAAAATTTCTGACTTGTGTTACTTTTTTCAATCTTATGTAAAAAAATCGTACTAAGCATACAACGCGTCTAAAAGGGAGGGAAGATATTTGGGCTGCTCTTAACAGTGAGGTCTTATAGAGCAAATGAGGGTGATTGAGGTGAGTACGGAGCAGCGCTGGAATGAACAGGCGGGAGAAACAGGAGATCCCAGAGAAAACCTGCCAACCAGCGTCATCGTCCGGCACGATTCCCACATGCAAAAATCTGGGAGTGGCCCGGCTGGTGATTGAACCTGGTTTTCCTTGGTGGGAGGCGAGCAGGCTAACCGCTCAGCCACCACAACCCTTATAAGACTAAAAAATTAAAACATAAATTTTTATCCACGCCACACTACTTTTTAAATTGTACGATGTTAGGAAATTTTCAAATGTTCTACACTCCTCCTCCTCCTCCTCCTTTTTGTTTTAAGCACCCCCAATAATTTTTCCCAAGTTGGCATGAGCACCCGTCCCTCCCAAATTGTTTGCAGGTAGGCAACCATAGTTTTGGATGAACACTAACCAGCATAATCTATGAAGCACAACTGGGTAGGGCTGGACGGGAGGTGAACGGGGAGGGGGG